>SJYT01067703.1:561989-597433 GCA_006410635.1 Cephalophus harveyi
TGGGTCACGCCCGGCTTCTGCTCCAGGTGCGCTGCGGGGCTTGGTCATGTCAGGAGAGGGAGTGTCCCCTCAGTGGTAACTCAGACACCAGGACTCTGAGAGTCAGAGGTGTGGGGGTGAGGGTCCACACACACCTCCCAGGGCTCAGGGGCTGGGGGCTGGGTGGGGATAAAGCAGGAGGAGGCTGAGCTCAGTTCTGTGTGCCCCTCTGAGAACCAGGAGAGGAAAAGGAGAGGGGGAGATATTTAACGTCAATAGAGAAAACCAAGTAAGTCTTCAGTGCAGGAAGCCGGAGCAGCGTCAGAACCACACAGGCCTCCCAGCCCCCAGGCAAATGCACACTCAGCCCAAGGACAGGGGCCTGCCACCACCCACCACCCCCTGGAGACCGGGAGCAGAGCACTCACCGCCCCCCACCCACATGGAGACCTGAGCCCTTGGCCCAGAGGCTGCCCTTCGACACCCTGAGGCGCAGGCATCTCCCGGGGGCCCTGGCCGGCGAGCACCCGGAAACTTGGGGGTTGGAGACAGGGAGACGAAGCTCCGGCCTCATCCGCAGACCCGGGTGGCTCACCTGGGACCCAGGACCCCCTGTCTCACCTTCGTTACGTGTTCCTCGTCCAGGTCATCCTCATCCACGTCCACTCTGAGGGGAAAAAACACACGCACGGAGAAAGTCTTCTCAGACTTCAGTTTTTGCTTTTATCCACCCAGAAATTCAATTTTTTTTAAAGGCATTAGTGTGCATTGCCTGAGGCTCTCAGAGAGGGGTTATCAACAGGGCCAGCCTCCTGGTCCATGGAGGGCTGTTCGGGCAACTCTGGGATTTAAACCACAGGCCACCCAGGACAAAGTCAGCATGAGCCCCATGAGGGGCTGGATGTGGGAGGAGGCGAAGCACATCCTGTGGGTCAGAACCAGGGGGCGTGTCCTCAGAGGCTGGCATCTCAGGACGCAGGGCATTGAAGCCACAGAAGCTAAGCTGCAGGATCAGGGGCCTGGCGGGACCCTGAGGTGCACTTTCTGCTTGAATATTGACAAACTGCACTCGAGCTCTTTACCATGTTCCCCGGGGGCCCCCAGGCAAGGAGCAGGAAAGCAGGCCAGCAATCCAGGGATGGGGAGGAAGGGCCATGGGACCCTAGCTGCTCCTGTCTCCCCAGAGCAGGATGGGGTGTGGAGAGCAGCCTGGCACCTCAGCCCTGGGTGGGGGCACAAATGTCAGTTCTTGGCCAGGTGCTGAAACCTGTGGCTCAGGGCAGGCCTTTGAGCACCAACACAGAAAAGCCCCAGGGCCAGGTGGCTTCACCGGTCAATTCTACCAAATAAAGAAATAATGCCAATCATTCTCAAACGTGTCCAAAAAAACCCAAAGAAGAGGGATCAGTCCCAAACTCATTTCATGAGGCCAGTGTCACTCTGATACCAAAGTCAATAATGACACAGAGGAAAAGAGAATTGCTGGCCAAGATCCCCATTGAATACAGACAAAGAAATCCTCAACAAAAACACCAGCAAACCAGCACGTTAATGCATCATGCTTCATGATCAAGTAGGATTTATCCCTCGGATGCAAGGATGTGTCAATACAAGTAAATCAATAAATGTCATAAATCACACAGTGGAATGAAAGATAAAAAAAAATTATATGATCATCTCAATAGGTGTAAGAAAAGCATTTGACAAAAGTCAACATCTGGGGCTTCCCTGGTGGCTCAGTGGTAAAGAATCCACCTGCCGATGCAGGAGACACGGGTTTGATTCCTGATCTGGGAAGACCCCGCGTGCCGTGGAGCAACCAAGCCCGTGCACCACGACTGCGAAGCCTGTGCTCTGGAGCCCAGGAGCTGCACCTACTGAAGCCCGCACACCCTAGAGCCCGTGCTCCGCAACAAGAGAAGCCACGGCAATGAGAAGCCCAAGCACTGCAACTAAGAGAGTAGCCCCCGCGTGCTGCAACTAGAGAAAAGCCACACAGCAATGAAGACGCAGCACAGCCAAAAATATATCAATACAATTTCTGTTAAAAAAAAAAAAGCTAATAGCTCTAAAAAAGTAATCAATGTCCTCTCATGATAGAAACTGTCAAGAAACTGAAGAGAAGGAGCCTACCTTAACACAATGAAGGCCATTTGCGACAAGCCCCCAAGTCACATCACACTCAGTGGTAAAGGCTTCTCCTCTAAGATCAGGCACAAGCAGGCCCACTCTCACCGCTCCTGCTCAGCACAGTACTGGAAGTCCTAGCCAGAGCAATCAGGCAAGAAAAGAAAGAAAAGGCATCCAATTTGGAAAGGAAGAAGTGAACTGTCTGTTTGCAGGTGACATGGTTTTATATGCAGAAAACCGTGAAGACGTGACCCAAAAACTGTTAGAACTAATGAAGAAATTCAGTAAAGGAGAAGGTGGCAGAGGATGAGTTGGTTAGATAGCATCACTGACTCAATCGGACATGAATCGGAGCAAACTTCAGGAGAGAGAGGACAGAGTCTATGAGGTTGCAAAGACTCGGACACGACTTAATGACTGAAAATCAACAACTGGCGTAAAAGCAGATGCACAGACCAGTAGAACAGAACTGAGAGCCCAGAAATCAACCCCTGTGTATACAGTCAACTAATCTGAAAAGGAGGCCAAAGATACCCAATGGAGAAAAGACAGTCTCTTCAACAAATGGTACTGGGAAAACCAGATATTCACAAGAATAAGAATGAAATTAGACACATATCACATACCACTCACAAATTAACTCAAACTTGATTAAAGACTTAAGATGTAACCCCTGAAACCACAAAACTCCTAGAAGAAAACACAGGGAACAAGCTCCTTAACGTTGGTATTGACAATGACTTTTTTAAATATACGAGAAGTATAAACAACAAAGCAAAGATAAACAAGAGGGACTACTTCAAACTAAAACGTTTCCTGACAAAGAAAAAAAAATCAACAAAGTGAAAACCATCCATCTGATAAGAGGTTAATTTCTAAAATATATTAGGAACTCCTACAACTCAATAGCAAAAAATCAAACAAACAAAAAAAACCCATATAATCCAATTTTAAAATGGGCAGGGGAACTGAATGAACATTATTCCAAAGAAGACTCTTGAGAGTCCCTTGGACTGCAAGGAGATCCAACCAGTCTATTCTGAAGGAGATCAACCCTGGGATTTCTTTGGAAGGAATGATGCTAAAGCTGAAACTCCAGTACTTTGGCCACCTCATGCGAAGAGCTGACTCACTGGAAAAGACTCTGATCCTGGGAGGGATTGGGGGCAGGAGGAGAAGGGGACGACCGAGGATGAGATGGCTGGATGGCATCACTGACTCGATGGATGTGAGTCTGGGTGATCTCCGAGAGATGGTGATGAACAGGGAGGCCTGGCGTGCTGCGATTCATGGGGTCACAAAGAGTCGGACACGACTGAGCGACTGAACTGAACTGAACTGAACATACAAATAACCAATAGGTACATGAAAAGGTCAAATCCCTTATCATTATACAGTAGAAGTGATAAATAGATTCAAGGGATTAGATCTGATAGACAGAGTGCCTGAAGAACTGTGGACGGAGGTTCACAGCATTATACAGGAGGCCGTGATCAAAACCATTCCTAAGAAAAAGAAATGCAAAAAGGCAAAATGGTTGTCTGAGGAGGCCTTACAAATAGCTGAGGAAAGAAGAGAAGTGAAAGGCAAAGGAGAAAAGGAAAGATATAACCATCTGATGCAGAGTTCCAGAGAATATCAAGGAGCTGTCTCTTATACACATCTAGATGTGTATAAGAGACAGGGCTCAGGGGCTGGGGGCTGGGTGGGGATAAAGCAGGAGGAGGCTGAGCTCAGTTCTGTGTGCCCCTCTGAGAACCAGGAGAGGAAAAGGAGAGGGGGAGATATTTAACGTCAATAGAGAAAACCAAGTAAGTCTTCAGTGCAGGAAGCCGGAGCAGCGTCAGAACCACACAGGCCTCCCAGCCCCCAGGCAAATGCACACTCAGCCCAAGGACAGGGGCCTGCCACCACCCACCACCCCCTGGAGACCGGGAGCAGAGCACTCACCGCCCCCCACCCTGCTGTATATTGTCACCCTGGTTATTTAACTTCTATGCAGAGTACATCACGCAACATGCCGGACTGGATGAAGCACAGTCTGGAATCAAGATTGCCGGGAGAATTATCAATAACCTCAGATATGCAGATGACACCGCCTTTATGGCAGAAAGTGAAGAGGAACTAAAAAGCCTCTTGATGAAAGTGAAAGGAAAGTGAAAAAGCTGGCTTAAAACTCAAAGTTCAGAAAACTAAGATCATGGCATCTGGTCCCATCACTTCATGGCAAATAGATGGGGAAACAATGGAAACAGTGAGAAACTGTATTTTTTGGGGCTCCAAAATCACTGCAGATGGTGACTGCAGTCATGAAATTAAAAGACGCTTGCTCCTTGGAAGAAAAGCTTTGACCAATCTAGACAGCATTTTTAAAAGCAGAGACTTTTGCTGACAAAGGTCTGTCTAGTCAAAGCTATGGTTTTTCCAGTAGTCATGTGTGGATGTGAGAGTTAAGACTGTAAAGAAAGCTGAGTGCCAAAGAATTGATGCTTTTGAACTGTGGTGTTAGAGAAAGAGTCCCTTGGACTGCAAGGAGATCAAACCAGTCAATCCTAAAGGAAAGAACTGATGCTGAATATTTGTTGGAAGGACTGATGCTGAAGCTGAAGTTCCAATACTTTGGCCACCTGATATGAAGAACTGACTCACTGGAAAAGACCCTGATGCTGGGAAATATTGAAGGCAGGAGGAGAAGGGGACGACAGAGGATGAGATGGCTGGATGGCATCACCAACTTGATCGACATGAGCTTGAGTGAGCTCTGGGGGATGGTGATGGACAGGCAGGCCTAGTGTCCATGGGGCTGCAAAGAGTGACACGACAGAGCAACTGACTGAACGGATGGGACCAGATGCCATGATCTTAGTTTTCTGAACATTGAGTTTTAAGCCAGCTTTTTCACTTTCCTCTTTCATCAAGAGGCTTTTTAGATCTTCACTTTCTGCCATAAGGGTGGTGCCATCTGCATATCTGAGGTTATTGATACTTCTCCCAGCAGTCTTGATTCCAGACTGTGCTTCATCCAGTCCGGCATGTTGCGTGATGTACTCTGCATAGAAGTTAAATAACCAGGGTGACAATATACAGCCTTGACATACCCCTCTCCCAGTTTAGAAGTTCCATGTTCGGTTCTAACTGTTGCTTCTTGACCTGCATACAGACTTCTCAGGAGGCAGGGAAGGTGGTCTGGTATTCCCATCTCTTGAAGAATTTTTCACAGTTTGTTGTGATCCACACAGTCAAAGGCTTTAGTGTAGTCCATGAAGCAGATGTTTTTCTGGAACTCTCTTGCTTTTCTGATGATCCAATGGATATTGGCAGAGGCCTTTTCTAAATCCAGCTTGAACAACTGGAAGATTCTCTGCCCAGGTACTGCTGAAGCCTGGCTTGGAGAATTTTGAGCATTACTTTGCTACTGTGTGAGATGAGTGCAACTGTGCAGTAGTGTGAACATTCTTTGGCATTGCCTTTCTTTGGGATCGGAATGAAAACTGACTTTTTCCAGTCCTGTGGCCACTGCTGAGTTTTCCAAATTTGCTGGCATATCGAGTGCAGCACTTTCACAGCATCGTCGTTTAGGATTTGAAATAGCTCAACTGGAATTCCAGCACTTCCACTAGCTTTCTTCATAGTGATGCTTCTTAAGGCCCACTTGACTTTCCCATTCCAGGATGTCTGGCTCTAGGTGAGTGATCATACCATCATGGTTATCTGGGTCATTAAGATCTTTTTTGTATAGTTCTGTGTATTCTTGCCATCTCTTCTTAGTATCTTCTTCTGTCAGATCCATACCATTTCTGTCCTTTATTGAGCCCATCTTTGCATGAAATATTTCCTTGGTATCTCTAATTTTCTTGAAGAGATCTCTAGTCTTTCCCATTCTGTTGATTTCCTCTATTTCTTTGCACTGATCACTGAGGAAGGCTTTCTTATCTCTCCTTGATATTCTTTGGAACTCTGCATCAGATGGTTATATCTTTCCTTTTCTCCTTTGCCTTTCACTTCTCTTCTTTCCTCAGCTATTTGTAAGGCCTCCTCAGACAACCATTTTGCCTTTTTGCATTTCTTTTTCTTGGGAACGGTTTTGATCATGGTCTCCTGTATAATGCTGTGAACCTCCATCCACAGTTCTTCAGGCACTCTATCAGATCTAACCCCTTGAATCTATTTGTCACTTCTATATAATCATAAGGGATTTGACTGAGGTCATACCTTAATGGTCTAGTGGTCTTCCCTACTTTCTTCAATTTTAGTCTGAATTTTGCAATAAGGAGTTCATGATCTGAGCCTCAGTCAGCTCCTGGTCTTTTTTTTGCTGACTGTATAGAGCTTCTCCACCTTCAGCTGCAAAGAATGTAACCAATCTGGTTTCACTGTTGGCCATCTGCTGATGTCCATGTGTAGAATCGTCTCTTGTGTTGTTGCCTTTCAGTGTGTTTCAGTGTCCTACCTTTTTGTCTTTTCATACTGTTCATGGGGTTCTCAAGGCAAGAATACTGAGTGGTTTGCCATTCCCTTCTCCAGTGGACCATGTTTTGTCAAAACTCTCCACCATAACCCATCCATCTTGGGTAGCCCTACATGGCATGGCTCATAGTTTCATTGAGTTAGACAAGGCTGTGGTCCACATGTCTGGTCCCATCACTTCATAGCAAATAGATGGGGAAACAATGGAAACAGTGATAGACTTTATTTTCTTGGGCTTCAAAATCACTGCAGATGGTGACTGCAGCCATGAAATTAAAAGATGTTTGCTCCTTGGAAGAAAAGCAATGACCAACCTAGACACTATATTAAAAAGCAGAGACATTACTTTACTGACAAAGCTCCATCTGGTCAAAGCCATGGTTTTTCCAGTAGTCATGCATGGGTGTGAGAGTTGGACTATAAAGAGAGCTGAACACCGAAGAATTGATGCTTTTGAGCTGTGGTGTTGGAGGAGACTCTTAAAAGTCCCTTGGACTGCAAGGAGTTCACACCAGTCAATCCTAAAGGAAATCAGTCCTGAATACTCACTGGAAGGACTGATGCTGAAGTTTCATTACTTTGGCCAAGTGATGCAAAGAGCTGACTCATCTGAAAAGACCCTGATGCTGGGAAAGATTGAAGGCAGGAGGAAAAGGGGATGACAGAGGATGAGATGGTTGGATGGCATCACCAACTCAATGGAGCTGAGTTTGAGCGAGCTCTGGGAGTTGGTGAAGGACAGGGAAGTCTGGCATGCTGCAGTCCATGGGGTTACAAACAGTCAGACACGACTGAGTGATTGAGCAGAGCTGAACGTGAAAAGGTGTTCAGCATCGCTAATCAACACAGAATTGCAAATCAAAATCAGCATTTCTAGTTCACTCAGGAAATAAGAGCTCACAAATTAGAAACCTATGAGCGTGGACCAACAGAAGCCTTCAGTTCAGTTCAGTCGCTCAGTCGTGTCCGACTCTTTGCGACCCCGTGGACTGTAGCCTGCCAGGCTTCTCCGTCCGTGGGATTCTCCAGGCAAGAATACTGGAGTGGATTGCCATTTCCTTCTCCAGGGGATCTTCCCGACCCAGGGATCGAACCCGGGTCTCCCGCATTAGAGGCAGACGCTTTAACCTCTGAGCCACCAGGGAAGCCCAACTCAGCCTCTCAACAACAACTCAAGGGCTTACCTCACAAGCCTTACAGAGCTTGACGTGGTGCTAGAGCCTGAGACTTGGAGTCAGACCAGCGGGGTTCAAATCCCCAGCTGGTGGCCTTGGCCCAGGCCTGGCACCCTGCTGGACCATGGTGCCCTGAATGAAGAGCCGAGATCCAAATACCACCGAGAGGAGGGAGCTGCCCGAGCTGGCAGAGAAAGGGCTTGCCGCTGTGGGCATCCTCCATGCCATGAAGAGGGGCCTCACTGCAGAAGAGGGGGCCCGCCTCTCCGGGTGGAGGAAGGAGCTGGTCCCTGGAAACGTGCGCAGACCCAGGCAGGGCAGTGGGTGGAGGTGATGCTCTTACCCACTGGGCACTCCTTTCTCCTCGTCGCTCTCATACTCTGCGAGGACCAGCTCTTCCTCCCCAGAGGCCACCTGCTCAGGCTCTGTGCCTACGGCCAGCATCTCACTGCTGAGCCGGAGCAGACGCTCTGTTTCCTCATCTTCCTGTCTCTGTGGGGCAAAAAGAAAGAAACCTTGGTGCTGGTGCCCCACCTGCAACGAGGCAGCATCAGGCAGCCATGGCCAAGGGCAGTGTGCCCACCATTGACATGGGCCTCAAGCGACTGGTGCCAATGCCCCTGGACCAGGCCTTCAGCTCAGGCTGCCCCGCTCCCAGGGAGGCAGCCGAGGGCCCGGCTGCTCACCCTGACCAACCGCACGGGCGGACGCCGCCTGGACATGGTCCCAGGGATCACACTCACCATGCGCTTGGCCGCGAACCGGAGTTTCGCGTTGTGACGGATCTGCTGCAGACGCTCTTCTCGCTTCTTCCTCCGGACCTGCTCCTCCTGGAGGGGGAAGCCAGAAGGGAGACTCCTGCAAGAAGCCCCGGAGCAGGCCCCTTCTGGAGCCGGTGTGCCCCAGTCCAGGGCTTTTCGCCTCTGGGCAGCCTGCCCTGCCCTGCTGGCCTCCAGTCGCGACAGCATGGCCAGCAGACCCTGAGTCCCCGGGCTCACTGTAGAAAGGATACACTCTCCATCCAGCATGGCCCTTAAGGGGTCCATGCCAGGGAAGCCAGGTCCGTGCTGCCACTGGCAACAGTGCAGCTCTTCTCCCAGCAGAAAGGGAACTGCTGCTAAAGAACCCACCTGCCAATGCAGGAGACCCGGGTTTGATCCCTGGGTTGGGAAGATCCCCTGGAAAAGGGAATGGCAACCCACTCCAGTATTCTTGTCTTGAGAACTCCATGGACAGAGGAGCCAGTGGGCTATAGTCCACGGGGTTGCACAGAGTCAGACAAGACTGAATCGACTTAGCACGTACTCATGAACACCAACCTAGAGGAAGCCTGGTGACATCAGCTAACACGGAGAGTAAGGGCGCAGCACCACCCACCCGGAGGTGGCCAGAGGACCCACAGCAAACACACAGGCTGTCCAGCCTTGGGATTCACCTGACATCACCCTGACACTCCTGGATCACCCACCTCCCATAACCCAATCTCACCTTCAATCGGTCCACCAAGTCCCTTTCTTCCTTCTTCTGCACAAACTGAGTGATCCAGTCGGGCTCTCCGGTGGCCTCTGGGGTGCCTGGGCTCCCCCGGCAGGAGGGTGGGAGACCCAGGGCTGGGGCCAGCCCATCATTCGAGGTGGGGGCTCCAGCCTCCAGCAGACGCTCCTCCTCTTGGCGTTTCTTCTGTTCAAAGTCACGGAGCCAGGAGAGGGCCCCGCAGATGAGACTTAGGGATTTTCCCTACAGGAAGAAAAATCCTCTCAGACATAGAAGCCAAGAGACACAGCTTCCCAAATGACCTTTCCTGTCGTAATAAAGCATCTGACGTTAAGTATCAGAGGGCGCTCCAAGACCCGCTACTGAAAGGAAGAAAAGGGAAGGGAACTGGCCTTTTCCTAGAGCACAGTTAAGAAAAAAAGAAATATAAAAGTGAAATTCTTTCATTATATTATTCACTGTTCTTCAAAGAATAAAAGAGGCTTATCAAGCTACCCGTAAGTACCACAGGTTCTCGCAGTGAGAATGCCAAAAACTGAATAAATAGCCCAGAAAATGAACTAAGCCCCCCTCCACCCAAAAAAAGGGGGCACGTCATGAAATCCTGGATGCGACCTACTGAGGCAGAGATGCAGTCAACATATCTGTGCAGACAGAAGGTGATCGGCCCCGGGAGTCCCAATGCTATGAAATTTTGAAGCAAACCAATTGTTCTAGAGAATACATCTGTTGGTTTAAACATCAGACTTTTCCCTGGAGGTCCTTGACGTGTGTTGAATTGTGTCCCCCTGACCCCAGTGTCTCAGAACGTGGCCCTGCTTGAAAACAGACATCCTGAGTTAAGAGGGGGTGGGCCCTGATCCAGAGGAGCAGCGTCTGTGTGTATGTTCTCAATCATGTCCGACTCTGTGCAACCCCATGGACTATAGCCTGGCAGGTTTCTCTGTGCATGGAATTTCCCAGACAAGCATACTGGAGTGGGTTTCCATTCCCTTCTCCAGAGGATCTTCCCGACCCAGGGATCGAACCCATGTCTCTTGCATCTCCTGTATCGACAGGTTCTTTACCAGCTGAGCTACCAGGGAAGCCTGTGTATAAAACAGCACCCTTGCATAATAAAAAGGGGAAATGTGGACACAGAAGCAACCAAAGCAGACAATGTGAAGAGACGGGAAGAAGCTTGCTGTCCACATGCCCAGGAGAGGGGCGTGGACAGACCCTTCCCCCAGGCCCTCAGGAGGGACCTTGCCGACACCTTGATTCTGGACATCTAGTCTCCAGACTGTGAGACCATAAATTCCCACATTTACACCACTGTCTGTGGTGTTTTCTCACGGCAGCCCGGGCGGGCAGGCAAAGAGGATGACTGTATGATGAGATGTAATGTTGAGACACCACTGGATGGTGAAGAGAAGAACAGATGTAAGTACACTGAAAGTGACACAAACCTTTAGAAGACAACCACTGACTTAAAGTTATTCAAGAGAGAAAAAAAAACGAGACCGAAAATATGTAACTGAAGCAGGAGGGTGGGCAGAGGGAGGGGAAAGAGGCGGTCAGAAAGCTCCATCTTACCTATGGCGAACAGGCCCCAGTGACCACAGCCAATAAAGCGAAAAACAGCAGCATCGGCTTGTGATTCAACATATGCAAACCAACGGCATTTAAGAAATAGGTAAGAGAGTTAAAAGCCCCGGCCCCAGGAACCAAGTTTGATAAATGTGACTTTTTAAATGACATACACTGTTCTTTGATTCAATGTTTCATGTGACTTTAAAGAGAGGAGGACAAGGGACCTCCCTGGTGGTCCAGGGTTGAGACTCCGTGCTTGCAAACAGGGGGTGCAGGTTTGCTCCTTGGTCGGGGAGCTAAGATCCACATGCTGCATGGCATGGCCAAAAATAAATAAATAGAGCTTCCCTGATGGCTCAGTGGTAAAGAAAGCGCCTGCCAACGCAGGAGACACAGGTTCCATCCCCGATCTGGGAAGATCCCACATGCCCCAGAGCAACTAAGCCCATGCACCAAGCTGCTGAGCCTGTGTGCTAGAGTCTGGGAGCTGCAACTACTGAAGCCCACATGCCCTAGAGCCCATGCTCTGCTACAAAAGAAGCCACGGCAATGAGAAGCCTGCACTGTGCAACTAGAGAGTAGCCCCCACTCACCACCAGAAAAAAGCCGAAGCAGCAAATGAAGACCCAGCAGAGCCAAAAATAAATACAAAAAAATTATTTAAAAAATAAAGAAAGAAAAAAAGAGAGAGAGAAAAAGATGCTTCATGACATCAGGTGAGGCAGATGGTCAGATGAGGATTTGAACATCCTCAGATCTATTTACAGGAAGTTGCTTCTAATCCCGGTCAGTCTTTCGGTGGGTTGGGAGGGGAGAAGTCCCATGCGCTGCATTATTTATTTATTTTTGGCCACGCTGCACGGCACCTGGGATCTTAGTTCCCCAACCAGGAATCAAACCCATAACCCTGCAGTGGAAGCGCCAGGGAATTCCCCACGTGCACTAGCTGTAAATGGAGGGCTGGAGACTGGCAGAAAGATGCTGCTTTAACAACTCCTCAACCTGCACAGCATCCTCGTCCCACACAACATCCTCATCCCTCATAGCATCTTCATGACCCACACCGTGTGAATCGGCAGGAGGGAGTCCCTCCCACTCACTGCATCTGAAGCAACAAAACGGAACCAGGAGAGCAGCCCCGTCTGTGTCTCCCCAGGAAAAGATGACACACTCCCATCAGCGGATGAGAAAAAACATGAGTCACTTGTTCATTCAGTCAACACACACATTACCACCCCAAGCCAACTGGGCCAAGCTCCCCCGATGGCAGGGACACAGAGGTGAAGCCCGAAAGGTCCTCAGGAGGTCACAGCAATGCCCACACGGGCAGCCCACTGTCACACGGCACTTGCTGCAACAAGAAAGTGCAAGACAGGAGCCAGACCCCAACAGTCCTCAGTGATCAACCTCTAATAAACCCCCTCCTTCCAGGCAAGGAAGGAAAACTGAGGGGCTCCAGACGGGATTACTCTGGCCCTTGGTGGCCCAGTTTGTGAAGAATAAACCCATGTTTGATAAACCCATGAGTAAGCCAGAGTAATTTCTATGTTTCTCAGTTGAGTGCCCAGAGTAAGATGGAAGGTTTCAGTGCTCCAACTTGTGGTTTCCATGGCCATTCAAATTCTCATTTCCCTCTAGCCTAATTTTTCTGTGACCCCGGGGCTGTGTTTACCTGTTTAATAGACAGGAATGAGTTACTCCGAATGATAAATAGAAAGAACGACCTTTCTAAGCTTCACACCATGACTCTCTGTGCAGGCAGATGAGCCATGCTGGCGGCCTCTGATTTGTCATCAGCGTCTCCCCAGACCTTCTCAGGCCCCCACTGGTCATACTTACTGTGCCAGTTGGACTCTCAAATATCCCAATCTTGCCAGCCTCCAGCACCTGGTACAGCGCTGCCATGAAGTCTTTCTGGATGGCATATGGTGTGAAGGGAAACGGGAAGTGGATGCCACCAGCCTCCTGGGTCTCGTCGGCCATAATCCTGGAGGGAAAGAAAGCCGGCAGCTCTCTGATGGGCAAGTACTGGCCTGAGATCTAGAACAGTTCCTAAGAGCAGCCTCAGTACTAGTTATCCACTTTCTCCCCAGAGGGGACCATTTTTGGCAAGCAAAGATCATACTCTCTCCAACTGTGGGCCTCTCCATGAGGCCTGGCCAGAGTCGCAGTTCATCCAGAGACACTCATCAAAACTGGACACAGGGGAATTTGACCCAGGCAGCCCTAACAGAAACCCCTGCCGCTCCACCTGCCTGCACACCTTTCTAAGGGCCTGGAGACTTCCCCTGGATAGCCAGCCTGTCATTATTTCTGCAGCCATTACGCTGTCTCCCACGCCTCCCCGCCACGCCTCCCCGCCACGCCTCCCCGCCACGCCTCCCCGCCACGCCTCCCCGCCACGCCTCCCCGCCACGCCTCCCCGCCACGCCTCCCCGCCACGTCCATCTCATCCTCTGTTGTCTCCTTCTCCTCCTGCCCCCAATCCCTCCCAGCATCAGTCTTTTCCAATGAGTCAACTCTTTGCATGAGGTCCGTGTTAGAAACTATCTTTTCCTCCTTTTCTGACCCTGGCTTCTCTGAGACAGCTTTTACACACCCTTTCTTCCTTTAATCACCATCTTCCATCCTGGCCCCTGCTCTCTCTCTTTGGAAGTCACTGCTCTGAGCTAGGTAAACAGGACCAGCTCACCTCAGTACAAATATGAATAAATCTAAATCCCATGTACACCTCCGCTACACAAGTGGCCTCAGGAAGACCAGTGACCATGTTGATTCAATTATGAGGAGAGGGAGTTGCACAGTGTTCTTCCAGTTAAGAGTTTAGGGGTAGTTATAACGAGGACTGAGGTGGAACGATAAAAATACGGATGACAAAACCAGGACAGTTCAACAGCAGAGGTAGGCCTATAATCAAAAACCCACTAAAACATGGTGGGAAAGGAGAGAGGCCCTAACAAACCCCAAATACCTGCCCTGTGTTAAACACTCCACAGGCCCTTCCATTTTTGTCCTCTTGTTTAATCTGCACAACACTGTAAGGATATAGTTGTTGGATCTTGACACTTACAGAAATTAAATAACTGTTCAAAGACTCAGCTCAGAAAGGAAACCCAGGGATCCAAGCCCAGGTTCACATGGCTGTTCTAGTCCAACTCATGTGTCGGCAAAAGAGAACTAGCATCAATAAAAGGGAGATTTACTGAAAAGATACATACTTGGAGATTAAGAATACAGCCAATCTAGGAAATCCAAGAGCAGAAGCCATGGACAGGGTAGTACTTCTTGCAGACTAGAACTGCAGAGTGATTCAGGTTTTAAGATGGTTCCAGGAAGTCCACCAGCAGTAAATGCCTTGGGATTCCCAGTTCTTCTGCTCCAACACATGCCACGTGGGGCCTGCCCAGCCTCCTCTGCTCAATCCCAGCTTCAGCTTTACCCTGAAACTGGCCTGCACACTGCCTCTGCAGCCCCTTAACCTTCTGGCTTCAGGTCCCACTGTCAAGCAAAGTCTTCTGTTTCCTAGTTCTAAATCCCAGGAGAGAAATCTGACCACTCCCCTACCCCGACGCTTTTATTTTTTATTTTTTAATTGGCGTTTAACTGGTGGCTCCAGTATTCTTGCTTGGAGAATCCCAGGGACGGGGGAGCCTGGCGGGCTGCCGTCTATGGGGTCACACAGAGTCGGACACAACTGAAGTGACTTAGCAGCAGCAGCAGCAGCAGACAGTAAAGAATTCACCTGCAGTGAGGGAGACCTGGATTCAATCCCTGGGTCGGGAAGATCTCCTGGAGAAGGGAACGGCAACCCACTCCAGTATTCTTGCCTGGAAAATTCCACAGACAGAGGAGCCTGGCAAGTACAGTCCATGGGGTTGCAAAGAGTTGGACATGACTGAGTGAGAAACACTTAACTTGTAATGACGGGAATGAGCTACATGGATACATATATATGGACACATATATCTCTTCTCTCTTGGATATCCCTCCCAGCCCTCCTCCATTCCACCCCTCTAGGTCATCACAGAGCACCAGACTGAGCTCCCTGTGCTGTACAGTAGCTTCCCACTATCTATTTCACACGTGGTAGTGCGTATATGTTAATCCTAATCTCCCAATGCGTCCCACTCTCCCTTCCTCCCCACTCACCGTGTGTCCACTTGTCTGTTCTCCACATCTGCATCTCTACCCCTGCCCTGCAAATCTCCTGTCTTTAAAGACAGATCGCTCGACAGCCTAGAGACCACTGGCTGAGCCATGATCTAATCAGCCTGGGCCTTGTGCCTGCCGCCCCTCTCTGCTTGGTGACCGGAGTCCTAGACATCTAGGACTCAGCTCCTCAGAGGCCTCTCTATTTGCCACCCTCTAGTGGTCAAACACCTCCCCTCCAAATACACACACTGCTCTGCTTTGTCATTCTTTTATCTCATTATTTGAAACACTGTATTTTTGTTGTTCATAGCTCTCAGCACTATCTGAACTTATTTACTGTCCTCCCCCACTAGAATATAAATAGCATAAAAGGAGGAATCTTGTCTGCCTTGCTCTTCCCTGCCCCTAGCATTCAGAACAGGTGCTCTGGCACTTAGCAGGCAATCAATAAACAGGTGATAAATGAATAGCCAGTCTGAGGTAGGGGCTGTGGGAGGGGGTTTCTGTTCTTCAGAGGGATGGGGACAGGAGATCTATGACTTCAGTATCGAGTCCAAGGGCCAGTTCTTTGATGGATTCAAACTGTTTTCATATAACCTCACAACCCTATGCAGTCAGGATTTTTATTAGTTCTATTTCACAGTCGAAGAAACTGGGGTTCAGAAAAGTTGTGATTTGCTCACAATCACTCAACAAGGGCTTGAATCCAAGATTTTAACATATATCTACCTGAGCCAGGGCTTCCCAGGTGGGTCAGTGGTTAAAGAATCCGCTTGCCAAGCAGGAGACCTGGGCTTGATCCCTGACTCGGGAAGATCCCCCGGACTTCCCTGGTGGCTCAGATGGTTAAGCGTCTGTCTACAATGCGGGAGACCCGGGTTCAATCCCTGGGTCGGGAAGATCCCCTAGAGAAGGAAATAGCAATCCACTCCAGTACTATTGCCTGGAAAATCCCATGGACAGAGGAGCCTGGTAGGCTACATGTAGTCCATGGGGTCGCAAAGAGTCGGACACGACTGAGCGACTTCACTTCACTTCTGGTATTCTTGCCAGAGCAGAGCAGCCTGGCAGGCTACAGTCTGTGGGGTCACAAAAGAGTCGGACACAATGAAGCGACTAAGCAGCAGCAGCAGCCTCTGAGCTCCTGAGCTGTGGATTTCTAATCTTCCTCCCACCAGGGTAAGTAGGATGAAAAGACTTGGTTACCAAACTTTAGAATGACAACACGAAACAATAAAGAACAAAGGTAATTATTATTTCACTTCTCTGTGGGTGGTAATTAGGGATCTCATTATTCCGGAGCACGCAAGCTAAACCATAAGTGAAAAAAAAAAGGGGTTAGCTAAACCCAAGAATAAAGGATTCACTAAGTGCTGTTTAAAGATGTTTGGTACAACTTTTCCCAAACTCTTCAGGCTGATTGCCTGGACATGAGCACACACACACACAAGTTGTCCCTAGAATTCCCCACCAGTGTGAAGACATGAGGAACGGTAATCTCATGCTCACTCATGGCTTAAGACACACGAAGGCATCTCAGGTACACAGTTCAGTTCAGTCGCTCAGTCATGTCCAACTCTTTGCGACCCCATGGACTGCAGCATGCCAGGCCTCCCTGTCCATCACCAACTCCCGGAGTTCACTCAGACTCACGTCCATCGAGTCGGTGATGCCATCCAGCCATCTCATCCTCTGTCGTCCCCTTCCCCTCTGGCCTTCAATCTTTCCCAGCATCAGGGTCCACACAATTCCCGAAAGCGCTCATTTTCTTCAGTTTTCGATGATCGCTTATTTGCTGCTGCTAAGTGACTTCAGTCGTGTCCGACTCTGTGTGACCCCATAGACGGCAGCCCACTAGGCTTACCCGGGTACAAACTTGCTCCAGACTGATGGTGCTCCCCCTACCCCAAATTCATGTGTTAAAAGCCCTAACCCTCATTGTGAGGCTGTATCTGGAGAAAGAGCTTTTAGGGAGTAATTAACATTAAATGTGGAGAAGGAAATGGCAACCCATTCCGGTATTCTTGCCTGGAAAATCCCATGGATGGAGGAGGCTGGTAGACTTACAGTTCATGCAGTTGCAAAGAGTCAGACACTACTGAGTGACTAACATTTTAACATTAAATGAAGGAGGTAATTAGGATTAAGTGGAGTCCTAATAGTGGGGTCCTGACCCCTACAGGACTGGTGGCCTTGGACTTCCCAGCCTCTAGACCTGGGAGAGAGAAGTTCTCTGTTCAAGCCTCCCAGCCTATGGCAGCCTGAGCAGGTGAGACGCCTGTGTTCCAGGTACCATCCTACTGTTCCCCTCCTAAAGCACTTTAACTCCACACACCTGGGAGACAACCAGGCTCTAGCCCACCTGCTGTGAACCTGGGGTGGCAGGGCTGAGAGCTGCCAGCTAGCCCCAACTCCACGTCCTCATCTTGCTTCTGTCTCCCACCCAGCTCCGCTCTCGGAGCTGTCACACTGTGTGACGATTTAGCTGCACTTTTCACGGCACTGCCTCCCACAGTCTGGTCAATTCCATCTGTCCCAGTCCTCCTGGCTGACCACTGCTCCACCCGGATTCGCCAAGTGGCAGGATAGCTCTGGGGGTCAGACTGTCCAATTTGGGATCCCGCCTGTATCCCCACTTAAGTCCACATCTCAGTCCATTTCCGCAGCTGCAGGGGGCAGTCAATTCAGTCACTCAGTAGTGTCAGACTCTTTGCGAACCCATGGACTGCAGCACGCCAGGCTTTCCTGCCCAACGCCAGCTCCCGGAGTTTACTCAAACTCATGTCCATCGAGTTGGCGATGACATCCAACCATCTCATCCTTTGTCGTCCCCTTCTCCTGTCTTCAATCTTTCCCAGCATTCGGGTCTTTTCCAATGAGTCAGTTCTTCACATCAGGTGTCCAAAGTATTGGAGTTCCAGCTTCAGCATCAGTCCTTCCAATGAATATTCAGGACTGACTTCCTTTAGTATAGACTGGTTGGGTTTCCTTGGAGTCCAAGGGACTCTGTCCCTTGCAGGGAACGGGGAATGGCGCATTCGGTGGCCCTGCAGGGACCAGCAGGTACTACCACGTGCAAAGCGCACTCAGCACCGCCGGCGGAACCGCCCCGCAGCCACCAGCTCGCGGCCAGGTCCCGCCTCGCGGCCTCTCCCGCCCTCCCATTGGTGCCTGGCCTGTCGATTATACGGCGGCACCGCCCCGGGACGCTTTCCCGCCACCGGCCAGTCCCGCTCCCCGGCATATCCACCAGTCTGCCCTTTCTCATCTTGCTCCACGTCCTCGGCACCGCGCTCACCTTCCTCGGCGGCAGGGCTGTTCCGCCGAGGCCATACCGGAGAGCAGTCCAGGCGGACGCCGCTGAATCTGAAACTCCGGCTCCTCGCCGGTGTCAGCGTCTTCCAGGGCAGTACACCGCGCTGCACGCCCCCCGCAGCACTGCGCATGCGCACCCCGGGGCTCTGTGGGGCGGGTCCCCATGGGGCGGGTCCCCGTGTTGCGCCACTGCGCTTGCGCGGCCGGCTAGCCCGGGGCTCTGTCTCCGTAGCCAAGTAGAGCGTCCGGTCGCTGCGCTCCGGGGTCACTGCGCCTGCGCGCTCCCTGGCTTTCCTGAGAATGGAGTTTGGCTTTGGTGTCTCTGCGCGTGCCCGGCGTGTTCAGCTGGGGCGGGAACCCCAGCGGAGGGATCGTAATCTGGACTCTGTATCCTTCCTTCGCTGCCACCTCCGCCGCCATCCGTGGAGGGTGTTTCTTTGCTAGCTGGCAGCCATAAATACTGAGCGGAGTCGGTTGACCTCAGTTGACCGTGTTTATCTAACAGGTGGCGCTAGTGTTAAAGAACCCGCCTGCTAGTGCAGAAGACTTAAGAGACACTGGTTCCATCCGTGGGTTGGGAAGATCCCCTGGAGAAGAGCATAGGCAACCCACTCCAGTATTCGTGCCTGGAAAATCCCATGTAGCTTAGTGGGCTGCAGCCTATGGGGGTCGCAAACAGATGCGACTGAACCGACCTGGCACCACCTAAGGACCAGGTGTGTAGCTGACTAAGGAAGCCTGTATTCTGATCCTGGAACTGAGCCTGGTAAAACCAGCTTCCTCTGAGCAGCTTTTCATTAACCTCTTTATCTAAAACTTTATTCCCTTTCTTATCCCGCACCTGTTGCCCTCAGGATTGAAAAGTATCCAAGAAAAGGGGGGATTGGAACCCAGCAGCACCCTTCAGGGGCCTCCCAGGTGAAAAAGCCTCTCCGTGTTCTAGTTCTTGTTTGTAGAAAAAGGCTTTGGACTTTTGATACCCTTCCTGAGTTCCACAGGGAAGGCACAGGCAATTATTGATAAAGGAACACAGAAACAAGAGCAGTTCAACAGAAATTAGGACCATCATTCATTGATAAAACAGCTCTAGAGCCTCCTCAAGACGTATACATAATAATCTGACACCCATCTTTGAGCAGTTCTGTGGGAACTGAGACCCTCACCCCGGGGAGGATGGTGGCTACCAGCTGAGCACAAGCACGTGAAACCCAGACTGTCTGGAACCAGAGGTTGAAGATTAAGATACCTGAAACACTGCCCTGTTACCTCATCTCCAACCAATCAGAAGACAGCCGCTGTGCTCCTGGCTCAGTCCTGCAGTCAGCCTTGTACTTTCCCTCACCACAACCCCCTGTCAGGAAATTGACTGCCATGTGGAGGGTTGTTCCGTCAGTCAGTCGTGTCCAACTCTTTGCAGTCCCATGGGCCACCACGCAGTGTGGAGGGTGAGCAGCCCCGAAGTTCAATCTGGTCATAGACCCTGCTCCTGTCTGACCTTAATGTGAGACCCAGTTATTTTACCTCTAGAATGGACAGCACCTCCCCAGCCCACCTCAGCAGGGTTCAGACAGACTAAGTGATTAAACAGTTAATCCCACTGCTGCTGCTGCTGCTAAGTCGCTTCAGTTGTGTCCGACTCTGTGCGACCCCACAGACAGCAGCCCACCGGGCTCTGCCATCCCTGGGATTCTCCAGGCAAGAACACTGGAGTGGGTTGCCATTTCTTTCTCCAGTGCGTGAAAGTGAAGTCGCTCAGTTGTGTCTGACTCAGCAACCCCATGGACTGCAGCCTACCAGACTCCTCCATCCATGGCAGTTTCCAGGCAAGAGTACTGGAGTGGGATGCCATTGCCTTCTCCGTAATCCCACTAAAGGGTTCTATGTAGAAAGATGAGAGACTCCTGTAAGTTAATGATTACTCGGGAAAGCAGGTGTGCTCAGCAACACACCCATGCCACAGAAGCACGAGAGTTGCCCCCAGACAATAAAACAATGGTGGCGTGAGCCCCACGTCCTGCCAGCGAACTCAGCAAGTCAGTGATCCCTAGGACACGCTCTCTGCACAGGTGAAAAAGAATATTGTTTGTGGACCTAGATTAACCATGCAGGGACAAGAAAACCCCTGCTCCACCCGGAGAAGGAACTCATGATGAAAATGACCTCTACTCAAGAAAGACAAAGAAGGTCTTATCCCCCTCCCCACTTTTCCTTTGATTATAAAACTAGCCCAGTATGTCCTCAGCATATGGCATTTCTTGCCCACCTACTTAAAAGCCTCACACATGTCCTAGTCTGGTAAATCACTTATCTGCCACTTTGCTCTTACTGAATTCTCCTCTGCACTGAGACATAAAGGACTATGGTACCAAAGCTCTTCGATGCTCCCGTGAAATGACATTTCCAGGTCTGGAAGCCAAGTTGAGGGCTGTTGCTACTGGCCCCAGTCCTTCCTCGGGGGGTTCACCTGGTCAGGAGGGTAGAGCGCATCTCCTTCACCCCCTCGGACGTGGTTCCTCTTTGTCCACTCAGGGATTGGACTGCATGACCCCTGGGAGCTTTTCTGAAGGCATGTCCAGTGTGTTTTCCAACACCACACAATAGCCCAGTTTTGACACTACCTGTAGGTAACTGGGATCCCACACGTTAGGGGCTCAGTCCCACAGGACTGCAGCATGAGACAGCAGCCCCGAGGCCAGCTCGTCATCTGTGCTGCTCACCTTGTTGTTGTTCAGTCACTCAGTCATGTCCGACTCTGTGTGACTGCGTGGACCGCATCACGCCAGGCTTCCCTGTCCTTCACTGTCTCCAGAGTTTGCTCAAACTCATGTCCATTGAGTCAATGATGCCATCCAACCATCTCATCCTCCATTGCCCCCTTCTCCTCCTGCCTTCAGTCTTTCCCAGCATCAGGGTCTTTTCCAGTGAATCAGTTCTTCTCATCAGGTGACCGAAGTATTGGAGCTTCAGCTTCAGCATCAGTCCTTCCAATGAATATTCAGGGTTGATTTTCTTTAGGATTGATTGGTTTGATCTCCTTGCTTTGCAAGGGACTCTCAAGAGTCTTCGCCAGCACCATAGTTGTTAACCTACTACTGACTGTAGATCAGAGGTTCCCATAAGCTCCTCCTTGGGTTTGATTAATTTGCTAGAGAGACTGACAGAACCAAGGAAAACATTTTACTTATAAGAACATCAGTTTATGTAAAGACATAACTCAGGAACAGCAGGAGGAAGGGATGCACAGGGCAAGTGTATGGGGAGGGAGCGGAGTTTCCACTTTCCCCACACCTCCATGAGCTCACCAACCCAGAAACTCCAAACCTCGTCTTTCCATGTATTTAATAGTGGCATCATTACGTACGCACAAGTTGATTAAATCATTGGTCATTGGTGATTTCTTCCTTTTTTGTGTGTGGCCAGATCCTGCTGCACGTGGGACCTTAATTCCCCAACCAGGGACTGAACTAGCCTAGCGTCCACTGCATTGGAAGGCAGAGTTTTAACCACCGGACAGCCATGGAAATCCCACTGATGACTGAACTCCATCTCCAGCCCCCTCCCCTCCCAGGAGGCTTGGGGATGGGCCTGACCATTCCCACCTTCCAGTCACCCAGTTTGTTCCCCTGGCTCACAACCTTAGGCTGGTTATCTAGGGGCTTCCCCAAAAATCACATCATTAACATAACAAGAGACACCTGTATCTCTTTCCTCACTCGGGAAATTTCAAGGGTTTTAGGAGCTCTGCTAAGAGCTGGGACAGAGGCCAAAAATATATTTATTATCACAATATCTCAGGATGGGCCTATGAAATTACAACTGGGGGCGTTTTATGCTAAGTGGTCCCTGGGAATGACCTTAGTAATTGGTGTGATTTGCTGGCAAGATAAGAAACTTTAGGGACAGTTTCTGAGGCTTGAAGGAAAAGTTTTCAAGAAGAGCCAGTGTTACAAGTTGTATACAAACCTGGGGGTGGGAATTTACAAAAGGATGATTCCAGAGTCTGTTTTTTGTCAGTACTTCCAACTATCACTGATTGGCGTAGTTTGAAAAGGGCAAAGTACTATCACCCTTTGGAATGCATTTAATTTTTAAATCGGACACAATTCAGTTTCTAACACAAACCATGGATTAATGTATTTATATATTTGTGTTCAGTCGTGTCCGACTCCTTGCGGTCCCATGGACTACACCCCACCAGGCTCCTCTATCCATGGAATTTTCCAGGCAAGAATACTGGAGTGGGTTGCCATTTCCTACTCCAGGGGATCTTCCCGACCCAGGGATTGAAACCACAACTTTTGCATTTCCTGCAAAGACAGGCTGATTCTTTACCTCTAGTGCCAAATGGGAAGCCCCTAGAGAATGGGCCCTTTGGAATGAGGCCCATCAAAATCCTGAAAAGGTCTCTGATGCTTCAGTCTTAAGTTTATGTAAATGTTGCATTTACTATACAACCACGGCTTGTTTTCATGTTTAAAAATTGTCTTAAAGTAATTGTCATCTGGTAAACTTGACACTTTAAGAAAATGTACTGCATTTTGGTCTATTTCTTCCAAAGTCCCCCCTCCCCATTCTACACACACTCACACATCCCTAGGGTATGAATTCTCTAAGAAGCATCATGGGAGGAATAGAGGATGATACTACTTGGGGTCTGGTTGTAGAAGACTAAAGTATGAAAGTGAGTCGCTCAGTCATGTCTGACTCTTTGTGACCCCATGGATTGTATATGTATAATTCTCCAGACCAGAGTACTGGAGTGGGTAGCCTTTCCCCTTCTCCAGGGGATCTTCTCATCCCAGGGATCAACCCCAAGTTTTCCACATAGAAGGTGGTTTCTTTACCAGCTGAGCCACCAGGGAAGCCCAGAAAACTTTAAACAGCAAGCTAACAAGTTTAGACTTTATCTTATAAGCCATT
This sequence comes from Cephalophus harveyi, assembly GCA_006410635.1. Taxonomy (NCBI): domain Eukaryota; kingdom Metazoa; phylum Chordata; class Mammalia; order Artiodactyla; family Bovidae; genus Cephalophus; species Cephalophus harveyi. The sequence goes on from SJYT01067703.1 coordinate 585,194, forward strand.
TGTACATCACTGAAATGTTTTTTTACCAGAGGAATGAAATTGCAAAAGCAGTGTCTTGGAAATAATAAGCCAGAAGCAGGGTGAAGAATGGCTTGGAGGGGAAAGAGACCAGAAGCAAGCAAACAAGTCAGGTTATGCAATAAACCAGACAATGCAATAGGGACTTGGACCTCAAGAGTGGCAATAAGAATGGAGGATAGGGACTTCCCTGGCAGCCCAGTGCTTTAAGACTTCACCTTCCAATGCATGGGGTGCAAGTTCAATCCCTGATCAGGGAGCCAAGATCCCACATGCCTCGGGGTCAAAAAACCAAAACATAAAACAGAAGCAATGTTGTAACACATTCAATATTCTCCTAGTTAAACTCCTGTTTAAACCCCTAGTTTAACTCCTATTAAAAAAAAAAGGGCTTCCCTGGTGGCTCAGAGGTTAAAGCGTCTGCCTCCAATGCGGGAGACCCGGGTTCGATCCCTGGGTCGGGAAGATCCCCTGGAGAAGGAAATGGCAATCCACTCCAGTATTCTTGCCTGGAGAATCCCATGGACAGAGAAGCCTAGTAGGTTACAGTCCACGGGGTCGCAAAGAGTCGGACACGACTGAGCGACTTCACCTTCACCTTTAACTCCTATTAAACCGCCAGTTAAATCCCTGGGGTTCCTGTTTCCTCCATGGCTCTGGCCCAGGCTCCACAGCACAGCAGTCAACGACCCCTCCGTGGCCCCCACTTCTGAGTCTTTCCGTCCCTCTCCATCACCCTTTGTTCAAGCTGGGCTGGCCGTGGAGGGTCAGGCTCACTCAGCTGGTTCTGAAACAGCAGGGAAGGGGGCTGTGAGACTCTATTTGTGTTTTGTAATAGGTTCACTTGTGCCATTTTTTGATATTCCACATATAAGTGATGTCATATGATATGTGTCTTTCTCTGATTTACTTCACTCAGTATGACAGTCTCTAGGTCCATCCACGTCGCTGCTTGTTGCTGTTGTTCAGTCGCTCAGTCGTGTCTGACTTTTCACAGCCCCACGGACTGCAGCACGCCAGGCCTCCCTGTCCATCACCAACTCCTGGAGCCTGCTCAAAGTCAAGTCCATCAAGTCAGTGATGCCATGCGACCATCTCGTCCTCTGCCATCCCCTTCTCCTGCCTTCAGTCTTTCCCAGCATCAGGGTCTTTTTCAGTGGTTCTTCCCATCAGGTGGCCAAAGTATTGGAGCTTCAGCAGGCTGCTAATGGGCATTATTTCATTCTTTTTATGGTGACTCACTCTTTTAGATCATGGACTCCTCCAGAGCGTGGAGTCAGATTGGCACCCCCAGTGCCTAGCGCAGAGCTTGGCACCTGGTGGGCACTCATTGACCCCTGGAGATGGCGCTGAGGTTGCGCCTGCAGGATAGGGAACTGACTGCTGCCCTCTCCTGGCAACAAGAGGCATTGTCTAGACCACATTGAACCCGGGTCTTCTGCATTGTAGACAGACGGTTTACTGTCTGAGCCACCAGGGAAGTCCTTCTTCCCTCCCATCCTTTGCCAGAAAATAAAAAGGAGGAAAGGGAGGCAGTGCCTAAAGACAAAGAAAGCTCCAGTCACTCTTTCTGACTCTTAAATACCTGTGAATTAAGAATATGGGCAGAAAGTGGATTCATGGGCTGGGTGCTGAGGATGGTTGGGAAGTGACAGCCAAAAGGTATGAGATTTCTTTACAGGGTAATGAAGATGTTGTAAAATGAATTGTAGGGACTCCCTGGTGGTCCAGTGGTTAAGACACCACACTTCCAATGTAGGGGACCCAGGGACCTGGGTTTGATCCCTGGTTGGGGAACTAAGATCCCACAAACCTCGAGATGAAATAAATACATAAATAAAATGAATTAGAGTGGCAATTGCACAACTCTGTTAAAAGCCCCTGAATTGTACACGCTTTTTTCCATGAAGTGTAGCTTGAAGGATTTTAATTTCCTGATCAGAGATCAAACCCCAGATCCTCCAAAGTGAACATAAAGAGTCCTTACCACTGGGCCTGCAGGGAACTCTCTGAATTGTACACTTTAAATGGATGAGTTATATGGTGTCTGAATTCTATCTCAGTAAGGCTGTTACCCGGAGAAGGCAATGGCACCCCACTCCAGTACTCTTGCCTGGAAAATCCCATGGATGGAGGAGCCTGATGGGCTGCAGGCCATGGGGTCGCTAAGAGTCGGACACGACTGAGCAGCTTCACTTTCACTTTTCACTCTCACGCATTGGAGAAGGAAATGGCAACCCACTCCAGTGTTCTTGCCTGGAGAATCCCAGGGACGGGGGAGCCTGGTGGGCTGCCGTCTATGGGGTCGCATAGAGTCGGACACAACTGAGGTGACTTAGCAGCAAGGCTGTAACCAAAAAGAAATCAATTGAATGTTTGTACAACAACTTGAATGTACTTAATTCCCCTGAGCTATACACTGAAAAATGGTTAAAATGTCAATTTTAGGTTAGGTTACGTATATTTTATCACAATTAAATAAAAAGAAAGTAAGTATATTCTATATACTGGCAATAAACAAACAGAAAATAAACTCTGGGAAATAGCATTTATAACAGCACCCAAACCAAAGATACCTAAGAATAAATCTAATAAAAGATGCATAAGACCTCTACACTGAAAAATATAAAATATAAAGCATTGCTGAAAAAAAAATGAAAGAATCCCAATAAAATGGAAGAATAGATCATGTTTATGGGCAGAAAGGGGCTTCCCTGGTGGCTCAGATGGTAAAGAATCCACCCACAGTGCAAGAGACTTGGGTTTAATCCCTGGGTTGGCAAGATCCCCTGGAGAAGAGAATGGCTACCCACTCCAGTATCCTTGCCTGGAGAATCCCATGGACAGAGGAGCCTGGTAGGTTACAGTCCATGGGGTCACAAAGATTCAGACACGACTGAGAGACTAACACTTTCACTTTCTTTCATGGACTGAAAGCCTCCATATTTTGAGATGTCAAATCTCCCTAATTTGATGTGTAAATTCAATGGAGTCCTAATCAGAATCTTAGATTTTTAAAAAGACATTGACAAGGTGACTCTAAAATGTATATGGAAAATCAAAGAACCTAGAAGAGTAAACGCAATCTTGACACAGAAGGATAAAACTGGATGTCAAAACTCATTTTAAAGCTATAGCAACCAAGATGCTAAGGCATTGGCACAAGGATTATTAACAGACCGATGGAATAAGAGTCCACAACAGACATAAATATATGGTCCCCAGCGACAGATGACCAAGGAACCACCACAGTTCAGAGGGGAAGCAATAGTCTTTCAATAAATGGTCTGGGGTTAATTGTACCTTCATAGGGAAAAAATAAACCTCAATTCTACCTCACTCCATTTGTAAAGTTTAATCAGATATGGATCATAGACCTAGATGTGAATGATAAAGCAAAAAAAGCTTCCATTCTAAAAAAGCAAAAACGAAATAGAGACAAATCTTCATGACCAAGGAATAGACAAAGATTTTTTTAAACAAGACACACATGGAAAATCACTAGCCCGGGACTGATAAGGAAGAAATGGAACTCTGTGTTCACAGATGACATGGTCATCTATGTAGAAAATTGAAAACATTTTGAAAAATTAGTGGAACTAATTAGGGATTATAGCAAGGTTGCAGGATACAGGTTTATGGACAAAAGTCAGTTGCTTTTCTCTATACTGACAATGAACTAGAGGAATTTGAAATTCAAAGCATGATACATTGTACCACTCTGATGAGGGGATGTTGGTAATGGGGAGGAGGTCTGTGTATGTGTGAGGGCCAGGAGTGTATGGGAAATCTCCTTGCCTTCTCAGTTTTGCTTTGAATTTGACTGCTCTAAAAAATATAATCTACTAAGGAAAATCACTAACTGTAAAAAAAATAGATTAATAAATTGAATTCCATTAAAATTTAAATGCTCATCAAAAAATACCATTATGTGAACAGAAAAGAATATGAAAAAGAATATATATATGTATAACTGAGTCACTCTGTTGTGTTTAACATTGTAAATCAACTATACCTCAATTTAAAAAATAAATACCATTATGTGAGTGAAAAGGCATGCCACAGACCAGAAGATTATTACAATGTATCTTACCTATAATATATAATGAAACCCCACAAATTGATAACAAACAGACAACATAATTTTTTAAATATCCCCAAAGATTTGAAAGGTACTTCACAAACGAGGCTATATCCAGACGGCCAATAAGTATATGAAAATGCATTCCACTTCATTAACTATCAAGGAATATAAATTACACTGCACTGCATCCCCCAGACAGACTAAAATTAAAAGTACTGACGGAACCTCCCCAGTGGTCCAGTGGTTAGGACTCTGTGCACGGGACCTGGGTTTGATCCCAGGGGAACTAAGATCCCACATGCCACAGTGCAGCCAAAAAGAAAAGTACTGACAATGCCACGTTTTGGTGAGAGTGTCCAGCAACTGGAACTCTCATACCCTCTTGGTGGAAGTGTAACTTGATACCCTGATACTGGGAAATTGGCAGTATCTGCTCAAGCTAAATATAAAAGAAACCCCATGACCTAGCAGTTCCATTTCTTGTTTATATACCAAACTGAAATGAGCATTTATGTCCACCAAAAGTCAGGTACAAGAATGTGCATAGAAGCTTTATTCATAATACCCAAAACCTGGAAACAACCCCAGTATTATCAATAAAAAAACTGTAGTATATTCAATATAGTAGAGTATCACACAGCAGGAAAAGGTAACTAACTACTTCTACATGCAAGACAGTAGGTGAATTTCACAGACATCATGTGCAATGAAAGAAACTGATCCAAAAAGTACATACTGTTTGATTCCTTCTGAATGATGTTCAAAAACAGACAAAACTAATCTTTTGGGAGAGGTCAGAATAGCAGTTACTCTTAGGGACAGTTACTCTTGGGAGAGGCTATGCAAAAGTCTGTTGGGGTGCCCAGGTGTTCTGTACCTTGATTTGGTAGTCAGGTGGCTGCTGCTGCTGCTGCTAAGTCGCTTCAGTCGTGTCCGACTCTGTGCGACCCCATAGATGGCAGCCCACCAGGCTCCCCCGTCCCTGGGATTCTCCAGGCAAGAACACTGGAGTGGGTTGCCATTTCCTTCTCCAATATATATAATTTAATCCAGCTATATATTAATTTATTAATGTTATATCTTTCATTTTTTTTACTGAAGTATAATTGTTTCACCATGTTGTGTTAGCTTCAGGTGTACAACAAAGTGATTCAATTAGACGTGTATATATTCGCGACCCCATGGACTGCAGCCTACCAGGCTCCTCTGTCCATGGGATTTTCCAGGCAAGAGTACTGGAGTGGGGTGCCATTGCCTTCTCCAATATATATATACACACATATATATTCCTTTTCAGATTTTTTTCCTTTATAATGAGATTATTGATTATAGTTCCTGTGCTATACAGTAGGTTCTTTTTGGTTATCTATTTTATATATAGTAGTGTGTATATGTTGATCCCAAACTCTTATTATTCTCTCTTCCTTCCCCTTTGGTAACTATAAGTTTGTGTTTTCTGGGTGGAGAGAGATTATTGATTATAGTTCCTGTGCTATACAGTAGGTTCTTTTTGGTTATCTATTTTATATATAGTAGTGTGTATATGTTGATCCCAAACTCTTATTATTCTCTCTTCCTTCCCCTTTGGTAACTATAAGTTTGTGTTTTCTGTGTCTGTGAGTTTATTTTTGTTTTGTAGCTCAATAAATCTCTCTCTTCTTCTTAGTTAGAAATGAGTTCGCTATGTTGGATAAACCTGGTTCTTACCAAATCGCGGTTAAAGCATAGGTCACATGTCCACATGGGGCGGAGGAGGGCCGAAGCGCGGAGGGAGGGAAGGAGAGCAGTGAAAACCAAGAGCAGTGCGTAGAAAAGAGCTGACCCTGATATTATCACAATGACACAGGTACAATCAAAAACAGAAGTACAAAGACAAGGGCGGAAAAGCAGGCCCGGCTGCTGAGAACCCGGCGCAGCGTTCTCCCCATGGGTCGGGAAGGGGTCCTACAGCGGGGCGGGTGACCGGGTCACTGGAGTCCTCCGAGCACCCGCCTAGCATGAGCGGGCCTCGCTAGCCACCTCGCTGGGGCGGGGCCTTGGGCGGGCCACTGTCCTTCGGAAATTGTCCCCTTACCCAGTCGTACTAAGCCCCATTACGCGCTAGGCAACCACTCTACCAGAGGGCACGGAGGCCGGAGCGCGCCCAAGGAGGGGACCCATCCTGACGCCCCTGAGACGCGCCGGCGCAGGCTCCGCTCAAGCTGATGAGATCAAGCTCCCTCCCTCCGTCCCTGGGTCCCTCGCACGGCGTGTCCCTACAATGGGAAATCCAGGGCAGCTACCCGAACAGTCTGGGTCTGAGCCCGGTGATCCCAGGCGGCCTTGCACACTCAGTTCAGCACCTGCCCTCAGAACAAATCGGCAGACAACTGGAAGGGCAGTCACCAAGGGAAAGTGCAACGCTGCCAGCTCTCAGCTCCAGGCCCTAAGGTTGCCTGCGGCTCCAAGCCTATGGGCCTGGCCGCCCACTCTGTGCCTGGAGGTCTCCAGACCCACTCAATAAATAGCTTTGCACCAACTGGCCACCAATAGGTAATACAGATGGTGAGCGTTAAGTGGATGCAAGTTAAGAAAGAATAGTTGGGACATTGCCACTGATCAGTGAAGCTCCTGAAGAACCCAGAGCCCCGTGCAGAAAGACATCCCTTCCCCCTCCACCCTCTACCTGGGATCCCTGAGTACTCCCAAACCCCCACCCCACCCCCGGCTAGGGGCGACCAGAAACCCAGGAGAAAAAAAGCTGAGGCCATCAGCCCAAGGACATGCCCCAAAATAGTGCCCCTGGAGGAGGCTGGCTTGGGGAGGAAGGCTGCTGAACAACACCCCTGCAGGGCCTTTGGGAAGAGATGAACTCCCAGGTGCTTCTGAGTACACGTTTTGGCTACAGGCTGAAAGGATGTATAGTCAATATTTGACTAGAGCTGACTGTGACCGATACAGATGGACTTTGGGATACAACAGTAAATCTGAGCTTTCACACAAGCTTTTTTTGTTATTATTTTACAATTTAAACGTTTAAAAATATTAGCAGACCAGTTACAGAAGTTTGATGTAATACCAAAGGAACAATAATTTCTTAATTTCTCAGTAGTAAGAGCTGCTGGCTTGCTTCTGTGGTCACTGCAGAGCACATTTATGATGGTAAACACATTTACTCTCCACTGAGGCCGATGGAGGGCTGCGTTTCTCCCAAAAGGGGATCCTAGTTCCAGTTGTGCTAATTAGATCTGATGCCCTGGACCCACATGTGATCCTTGATCACAGACAGGTTTGAGTAGGGTGGAAATGAGGTATTTGGTTATTGGACACTCCCATGAATGAGGCCAAAGCCAAATTTCAGTTCATCTACAAACATGGAAGGATGAAGACAGGCTACTTTTTATTGCCCCGAGGAGCAAAACAAAACAAAATGTATTTATCTTAAGCATGAAATTAGATTTTATCTTTTAAAAGAAGGAAAATACTCCTTTCTTTCGGTAGGACAGGCACCAAATATCTTATCTGCTTTCCCCCAAGGAGATCAGAAACCCAAGGAAATATTAAGATCAAGTCTTTACTTTACAGGGTGCCCAGACTTGTTGGAATGACAAAATATCAAAGCTAGTGTATTAGATAGTCATGTTCATCGAGTGCGAAAGAGAAAAAAGGACAGATGTTATTCATAATAGCATCAGGAAGAAGCACTATTCTAGACACCATGGATCAAACCCCTGTCCAGACCAGTCAGCAGCTCTCAATCTGAAGACTGGAGACTTTGGGGTCTTTCAGATCTATACTCCAGCATCCAATAGGCTGAACAAGTGAGACACGGCACACACACACTCATGACCACTTATCCGTTTGCTGTGTGCCATGCACTGCATTAAGTATGTCACACGTGATAATTTATCATTTAACCCTCAAAGAAAACCCCTGTGACATAGACAGTATTATGATTCCCATCTATCCCAGAGATGAGGAAAGCTTGCCCACCCGGTGCCCCCGGGGTGTGTTCAGTGATGGAGCTTCAAGCATCCACTGTGTGCAGACCCCACATGCGTATGCAGTGCTCAGTCGTGTCTGACTCTTTGTGACCCCACGAACTGTAGCCAGCCAGGCTCCTCTGTCCATGGGATTCTCCTAGCAAGAATACTGCAGTGGGTTGCCATTTCCTCCTTCAGAGGATCTTCCCGACCCAGAGATCCAAGCCACCTCTTCCACATCTCCTACATTGCAGGTGGATTCTTACCCCTGAGCCACTGGAGAAGCCCACATAGCAGTCTATTGTTATTCAAATGCATGAAAATGGAGCTCTAATCTCTAAAACAAGTAAATATTTTATGAAATGTTCAGTAGCTGTTTTGGTTAGTAGTATAAATTGTGTTTTCTCAGTTGACAGACACCAGAAGCAGCAAGAAATTATGAATGTCCTTAACATTTTTGGTATTAACATTTTTTTTTTCACACCAGTCATATTGGTGATGTTCTAATTCTTAGGCTGGGAGTGTGGTACATTCCCAAGGTCCATTATGCTGGTATGTTACATAATGTGTATACGTATACACACATGCTCATCTCACATTCTCTTGAACAATTCAAGTACTACTTTTTTCTTTTTTTTAATGTTTAAGAGCATTAGCAGTCAAAAAAGTTCCTTTTTAAAGAATCTTTAAAAACAAAGGGTTTAGGGAATTTCCTGGTGGTCCAGTGGTTAGGACTCCTTGCTTCCACTGCCACAGGCAAGGGTTCAACCCCTGGTCAGGAGGAACTAAGATCCCACACTTCAGGCAACATGGCCAAAATAATAATAACTAAATAAAATAAAAACTAAACGTTTAAAACAAGGGATCTTTATGTCTGAAGGATGGGCCTGGCATTTGGGAGGTGTACCATGTGAGTTCCCAGAAGGTTCATTCTGACAATAATGAGCCAGATAATAATAATAACAAAACTAACCAGAGCACCTAAAGAGTAAGGTGGGGAGTGGGGAAAAGAAAAAGTATGCTCTCTTCCTCTAGCATAAGGGGGGAGTTTCAGAAGGATTTTGAATGACTGACTGGTACCACTGAAAATAATCAGGTTATTAAACACCTTTAACGGGAATACTAATTTAAACTGGCTGAGGGTTAAAAAAAAGAGGGGGGATGACTGGGAAACAGATGAGGGAGAGGGAAAGAAAATTTGGGGAATTTCTTGGTGATCTAGTGGTTAGGACTCTGTCCGTTCACTGCCAAGGGCATGGGTTCGATCCCTAGCAAGAAAAGAATGAAAGGAAAACAGATTGAAAAAGAAACAAACCTATCTGTGCACTTTCGACAGAGTATGTATAAGTTTTACAATCCGAAGAATATAAATAAAACGGAAAATAATTCTAGAAACAGAAAAAAAAATGGGGGGAATCCTAGAACCCAGTGACTACTGTCCCTCCTCACCCCTTCCATCTCCCAGACCCCTCAACCATTCATTGACTGAAAGAGCACAGCACTTCCTCCCTGGAACCCTTTCCCTCTGACCCTTCCCCTTCCCCTTCCACGAGGTTTCCCCCTCTCTTACAGATCTCTGTATCCTATCCCGGTCTCACCAGAGCACTCATCCCATCAGAATCATGAGCATGATTTACTAACCTGTGCGAAGGTGGCCACTGGGCTAGATACCCGACATACTTTCCTGCTTTTTAACCATCACAACTACCCTCGTGGACAGGTGTTCCCGTCCCTGTTAATCTGCCTCAAATCGGTTAGTATGTTGGGGACCCAACTCGTTGCTTACTCTCTAGAAAGAGCACGTGCCCTTTCTACTGTCAGTATGCATGCAAAAGCAGTCATATCTTGGGTGCTCAAGTAAAACGTGCTGACAGACTAGAAGATACCTACAACTGTTTGCTGCCAGAAAAGAAATAGATGCTTTTAGAAAAGCATTACTCGACCAGAGCTTTTCTATACCAACTTGTTCAGCCAGATAATATCCAGTGGCCCCAGCCTCAAAAGAAACCAGTACACACAAGAGTGACCGCACACAGGTGCAGAAGCCGACAGCAAGATAACTGCCAAGGCGGCAAGCCAGCACCCTACCCTCCTCCGCCCGTCTCCTGCAACTTTGGAGGGCCACCGTTACTTCTCACCCTCCTGAGGACAGTGGCAGAAAGGAAGCAGATTTAATCTCTAGTGAGTCAATCCCCCCAAGTCTGCTGAAGACCAGTCACTGAATGAAAAACATCTTAGTCGAGGCTAAATACACTTGCTGTAAATTGCTGGAAGAAACGATTTTATTTGTCCTGCATTCTTTCCCAGCCAATCCCAACAGAAAAGATTACAATGAATTCCCTGGTTATAATATTGAAATTTCAACCGAAAACAGCCCTTTTAGTTTTCTACCTATATAGGACAGTCTTCATAGTACAGTGCCAAGCACTGAGCAAGGGCTCCAAAACAAAAAACCTTATTATTATCGGCATACAAATTCCTGCAACCAATAATTATTTGATAACACGCACCAGACACTAAACTGGGCTTAAGCGCTAAGGAAGAGCAGGACCCTCCATACACAGATCTTTTTGTCAAAAGACTATTGTTTTGGTAACTATGGCGCTTCCTAGTCGCCACGGGAAGTCCATGAACACCCAGGAACCCAGTATTAAGAAAATATTCCTTTTCATGGGCCTTCAGTAAGATGCAGTGACTCTCCTCGCGAGTTGAACCCATTCTATGTGTTCAGTTGTATTATTGTCGGGAAAGGCCCCTTTAATACGCGGGCCATTTCTTGCAAACGGGCAGTTCAAAGCGTTTCGCCGGGCCCTGGGCGCACACTGGCCCCTCTCCGGGGAAACCCAGACGCCTCCCCGGGCAGGGGGCGCCCCAGGTAACGCTCCCCTCGCTCTGCGTTCAGGACCCGCGCCTGGCCAGGCGGGGAGGCCCGCAGCCCGCGGCTCGGGCCGGGGAGACGCACGCGCGGCGCCCACGTCCGGCGGCGCGGCGTCGGATGTTGCGGGAGTATCGAGAAGGATCTGGAAGAATCCGGCTAGACCGGGGGGACGGGAGAGAGAGGCCGGGAGAACGAGCGGCGGGGGCGGGGGCTGGCTCCCGAGTCCGAGGGTCTCAGGGCCGGGGCGGGGCTAGGCGGCTGGCGGGAGGAACGAACCAGAAATCACCTTCCGCAGGAGCGCCCTGAGCACCAGAGCCTGAAAGCGCTCGGCCGCCGGCGCCTCTAGAAAGTTCTCCCCCCACGTCCCTCGCGGCCGCCCGGCTCCTCCCAGCCCCTCCCTCCGAGGCGGTGGGACCAATCGCTCACCCGGCCGCCCACGACCCCACCTCCTCCTCCTCCCGCGCCCGCGCAGAGAGGTGCGCGAGCCCCGACCCGCCGTCCGCACCGCCGCGCACACCTCGGCGCCCCCTGCCCGAGAAACGGCGTGATGACCGCCGAGGAGACGAAGACGGCCGAGAGCGGAGCGCAGTCGGCGCCGCTGCCCCTCGAAGGGGTGGACATCAGCCCCAAGCAGGATGAAGGGGTGCTTAAGGTAAGGGGCGGGGGGCGCCCCGGGGCGGTGGAGGCGGCGGGGGTCGGGCGCCGGGAGCGCCCCAGCATCTGGCCGGGGCTCGGGCGGCCCCCTCTGCAGCCTCCCGGCCGGCCGTTAAGCAGGCCGTGCAGCCGTGGCCCTGCGCATCGCCTTCCTGGCCAGGCCGCCGGTTCAGGGCGGGAGGGCTGCTACACGCTCGGAAGGGGAACATTAGGGCTGAGGCTCCCCAGGCCTGGGAAGGGTCCCGGAGCGCAGCGCCTGCTCTGGCTGCGGCATGCGCCGGGAGGGGCGCGGCGGGGGACGGACGTGCTCGCGCGGGGGCCCCGGGAGTGTGCACCGCCCCCCTGCGATCTGCGACCCGCGGCCGGCTCCTTCCCGGCCGCCGCTGCCGCCAGGGAGTGCCCCCCCGCCACTACCCCGGCCTCCTGCGCCTCCGGGGTGCGGAGCTCGCCGACCCCGGCAGCTAAACATTAGCCAGGACGCGAACAGGGTCCCGGGAGTTATTGCCTGGCCCGCGCGGGTCTTTGTGCGACTTGGCGCGCGGTCCTGGCGTCCTCCGCCGTCTGGTCACCCCTCTCCTAAAGGCTGGGACCCGGCTAGGTCACCCGCTCGGCCATGCTGTCCCCCTCCCCCCCCCCCCCCCCCC
>SJYT01067703.1:597635-634322 GCA_006410635.1 Cephalophus harveyi
CCACAGCAGAGTCATTTGATGATGGGCTGTCTCTTATACACATCTCCTCGGCCCCCGCACCGCACCCCACCCCACTCCACCCCCGGCCCGGGGCCTTCCTGAGCGCGGGGTGCGGGACTGGGAGGAGTGCTTTGGTTGGGGGCCCTAAACAGTGGTACGGCCGGAGGAGCCAGGGCAGGGGTCTGGGAGCCAGGCAGCAGGGCGTCTTGACCCGGGTCAAGACAGCCGGCCGCGGTTCGGAGCAGGTTCTGCGCAGTCCAGGATGGCGAAATCCTAGCCTGGCTTCGTTGGTATCCTCACCCAGCCTTTCTGCTCCTCCTGGCTTCCCGCAGCTCAGCCCACGTGTGCGTGCGGCCAGGGCAGGTTGGAGACCTCGGGGAGCTTCTTAGCCGTTTCAGAAACGCACCTGGCTGCTCTCCCAGGGGGCACGCGGGCTTCCAGGGAGACCCATTTCCCCTTTTCATTCTCCACGCCTTCCCTTTCGCTTTTCTGTGTACGCAAGTCCATGTCCGTTGCATCGTGGGAGCGTTCCCTTAGAGGGTAACTTGCACACTTAACCAGGTAGACCACCTTTTTATAAACGCCAAAGAAGAGAAGCAGGTTCTTCTAAACACTGGGAAATATTCTATCCCTGACTTCAAGGACTGCAGTAGCCTACCAGTCAGGAATGCTCAAGTCCCAGTCAGAGCCTGGGGCCTGCTCAAGGGCCCTTGGCTCGCTTGTAAGCTGCTGGTTGCTCTTACCTCTCCTGGACTTTCTGGTTTCCCTCTTCTCTCTCTAAACCAGACCTGATTGGATGACTGGTGTTTAGGAAGCATGAGGAAGTGTAGCGTAAATACTTTCCCCTTTGCTGCTGATAATTATTCAGTGTTTTACTGGTTGAGTCCTGTAACCACTCTGATAGGGTTTATCATCTTTACAAATAGGGTCAGTTTAGAGAGTTAAAGTGACTTCTATAAGATCGTAACAGCAAAAATGATCTCAGGTGTTTTGTCTCCAGTGTTTCAAACCAAGTTATGTCATGGTTCAAGAAAGGGAGGTCAGTTTAATTCTAGCCAAACCCCACAGCAGAGTCATTTGATGATGGGTTTGTTGAGTTACTTACAAGGAGGCAGAGGAGACCGTTTACATTCTGGCCAGAGGCATGCGAACAGTCATGGTTCCTCTGTGTGTCCATCCCCAGGGACTCACCTTCTCTCCTTCCCTTCCTTCCAGGTCATCAAGCGAGAGGGCACGGGCACGGAGACACCCATGATCGGGGACCGCGTCTTTGTCCACTACACAGGCTGGCTGCTCGATGGCACCAAGTTCGACTCCAGCCTGGACCGCAAGGACAGGTTCTCCTTCGACCTGGGGAAAGGTGGGCATGGTTAGCAGGCTCTCAGGACCGGGGTGTGTGCGCTGTCACAGACAGAAACCGTATTCTCAGAAGCTTAAACAGGGAACAGTTTATTACAGTTCTTTTTTTATTTCCACTGTCCTGAAACTATTGATTTTTTAATCTCTCATTGCCTTGATCACCTCTGAAAACCTTGCTTCCTTTTCCGGGGTGGACTGCCTTGTTTTCTTGAACCTCTTTGTTTCAGAGTTGAGTGATTTTTCTTTTTTCTTTTTTTTTGAGAGGGCTGAGACTTGATACCATTTATCACAACCAGATTTTCTACCTTCTTGGTCCTATTTCTAAATAGTACCCAGCTTCCCTTTGGGCATGGGACAGTAAGTCTCTCAGGCCACTGTTTGAACTCAGAGGGAGATCCCTGCCAAAGAGGACCTGTTTCTTTTCTGTACCTACAGGGGAGGTCATCAAGGCTTGGGATATTGCTGTGGCGACCATGAAGGTGGGTGAAGTGTGCCACATCACCTGCAAGCCAGAGTACGCCTATGGCTTAGCGGGCAGCCCCCCGAAGATCCCTCCCAGCGCCACGCTTGTGTTCGAGGTGAGTGTCCGGCCACAGAGGGCCAGGCAGAGAGCCAGCCTTATCTCAGCCCAGGGTCTGGCTGCCCTCCAGCCCTTCCTGCTGCCTGGAGACAATGTAGCCAAGGCTGAGGGCCTGCCCTCGGGAGGGAAGACATGGAGTGTGCATCACCTACTGCTTCTACCAGAGAACTGTCAGTGGGCAGGTTTCAGTCTCTTTCAGACTTGAAGCGGCGGGGTGAGGGCTTGAGGCCTGTTCATCTCAAGAGGGATGCTCAGAGGGAGGTGGACCAAAATGAAGGAATTGGGAGGTCACAGGCTACATGCAGTCATGACTGACAGTGGAGAACATTGGTGCCCTAGAGATAAGATGCGGGCAGAGATGCTTCTCGCATGGGTCGAGGTAAGGGGCAAGCCTTTGCTGAAAAGGTGGAACTTCACTGTGTTAAGACTCAAAAATGGTTGAGCGCTATGCAGTGGAGGCTCGGAGAATGTTGGGAAGACTGGTGAGAGGTGTTGGGTTATTTCTAATGCCTGTCGGATGGAGCTTGTCTGGTAGCTGAATTAGGACCGTTTGGAACATGTGCTTGTTCTATAGAGCAGTCATTGAGGAGACTGATACCAAGGTCGAGACCAGGGCCGCTCCTGAGAACTTAGCCACTTGGTCCACTCCTGGTGTGGCTGCCTGTGCAGTCAGACCTGCTCTGGCCCTTGCTAGGGACTCTTGTGAGTGAGAGGGAAGCATGGATCCTTAGACCTTGTCCCACAGGTGGAGCTGTTCGAGTTCAAGGGTGAGGACCTGACAGATGAGGAAGACGGCGGGATCGTCAGGAGAATACGGACGCGGGGGGAGGGCTATGCCAAGCCCAACGAAGGCGCCATCGTGGAGGGTGAGGCTCTCAATCTGGGATTCCCACTCGGGTTCTGCTGTGCAGGGCCTGGGTGGCTTTGGGCAGGTCCATGCCTCTCTCTGATCCAGCTTTCTTATCTGTAAAGTGAAGGATTGAACCACATTCTCTTAACATCCCTCCATCTGAGAATGCAGAAGGGCATCTGGGGAGTAGGAAGGGACAGGGCGGGGGGGGCGTGGCTGGTCCATCCCTTAGTCACCAGCCCACTCAAGTCCAGCGCGTTGTCTGTCTTCCACGCCAGTTGCACTGGAAGGGTACTTTAAGGACCAGATATTTGACCGGCGGGAGCTCCGCTTTGAGGTCGGCGAGGGGGAGAGCATGGATCTGCCCTGTGGTCTGGAGAAAGCCATCCAGCGCATGGAAAAAGGAGAACATTCCATTGTGTATCTCAAGCCCAGGTGAGGCCAGCTCTGGCCCAGTTGTGGGCAGTCTGTAGAGCAGGTGGGCGAACTGAGGTCAAATCTCCTTGTCCAGGTGAGTTGTAGAGCCGGCCTGTATTGAATAGCCAGTTGTATCCTCCCCTGCCAGCAGTCGCTATGTGCTAGGCACCCCGCACAGACACCGTCAGGACCTCTGTTGTACTCAGGAGCGTGGCCACAGTCACTCACGTGAATCAAAACCTCATCTCTTCAGTTAAGGCTGCGGCAGATTGCCTTTTCCAGCCCAAGGTTTTCATCTCCTGTTAATTGACTCAGTTGTTACTAATGTTTGTTGAAACATACCTACTGAGTGCTAGACACAGTGCAGAAAATTCCTAGGTGTTCAGAGACATTGTTCCCACCTTCTAATGGCTCTCTGCTCAGGGAGATAATCGTGTCAGTGTGTAATGTGAGTTACTAGAATGATGTGTAAGATGTAAGAGCCCAACTAATTGTGTGAAGAAGCAGCATCAGGGACGATTTTGCCAAGCAGGGAAGTTTGCACCAAGACCAAAGGGATGGAGGGCACTTTGCAGGAAACCTTTTAAGTGTGAAGCAAGTTAAGAAAGGACATGGTGTTTTCTTGCCCCTACAGCTATGCTTTCGGCAGCGCTGGGAAGGAGAAGTTCCAGATCCCACCAAATGCTGAGCTGAAGTATGAAATACATCTCAAGAGTTTCGAGAAGGTGAGTTCGTTCAGGGTCTTCCCTGCCCCAGCTTGGACGTAACTGCTTGGGGTGGCTGACAGCTTGTTTTTCTCCTTTGGGGTATGGCAGGCCAAGGAGTCCTGGGAGATGAGTTCAGAGGAGAAGCTGGAGCAGAGCACCATAGTGAAGGAGCGAGGCACTGTGTACTTCAAGGTGAGCCCCCAGCAAGGTCCTCAGACATTCCCAGGGTGGGCTCTGCCGCGACAGCGGGGTTTCTGCCAGGAAGTAGACAGGCTGGCACCTGCAGCTGTCACCAAGTGGATCTGAGCTGGCTGGTCGGGTTGGGGGGGGCGGGGGTCATGACTCTCGTGCCCCTGGGTCACTGGTGTCCACGGGCTGTGACAGCTTGAGGCCGCCGAGCCTGTGCTGGGAGCCTGAGCCTGCCCCTCCGCCCCTTGTAGGAAGGCAAGTACAAGCAAGCTGTGCTGCAGTACAAGAAGATTGTGTCCTGGCTGGAGTATGAGTCCAGCTTCTCTGATGAGGACGCAGAGAAGGCGCAGGCCCTTCGGCTGGCCTCCCACCTCAACCTGGCCATGTGTCATCTGAAGCTACAAGCCTTCTCCGCTGCCATTGAAAACTGTAACAAGGTGAGGCTCCTTAGGGGGCTGAGGGTGGTGTGCCCAGGCAGGGCTGGGTGAGCTCCCGGTGTGCCTGAGACTTGGCCTCGGTGACTAGGGCAGGGGAGGCAGGATGGAGCTATGGGGCTCGGAGGTGGAGGCGCAGAGGCAGCAATGTGGGAAGCAAGCAGGTTTTTGGCTTAGTTAAGGTCGGGGACGAGGGCACAGAGGCGAGCAGAAGCACTGGTTGGAGGAACCAGTTCGGCATTCTCCCCTCCTGGCCCTCTGCCTCTCCCTCCTGTACGCGCTTTATTCTGAAGGGCGATGGGTTTCCTTGGAGATCCAGTGGTTAGGATCTATCACAGGGGGCATGGATCCCTGGTTGGGGAACTAAGGTATGAGCTGCATGGTTCCCCTGCCCCCTAAAAAGAGAAGAGTGTGTTAGCGTCCCAGGTGTTTTTCATCTGAAGAGCCGTCTTCCTGTGTGCCTCCTGGACTAAATGAGGTGCCTTCCCAGCCTTGGGTCCTTTCCACGTGGTGCCCAAGACCTGTTCATTTGGGGTGGGGCCCCATCTCACCGGCAGTGACTTGGGAGGATCTGAGACTTTGCTGCTGCTTCCTCTGTGTGTCTTAGGCCCTGGAACTAGACAGCAACAATGAGAAAGGCCTCTTCCGCCGGGGAGAGGCCCACCTGGCAGTGAATGACTTTGATTTGGCACGGGCTGACTTCCAGAAGGTTCTGCAGCTCTATCCCAGCAACAAGGCGGCCAAGGCCCAGCTGGTCGTGTGCCAGCAGCGTATCCGCAAGCAGCTTGAGAAGGAGAAGAAGCTCTACGCCAACATGTTTGAGAGGCTGGCTGAGGAGGAGAAGAAGGTGAGGATGGGCAGGGTGGACGGGAGGCGGCGGCATCACCTGGTCCCTGCCAGTCTGTGTGTGTCCCTGTGTGTGTGTGTGTGTCCCCGCTCAGGCCCTGGGGGGTTGGGAGCTGGATGTTCTGGTGTGCTTCCCGCCCTGTATTCTCTGTGCTCATTAGTAAGCACGGGTTTAGGAACCTGAGGTTTAAACAGTTGATGGTCAGGTTCAAGGTGCACAGACGGGCACGTAGTGAAAAGGCTGCAGGGCAGGCAGTGCTCCGGGCGACAGGCAGCAGGTGCTGCCTCCTGCTAGTGCCTTAGGCTTTCTGGACATCACACCTGAAGCTCATTTTACATCAATGTGCAAAAGAGCTCCCATAGAATTTCACTGAGTGGGTGTATCGTATCTTATGTACCCTGTTCCCTGCTTCTTAGTCTCTCAGTGTTCTAAACCTGCACTAACAGAAATATGAAGCAAACCCCATTTCTAATTTTAAATTCCTAGTAGCTCCGTTTAAAAACAAGTAAAATAGGTGCTTAGTTTTAATATTTAATTGATCCAAGGTATCTAAATATTTTAACATGTAGCACTTAAATTGCTGGGGCAAGGCTAGTTTTTTTTTCCCCCAGACTGAGGCTTCAAAATCCAATGTGTATTTTAAACCAGCTTGAACTAAGCTATACTTGAAGTGTTCATTGCCCTGCCATGGACAAGTTCAGTTTTCCATAGTATTGCAATAAACGATGCGAGTCCCTGATTCCGTACATGCATGCACAGGTGTGTCGTTGGTCTCTGTAATTCTGTTGGAAGTTGCTGTGTACTATTTTTTATGCGGGGTGCGTGTTTTGGGTACAGACTCCGTGGCATCAGTGTGCAAGATCACTTGGGTACAGGCAAGTGAGTAGTGACCTGGAGTGACAGTCACTTTCTCGTCAGGGGCGAGGGCCAAATGAGAACTGGCGTTGACGCCCTGCCCCTCGTCCCTTCTCACAGGCCAAGGCCGCAGTGGCTGCGGGAGACCAGCCGGCTGACGCCGAGATGAGGGACGAGCCGAAGAGCAACGTGGCTGGGGGCCAGCCTCAGGTGGAGGCGGAAGCATAGCCTTGCCCCTGCCGTCCCCATGGCTGCCTGCCCGCCCCCCCCACCCTACTCCACCCTGTTAGTTTTGTACAAACTGAAGAATTTTGAGTGAATTAGACCTTTATTTTTCTATCTGGTTGGATGGTGGCTTTGGGGGAAGGGAGAGAGGAGCAGGCTCGGGGGTGGTGGGGTCATTTTAGGTGGTGTCACCCCTCCCCCCTAGATTACTTGGCTTTTTCGATTTCATTTTTTAAAAAGCTGGTCCGGTTCACTACCCTCATTTCAAGACTACTGAAGGGATGTTACAGTTTTTTTAAAAAACATTGTTGGAAACCACAGAGTCGTTGGTTATTACAGTTATGATTCTCAGGGATGGTCTAGGGGCTAGGAATCTTCACTGCCAGGGCAACAAAGCACGAGGTCAAGGTTATTAGGTCAAGCCCTCGAGAGCCCTGTTGTCAAGGAAACGACTCAGCCCGGCCAGCTTCGGCTGACCCGTAACAGGAGATGTGTATAAGAGACAGCATTTTAGGTGGTGTCACCCCTCCCCCCACCCCCATTCCACGTGAATGAATGTCCCTCCACACGCACACTCATCAGAATGTTAATTTATTTTGCTTCCTGTTAGCTGCATCCGTTTCTCAGACAGTAGAAGGGGCGAGTGGTAGGGATGTGAGGTTCGACAAGAAGGCAGGGTGGACAGGGAGACTCCTCCTGGGCAGCCACTTCCCCTCCTCCCTCCTCCTGGTCCGTTTCCAAACACGCGGCCTCCACGTGGGTGCTAGGGGCATGGGAAAACCACTGCTGTGCCCGTTACCTCCGCTCCCTTCCTCCTCAGCCCAGGTGTCGCAGCTGATGCTGTCTTCTGGTGTCATGGTGACCACCCTTGTACCCCCTCCTGTCAAGTGTCCCTTCTCAGCCAGGTCGCATCCCCACCCCCTCAGCCTCTTCTCTGCACGTTGCTGAAGGTCCAGGCTTGCCTCAAGTTCCGTGCTTGAGCAATAAAGTGGAAACACTAAAAACCTGGGTGTTGGGCAGCCCTTTCTCTGTTTGGCCTCAGGGTGGGTGTGGGCAGCTGCACCGTTGGGCCAAAGCTGAGGGAGCCGCCCACTTTGTGTCCAGCCCCACCTGCAGTGCAGCAGACTTGTGGCGCAGCGGTCCAGGAGGGCCTGCTGGGCACCACACGGACTACAGCAGGGCCTGCGCTAAAGGCCTGGCCAGGGGTTCCCCACACCCCTCCCTGCAGCAGCCTGGCAGGTTTTAGTAGTTGTGGTTTTTCTTTTCCTAACTGCTTAGGAAAATATACAAACATCTAAACTTCTGGGACCAAACTTCTGCGTTTGCTCTGAGGTTAGATGTATTGGCTTCTGCCTAAGCAATTCAGTACAGAGTTCAAGCTTTCTTGGCTTCCTTACAGAGTGAAACCCCTGGTGTCAGCAATACCTGTCACCTTGTACACAAGGGAACAGGGAGGAATAGTCATGAAGCCTGACAGCCGCTCGGGCCCACTCTCCAGCTTGTTGCTTGGCCTCAGTGGGGGGAAAAGCTTGTGATGCTTTCTCGCCGTGCTTTGACCCATGGCTTCTGCAGCAGTCCAGGGCTCTGGGAGAAGCCAAGGGGCACAAGTGAGGCATCACACGTCTTGTCCAGATGCTCTGACTGCAAGCCAGAGCCTTTGTGCCTTTCTGCCCGTGTGTGGGCTGTCCAGTCCTTCCTGCACCGTGATACAGGGAACCTGCCCGCCACGTGCCTGTACAGTTACTTCCAGGAGGACTTTTCTCCATCCTTGGTCATGATGCAGGACTCACTTCTGTGTGGAAAGGTTCACCAAGCCATAGAGCACAGCTGCTGCTGGAGCCAGAACGAAAATTCGCCTGTTCTCTCCCAGCACCTCTGCTTGCTCTCTGCTGGGGTCACAGCAACGCCCTGGGCTTAGGGTTTGTGTCCTGGTCTCACAGCCCATGGTAGATTACCCTCAGTAAGCACTTCTGATGTAAACCCAGCCCTAAACCAAGAGCCTCACACGGATTAACTTGGATCCTTGAAACCATCCCACAGAACGAGGCATTGCCCTGGATTACAGGTGAGGAAACCAAGGTTCAGAACCTGAATGGAAAGAAGCTCTGCCTGGAATGTGAGATGACCTCTAACCAAATCCAGAGTGGCCTGAGGTTCCTGAAACCTTGGGCAAGTTAAACCTCTTTGCTCATCTGCAAAAATGGAGATAAAAAAAAAACAAACGTGTGAGGGTCCTTCCACCTCTGGGTGCTTCTGCAGGATTCTAAGAATTTGAAATATAACTGGAAAAGAAAAACTGCACTCAGGTAGAACCCTGAACTGGACAAATTCTGGTCTATGTAACATTAAAACTGTCTTCTGAGGATGTTTTATTTTTTACTGAAGCAGTCAGAAGCCTTTAAAGATAAATGCACCTCCTCCTCCATTCTGCTCTGGGTCAGCTGCGAGTGCGTCTGCCAGGCAGCTGCACCCTCCTCACCAATGCCTGAATCTTTCTATGCAGAGAATGTGGAGTAGACAGAACCAGTAGCAACCAGGCCTGAGCAGTTCCTGCAGAGTTAAAGTGGTCTCTGGAAAATTTTAAATGGGGTTTATCTTGTTCTAGTGCTGAACATCACATTCTATAAATTTTATCTCCTGAGTATCTGCAGTCCTGGTTCCAGCAGCCTCCTTCCAGCATTGCCGTGGGCCCCCCACCCACCTCTGGTCCCATGAAAGGCACCCCAGTGTTCCCTTGAGCGCCAGGGACCCTGCATGTAGATAAATCGCTACAGGCTTAAGACCCAACCACACCTTCCCAGCCCATCTGGGCTGCAGGTCACCCCATGGGCCAGGGCCAGCCTGCCCTCCCAGCGGTGGTACACTGGACTCCCCTCCACACCAGTCTGCATGAGAGGCTCAACTGTGTCCACTGTTTCAGTTGGAAAAAGAACAGATGAAAGACATTTTTGGCAGGACTAGTAACAAGGAGTCTCCTTTCAGGAAACTATTGCTTGAAAATCAAGAATTACACAGTGGAACCTTTGATGCCTTACTCCTGTCTTAAAGACCAGCCTCCCCTGGTCCCTGACCACCTGTGCTTGCAAAGTTGCTTCAGTCATGTCCGACTCTGTGAGCCATGGGATTCTCCAGGCAAGAATACTAGAGTGGATTGTCATGCCCTCCTCCAGGGGATCTTCCTGACCCAGGGATTGAACCCATGTCTTTACATCTGCATTGGCAGGCAGGTTCTTTACCACTAGCGCCACCTGGGAAGCCTGACCACCTGAGCCCTCCTCAAAGCCAGGTAACCCTCAGGTGGAAATGGCAGTGGGCTCAGGGCAGTGCTGAGAAAAGCCAATGTAAGAAGACATCCCTGTTCTCTTTCTGGAAATCGTTACGCTGGCTTTAGCACC
Source organism: Cephalophus harveyi (assembly GCA_006410635.1). NCBI lineage: Eukaryota > Metazoa > Chordata > Mammalia > Artiodactyla > Bovidae > Cephalophus > Cephalophus harveyi. Next base: position 607,494 of record SJYT01067703.1, read on the forward strand.
TGAGTTCCCCAGCTGCTTGCCAACCTCTGATGATGTGGATGCACCAACAATTCTTAATTCTGAAAAGTAACAAAACCGTATTTAGCATGTAATGAACAACACTAAATACACTGCTTTGGGAGGCAAACAGAATGTGAAAGATTTACAAAGTGGTTCAAAGGAGGAATGACCAAGAAAAATCAAGGCCTTTTTGAATTCCAAGAGTTCCCTGACTAGAGGTGAGGACCAGTCATACCTGTCCCCCCATCCGAGACACACACATTCCTTGAGATCTCCAGTCTCAGGTTCCATGGTGAGAAGTGCCTCACACAGAACGTCGTTCTGGGTTTTTTTTTTTTCTTTTTGAAGTGAAATTCACATAGTTTTACCCATTCAAAGGGAACAATTCTGTGGCACTTAGTCCAATTACAAAGTTGCACGACCACCTCGATCCAGCTCTAAAACGTGTTCACCATCCTTTGCCCATTTCCTCATGTTTGGTCTTCAGTGACAAGAACTCTTCATCCTTCAGTTAACAGGCCGTAGAATCTTGAACGGAAAAGGCAATGGCACCCCACTCCAGTACTCTTGCCTGGAAAGTCCCATGGACGGGGGGAGCCTGGTAGGCTGCAGTCCATGGGGTCACGAAGAGTCAGACACAACTGAGCAACTTCACTTTCACTTTTCACTTTTATGCATTGGAGGAGGAAATGGCAACCCACTCCAGTGTTCTTGCCTGGAGAATCCCAGGGACAGCAGAGGCTGGTAAGCCGCCATCTATGGGGTTGCACAGAGTCAGACACAACTGAAGTGACTTAGCAGCAGCAGCAGAGTCTCAAACAGACAGCAGCCCAGACAGGTTCTGAGAGCAAAGCCTTCCTGAGCTGGGGGTCCTAACAGAGCCAGACCTGTGGTGGTGGGGGCACTCTGAGTAACCACCTCTCTCAGAGCACGGGTGCTGCACTGTTACTCTGCCTAAACTCTAGGTCAAGTCAAGTCTGAGGGACAGGTTTCTGTGTTTCAGGGCCTGCTGGTAAGCTGCCATCTATGGGGTTGCACAGAGTCAGACACAACTGAAGTGACTTAGCAGCAGCAGCAGAGTCTCAAACAGACAGCAGCCCAGACAGGTTCTGAGAGCAAAGCCTTCCTGAGCTGGGGGTCCTAACAGAGCCAGACCTGTGGTGGTGGGGGCACTCTGAGTAACCACCTCTCTCAGAGCACGGGTGCTGCACTGTTACTCTGCCTAAACTCTAGGTCAAGTCAAGTCTGAGGGACAGGTTTCTGTGTTTCAGGGCCCTAGAACCGTCCATGTGCTAAGGCGCATCATGAGTCAGACTGGTGGAACCTCACACAGCCCACTGGAAGCTCTGGCCGTGCCCTCGGAAGGGTGAGCGGCTCTGGGTCTCACAGGAAGAGATTTCTTGAAAGGTCCTGTCTCTTATTGAGCATCCTAGGTCCACACCCTGAACAGGACAACCCATGTCTACTCGGGGAGAAAGAAGTGAACAACCTCCTGGGGAAATGCTTCCGGCTTAACACACCTCCCCTTGCCATATTAGCAGGTTTCTACTGAAGCTATTGTTTGGCTATTGGTTTGTAGAGAATATGCCACCCACACGAACACCACATCCAAGTCATCTGACCAACAAGAAGGCCTGGTTAGGCAGCACTAGGGAGGAAGCCAAAACCCACGCTGAGAGTGCTTGGTCTAAAGGAGCTGAGGTCTAGTTGGTGCCAGTAGAGACCCACCAATCATCTCCCCAGAAAGGGCCAAGAACAGGAGTCTCCTTGTGGAGTCAGGGCTCTCCTTGTGGAGCCAGGCCTCTGTCCGCAAGGCTCTGCAATGCCGGGGCCTGGGTTCCACTCACTGTGACTGTAACACTTGGTGCAGTTAAAAGTAACTGACGCAGAAGGGAGAGGCGTGGCAGGGGTGGGGTGGGGGTGCAGGCACTGATTCATGCCTTATTTCCCAGAGACCTATCTTTCCTTCCTTTCTAACTTTATTTGGCTCTCTTGACAAAAGCCAAGAGGCAATGAATCCAAGTTGTAATCACAGTAATATGACCTTCATGACATGACAGAGCAAACAAAAACAGGCACCCTGGCAGAGAAGGGTCAAGAACAATAAGCCCAAGTGATGAGGAAGATAAACCAAGGTCCTGTGGGTGCTGGGTCAGGGTACCATTTCAGAGAGCTGGATCAGGTCAGGGCACTGGGTGACTGAGGTGAGGTGATCCTCAAGTATTTTGTCCCAGGTTATTTATTATTTTACTATTTCACTGAAAGGGCTGGGGAAAAAAACAATGGAGTCATACATACAGTGAAAAAAACAATTCAAAACTAAATTTACATTCAGATAGAAATGTTTTGAAACTGGTTGTTTTTCCGCCCCTTAAACCTGGTGGACGCTTGGGACTGGAGCCAGGATGCGAGGACGGAAATGTGGCAGAGCCAGGTGAGGCAGCACACGCGCCCGCCATAAAGGAGGTGGGCTTACAGCACCAGGTACATGTGACGCTCCTTGCAAGGAAAGCTGTGACCAGCCCAGACAGCATGTTAAAAAGCAGAGACATTACTTTGACAACAAAGGTCCGTCTGGTCAGAACTATGGTTCTTCCAGTAGTCATGTATGGATGTGGGGTTTGGACTATAAAGAAAGCTGAGTGCCGAAGAATTGATGCTTTTGTGGTGTTGGAGAAAACTTGAGAGTTCAAGGGACTCTTGGACTTCAAGGCGATCCAACCAGTCCATCCTAGGGGAAATCAGTCCTGAATATTCACTGGAAGGACTGATGCTGAAGCTGAAACGCTGGTACTCTGGCCACCTGATGCCAAGAACTGACCCACTGGAAAAGACCCTGCTGCTGGGAAAGACTGGGGGCGGGAGAAGGGGACGACAGAGGATGAGATGGTTGGATGGCATCACCGACCCAACGGACATGAGTTTGAATAAACTCCAGAAGTTGGTGATGGACAGCGAGGCCTGGCATGCTACAGTCCATGGGGTCGCAGAAAGTCGATACAACTGAGTGCTGAACTGAACTGATATGCGTGTGACCCAGGGCCTTTTGCATGGACCTTGCGTGAAACAGAAACCTGAGGGCACTGTGCCCAGCATTTGTCCAGACTGCCTCCTCTTGCTGTTCTGACCAGTTGCTCCCTGTCCTCATCTAATGAGCCATGAGAGCCACAGCACGTCTAGGACAAAAGGTGCCACCCCTCCCCAGCTCCCGGGGCTTTCTCCCGCTGTCAGATGATTCCACTTCTCCAGCTAAGTCCCTAAGTTGTGTCTGACTCTGTCACTCCTATGGACTGTAGCCTGCCATGCTCCTCTGTCCATGGAACGTCCCAGGCAAGAATACTGGAGTGGGTTGCCATTTCCTCCTCCAGGGGATCTTCCCAACCCAGGGATCGAACCTGCATCAGCTGCACTGGCAGGTGGATTCTATACCACTGAGCCACCAGGGAAAGGTAGATGTCCTTATTTTTACAACATTGACTCCTGAAAAACCCATGTGTAGATTAGTCTGGGCCTGCAGGCCTAAGCCTGAAAACCCACTGAGCACCTGCAGAATCTCACAAATAATAGTTTTGATGCTCTGACTGATGAGGCCCAAAGAAAGGCTGCACTGGATTCAACACGGAAGGTTTCACTCCAAGTCTAGACTTGTTGGGGACGTCCCATTTACACTACAGATGGAGGCCCCTGAGGAGGGCAAGAGCTTTGTGCTGGAGGGCCAGACCAGACCCAGAATCCCAGCGACCCTGATTTCTAGCCTGAGGACTTTTCTGGGAACTCTGGCAGTCAAAGACAGGATGTGGGTTTTTGCTCAAATAATTCTGGTTTGACTCACGTCCATCGCTTTCTGCCTTGCTATTTTATCTTGCTGAACCTGTTTTTTTCAATAAAAAATCTGGAATAGGCAGATAAGCTCACATGCACTACTTACATGAGATAATATATGTGCAATGTGCCTTACAAGTGACTATATGTGCTTTACAAGTGATTTTCAAACTTTTACCTACAGAGCACACCCACCATGGAAAAAAAAATTTCTTTACATAATAAGCCTGTATTCACATGTGTGTGGTCAGTCGCATCTGACTCTTTTCGACCCCATGGAGTGTAGCCAGCCAGGCTCCTCTGTCCACTTAATTTCCCAGGCAAGAATACCACAGCGGGTTGCCATTTCCTCCTCCAGGGGATCTTCACAACACATGGATCCAACAGGTGTCTCCTGCAACTCAAGCACTGGCAGGCAGATTCTCTACCACTGTGCCACCTGGGAAGCCCTATATTCATCTATCAATATATACAACTGAAACAAAGGTTTCACAGAAATAATACTTACCTTACTACTTGAGATTACTTGGCTTTTTCGATTTCATTTTTTAAAAAGCTGGTCCGGTTCACTACCCTCATTTCAAGACTACTGAAGGGATGTTACAGTTTTTTTAAAAAACATTGTTGGAAACCACAGAGTCGTTGGTTATTACAGTTATGATTCTCAGGGATGGTCTAGGGGCTAGGAATCTTCACTGCCAGGGCAACAAAGCACGAGGTCAAGGTTATTAGGTCAAGCCCTCGAGAGCCCTGTTGTCAAGGAAACGACTCAGCCCGGCCAGCTTCGGCTGACCCGTAACAGGCCACAACCTGCGCAGAAGAGGAGTGGCCCGAAGGCCTGTCACTCAACTCAGGCTCGGGAGCCCCGCCCCCACGCCCGGCGCGCCCGGAAGGCCTGCCTCCTCGCCGAGGTTTAGCGAGGTAGGCCGCGATTGGAGGTTCAGGCGTTGACGAAGCTTTCCGCTTTGGGTGGCCTTTCCGCTCTGGCGCCTGTCGAGAGGGGCTCACTCGAGTCGAGTGAGGAACACTTAGCGGGGCTCCACCATCCCTGAGCCCTCGGAAGTGCGATGAGGTCGGTTAGCTACGTACAGCGCGTAGCCCTAGAGTTCAGCGGGAGCCTCTTCCCACACGCCATCTGCCTCGGAGACGTCGACAACGACACGGTCGGTGCATGCGCACTGGAGATGCAGTCGTCTGCGCACGTGGGGCGGGGCCAGGGGCGGGGGAGGCGGCCGGCGCCTGCGTGCGGCGTGGGACTGGACGGCGTGCCCTGCAGGCCGGGCGATGCGGCCGGCGCGCGTGCGCACGGGCGCTAGGGGAAATGGACTGGGAGGGGCCGTGTGGGCAACTCTGGTGCGCGGCGTTCTGGCTGCGTTGGTCCGGAGCCGTGGTCCGGTGTCCTAGGGGCTCGCGTAACGGGTCTGCTGCGTATTTCAATGACTTGTGTCCAGGAGGAACCAGTAAACTGCGTGGCCCGCTTCCCTTTCAGAGCCTCGGAAAATAAACACGGAGCGCGCGTGCGGCTCCGCAGGAGCACCTGCCGCCCGACCCGGCCTGGCCCGGCCCACCGGACGGCTTTAGGCGCCTGGCCGGCCATCCTTGGCTTGAGTTACAAGCTCAGTGTCCATCTCCCTTTACTCCCCTTCCTTCTCCCGTCGTTAAAGTGTGTTAATACCAGTAGAACAGGCCCGAACCGAGTCGTGCTCGGTGAAGGCTCAGGGACGCCTCAGCGTTGTCGTTAGTGTTGGATTGTGGTCCGAGGATTCCGAAATTCTGGGGAATTCAAAAGTGGACAGAACACTCCCACTGCGGGATAGTCACAACAATAGAGAAATGTCATGAGCCCATTGATTAAAATGCCAAGCGTTCTAGAGTGGGGGTATCGAAGGGGGCCGTGGCTGTTGAGGGTGCGGGACGCTTTTTTCCCATAATCTCTATTTCACAGTCTAAATGCAAAGCACATTGTTGCCCTCCTCTGGCTACCTGCGTCTCATCCTCACCTCCCTGTTCTGTGCTCTCTTTTCCCTGGGAATACACTCAGTTCAGATCAGTCGCTCAAGTCGTGTCCGACTCTTTGCGACCCCATGAATCGCAGCTCGCCAGGCCTCCCTGTCCATCACCAACTCCCAGAGTTCACTCAAACTCATGTCCATCGAGTCGGTGATGCCATCCAGCCATCTCATCCTCTGTCGTCCCCTTCTCCTCCTGCCCCCAGTCCCTCCCAGCATCAGGGTCTTTTCCAATGAGTCAACTCTTCGCATGAGGTGGCCAAAGTACTGGAGTTTCAGCTTTAGCATCATTCCTTCGAAAGAAATCCCAGGGCTGATCTCCTTCAGAAAGGACTGGTTGGATCTCCTTGCAGTCCAAGGGACTCTCAGGAGTTTTCTCCAACACCACAGTTCAAAAGCATCAATTCTTTGGCGCTCAGCTTTCTTCACAGTCCAATTCTCACATCCATACATCACTACTGGAAAAACCATAGCCTTGACTAGACGGACCTTTGTTGACAAAGTAATGTCTCTGCTTTTGAATATGCTATCTAGGTTGGTCATAACTTTTCTTCCAAGGAGTAAGCGTCTTTTAATTTCATGGCTGCAGTCACCTTTTTTTAGTTCCTCTTCACTTTCTGCCATAGAGCTAAAACATCCCACCACTCACCCCCACCCCATCCTGCCCCGCCCCTAGCCTCCTTTGCCCTGTGATGGGAAAGGTATTTTGAGGCCTCTCTGCTCTACTTCCTCTAGGGAGGAAAAAGTTATTCTCGTAAATTTGTATTATGTTTTCTGGGCTTTCGCGTTTCTTCATATACTAAGCAGTATAATTTTATGAGAAAATCAAGGGAGGCATTTTAGAGTAGTAAATTACCGAAGTGACTCTAGAGATAGTCATTTTCCATTTTATCTGATCCTCTTCTTTGTTTAAAAGGGAAGATTACATGCCTTTTCTCATAGCTTCAGTGTCACTTTCTTTTTTTTTGAAATTGTACTTTTCTAACTGCATTGCACACTCAGTTCTGCAATATTAGATATATTATACTACCCTTAAAAAAAAAGTTGTAAGCTCCACAATGATGGGAATTTTTAATCTTTTTTTCCACTGCTGTATTCCCTTCCTACACTTGTAGTGCCTGGTGCATAATTAACACTCAATAAATGTTTGTTGACTAAATGAGGGTTGTTAAGAAAGGCAGATGTTATTATGTATCTCCAGCCAATTTGAGGGGCTTTGCCTGTTATCAACAAATATTAAAAGAAGGGCAAGTAATTAAAAGAAGGGCAAGTAGGTGAGGTAGTTGGCTAGTGATGGCGTGTGATCCATTCAGCTTGCATGAGTGTGCATAGACACACTCCATAGCACCATAGATTGGTGCTCCGGGCCAATCTTTGGAGATTCCAGGCCAGAAAAAAAGACTTTTATTTCATCCTGATAAACCATTCACCTAAAGTTTTTTGCAAGTGATTTATTTCCTGCTAAGAGGGAGAAGCCAGGGATAGAATAAATACCCACTCAGAGAGAACTCACTTCCTTCCTGTTAGCATTTCTGAGTGAAGCTGTGCTCTGCAGCTTGGTTCTGTAGTGCCACCGAGTGACCTCCAGAGGCCGGGGCCAGGATGGGCTGCAGAGGAGCACTCATGCTGGGGAGCAGGCGCGCTACCCTGGAAGGGTCCCCTTCCAGGACGCCTGCTGTGGCCTGGGTTCTGCCCGCTGAGCGGCACCTGCTTGCTCACTGCACTTAACCACACTGCTCTTTGGGTCTCATCCCTGCATCTGTGCCCTTGCTGATTGAGGTCCTTCTCAGCAGTTGTTAACTGCAAGTCTGTGGCATCTGTCTTCGGATCCCCACCAAAGATTTTTCCCTGAAAAAGAACTAAAAGGCTGACTGGTCATTCTCTTTGATTCTGATTTTTCTTTGTTTCTTAAAAAAAGTTCTAATTTGTCTGTTAACGGAATTACCTGGCAGTCCAGTGGTTAAAACTCGGCGTTTCCACTGCAAGGGCCACAGATTTGATTTTCTAGTCCAGAAACTAAAAGATTGCTCATGCTTCACCGCATGGCGAAAAATAAAAATCTCTTGAGAAAATAGTATCCATATGAGGACAGGAAGGGGTGTTAGATGTCCCCCTAAGGGGGAATCTTGAAACGACATCTGGAAATAGGTTTGTGGAGCCAGTTGGTTTTCATGGTATCCCCTTGAAAGGGCAGCCAGCCTTTGGGGAACCTCTGGGAAAGGAAGGCCCAGGTGTAAATGGTGAAGAGGCTCCAGACCCTTCTGGGAGCTTAGCCACCACTTGAGGGCACTAGAGGCCCAGAACTCAGATGCTGCCCCTCAGGCACCACCTGCCGCCTTGTGTTCCCTCAGAGGCACCAATATCAAAAGGTCTTGTTGCTGGAGGAGGGAGTGCCTCAGAGCCACCACTGTTTTTATTTGGCCTCTGAGTAAATATGAACTCTGAAGGTAAATTCCCCAAGTGTGTTAGTCACTCAGTCGTGTCTGACTCTTTGTGACCCCATGGACTGCAGCCCACCAGGCTCCTCTGTCCATGGGATTCTCCAGGCAAGAATACTGGAGTGGGTTGCCGTTCTCTTCTTCAGGGGATCTTCCTGAACCCAGATCTCCTGCAGGACAGGCAGATACTTTACCATCTGAACCACCAGGGAAGCCCTAAATTCCCCCAGAGTTGCATATGTGGGGTTGTTTTCCAAACTTGTCCCAGACATCAGGGTGAATTAGAAGAGCCAAAGGCAGATAGGTACGGCATTAAGCTGTTCAGATGTCAGCCTCTTCTGAGATGGATCGCAGATTCTGTATTGCCCCTCCTCTGAGCTGCCCTGCTCTCAAAGCCCACACACCCCTGCCTGGAAATAAACTGGGAAACCATGGCTGTGTTGGTCTCAAAATATCCGTGATAAAGTCGACGAAGATACAGATTGAGGTCTTGTGGTTTCTGCAGGGTGGGCTGAGCCTAGAAGGCCTTGCATGGCTCAGCAGGACCCCAGCCTAACCCTCTCTTCTCTCTCCATTTGAAGTTAAATGAACTGGTGGTGGGGGACACCAGCGGAAAGCTGTCAGTATATAAGAATGATGATAGCCGGCCGTGGCTCACCTGCTCCTGCCAGGGAATGGTCAGTATTCAACCCTGGGTCCCTCCTGTCCAGGCACTGTCGAAGCCGGGGGCCCCCATCCAGCTCCCCAGCGTGTGCTCGGCCACCAGCTCCTGGTTCAGGGCTCATTTGAGTCAGGGAGGGAAGCCCCCAGGCATAGCTCTCCCAGCTGTCTCACATGGGTGCACACATGTTATTTGATGGAATGACTGGGCTGGTTTTCATGTTATTTGATGGAATGACTCCCTCCCTTAGTACTCATGGATCTGCATAGGTTGTCTGTTGGTGTGAAGTACAGTAGAAAACGGGGGCGGTCATTTGATTATGTCTAGAAACGGGTAGTCTGGCTCCCTTGATACATGTAGTTTTTCTTTTGTTTAAGCCCAAGTTGTTTTCGCTGCTTTAGGTCCACATACTGCTCTCTGGTACACGGGACCCAGAGCATGGTAACAGGATTAGCACAGCCTCTTGACGTGGGCCATGTGCACGCGCTTTCAGCGAATGACGGAGTTGCAAGGAGGTCGGGGAACACTGGGGTCCCTAGGCGTGTCCCCCGAGCCCCTCTCTATTCTCTTGCAGCTCACTTGCGTTGGGGTTGGAGACGTATGTAATAAAGGAAAGGTAAGAAGCCCAGGGGCCCGCGGGCTTCTCTCAGCCCACCCCCGATTCCCGTGCTCTGACCACCAGCCCCTCCTCTGCCTCGTCTTGCCCAGAACCTGGTGGTGGCTGTGAGTGCCGAGGGCTGGTTTCACTTGTGTGACCTGACACCTGCCAAGTCCCTGGATGGTTCCGGGCACCACGAGACCCTTGGTGGGGAGGAGCAGCGCCCAGTCTTCAAGCAGCACATCCCTGCCAACACCAAGGTCATGCTGATCAGCGACATCGGTGGGCATGGCTGTGTTTGCAGGCAGCTGGGGAGTAGGAGTTGGGGCAGCAGAGCAGAGGTCAAGGGACCAGGGGGTCATCAGTATCCATCTGGGCGGTTGTCATGTGCTTAACGCCAAGTTACTGCATTCCTGTCATAAACCAGGCATCGTCCTGGGCACTGGGGTTGCAGTAGTGAATAAAACAGACAAAGATCATGGCCCTCTTGCATGTTTACAAGGTAGGGATAAAAAATAAGCAATGGAAATGGGGTAAGAAAACTAAATAGTACACTCGAAGTTATAGAGGAAATACATCAAGAAAGGGGCTGGAGGGTGTTGAGGGAGAGTTGTCAGGAAGTCCCTGCTGGGAGAGGTCATCTGAGCAACAGGTCAGGGTTGAGGGGAGTGAGCCCTCAAGGTCAAGGTCAGGGATGCGGGGCGGGTACTTGGGCCAGAGGCTGTCTGGAGGGTGTTGGTAGGGATATGGGTGCATCGAGGCACTGGAGTCGTGTATCCAGGGAAGAGAAGACAGACCCCATGAGGCAGCTGCCTGGTTCTGGACGCGAGGGAGGGCAGAGGAATGGGTTCCAGGCTCCAGGGATTGGGTGGCGGCTCAGCAGGTGGGCCCGAGGTTGAACCTGATTAAAAAGCGCTGGTGCTGGAGGGGTGGGGAGAGCATGCTGGCAGGACTCAGCTGACTAAAGCAGACTTGGCTCCAAACCCGCCTTATTTTCTGGATGTGCAGATGGTGATGGCCGTTGCGAGCTGGTGGTGGGCTACACAGACCGCGTGGTCCGGGCTTTCCGCTGGGAAGACCTGGGCGACGGCGCCGAGCACCCGATGGGGCAGCTGGTGTCGCTCAAGAAGTGGATGCTGGAGGGTCAGGTGAGCAGCCGAGGCCGGGACCGCAGCCCAGGAGTGGGGAGGGGCTCCCTCCTCCAGGGGACTTGGGGCCGAGGCGCAGGCGGAAAGAAGGGCAGATCGCCCTGGGACCGAGACCCAGAGGAGTTCACTTCCAATGAGAGTCTTAGTGGAGACTGCGGGTAACAGGCAGACAGGAAGGGCCGCTGTGCTGAGTTAAGGGTGTGGCGGTGTGGTGTGTCGTGGCGGGTGGTCCCTGTGGACCCTGCCCTTCCCCTGCTGCTGTCCTTGAAGGCTCAGGACGTGTCCCAGGGCTCCTCCCCTGCTGTCCCGGCCTCTGCAGGCTCCCCCTTCTCTCCCCAGCCCCCTGTAAGCCCCCATCCTCTGCTGCAGGTGGACAGTCTCTCAGTGACTCCAGGGCCCCTGGGTGTTCCCGAACTGATGGTGTCTCAGCCAGGCTGTGCTTATGCGATTCTGCTGTGTACCTGGAACAAGGAGCCTGGGGCGCCCCCCACCTCTGAGGGACCCATGGAGGGCACTCGGTAAGGGGTGTGTGGGTCTGTGGACAGTGGGGTGCCTGGCACTGAGGTGGGCGCCCAGGGCCGTGGGCAGGTCTGCAGTTGGCAGAGCTGTGTCAGCCGATTCTCCGCGCTGGCACCAGAGCCCCATTAAGGAAGATTGTTCTGGGGCCAGGGAGTCCCTGCCATGAATTATGGCAACTGAGGAGGTTCCGGGGTTCCAGCTTGGCAGCTCCGCGCTCTCTCCTGCTCTCTCGACATTCTCCCTGGGCTAGGTGGGCTGGGCTGTCAAGTCTCCAAGTTGGTTCACACCCTGGAAGCTCGTACAGAAATGAGCCCAAGGGGTTGAGAGAACCAGGTTCTCTTAGGCTCCCTCTTAGTGCCATCCCCACCCCCTTCCCCACAGGGAGACCCCGGCCGCCCGGGACGTCGTGTTGCACCAGACCTCCGGCCGCATCCACAACAAGAACGTCTCCACTCACCTCATCGGCAACATCAAGCGAGGTGGGGGCGGCAAGGGCTGGGTGGGGCGGCAGGTGCAGGGGTGAGTGGGGAGGAGGGGAGGTGCGGGGCCTCCCTCTGTCTCTAGTCGTCCCTCCCCACCCTCAGTGCTGGCTCTGATCTCACCTTTCCTTCTTCTGGTCCTTCCCCCCACCCCAAACCCCTCCCCACCTAGGCCACAGCCCCAACAGCAGTGCCTCTGGCCTCTTTGCTCTCTGCACCCTGGATGGTGAGTCTCCCGGGTCAGCTGCGGGCCGTGCAGGGTGGGCGGTCATGTGCCCGGGTATCTGCGCAGAGTTGGGGTCCCCAGCCGGCCTGCCTCTCCCCGCAGGGACCCTGAAGCTCATGGAGGAGGCGGACAGGCTGCTGTGGTCGGTGCAGGTGGACCACCAGCTCTTCGCCCTTGAGAAACTGGACGTCACGGTGAGCGGGACCTGGGGGAGGGGGCCGGCCTCCTCCTCCTCGGGCGCCTTCAGTGGGGCCGCTCTCCCTCCACAGCCAAGTCTGCCCTCCTCTTAGGGCTCCCTGGAGAGGCCCAACCCCCCTGAAGTGAGCAGCACCCCCACAGGAGGCCTCTCTCAGAGGCTCCCGGCGCCCCCCTACATCTGCTGTCTGGCCTTTTTCAGGGCAATGGGCATGAGGAGGTGGTCGCCTGTGCCTGGGACGGCCAGACGTACATCATCGACCACAACCGCACCGTCGTCCGCTTCCAGGTGGACGAGAACATCCGCGCCTTCTGTGCAGGTGGGACCCCGCCCCGTGCCCAACACACCTGTTCCCTCGCTCCAGTGACCTGGGGAGAGGGGTCATCACCTGAGAGAAGCTGCTCGTGTTCCCCGGGGCTGCCACTGAGACAGGAACTCGGCAAACACCCCCTGGGACGCCGTCCTGCTAGGGTGTCACTCCACGTCTGGAACGGACCAGATATCTTACTGTTTTCCTTGCTTTACTGAGTTCCCAACAGAGTAGAAACAGAAAGGGGCCTTCAGTGCTCTGCTCAGCATCTGTGGGTGGCTGGAAACTGCTGACACAAACACCCGTGGGCCTGAGCCTCCTAACCTTGTCTCCCCATCCCCGACCCCCCAGGCCTGTATGCCTGCAAAGACAGCCGCAACAGCCCCTGCCTTGTGTACGTCACGTTCAACCAGAAGATCTACGTGTACTGGGAGGTGCAGTTGGAGCGGATGGAGTCCACCAACCTGCTCAAAGTGCTGGAGGCCCAGCCAGAGTTCCGGGAGCTGCTGGGAGAGCTTGGCGTGGGTGAGCCCCGGGATTGGCGGGGCTGCTGGGAGAGCTGAGTGTGGGTGAGCCCTGGGGCCTGTGGCTGCAGGCTCCCAGTGGCACAGGTCCCAGCAGACCCACTAGCCTCCGTCTCGCCCTCAGATCCTGATGAGCTGCCCGCCACCCGTGCCCTGCTTCACCAAACCCTCTACCATCCAGACCAGCCTCCACAGTGCGCCCCTGCAGGCCCCCAGGACCCCACCTAGCTGGACCGGCTTCCTGGCAGAACAAAGAGCCTTCTGAACCTCCCCGCTGCCCCCCCACCCCCAGCTGTCTGGCATCTGGAAGACAGGGAGTGCACATTACAGGGGAAGGATGGCGGCACCCTTGGGTGCTGGGGACTGTAGACCTCCTGGCTGTCTTGGTGAAGGAAGAGACAAGCTGCCCCTCTGCCCATTTCCCTTGTGTACCTCACCCGTCCCGTCAGCAGGCACTGCCCCTCCCCAGAGCCCCCCACTCCTGTTGTTTGTGAGGAGTGGCTACACAGGCCCCCCTACTTGTGGGGCCCCAACCTAAAAGGAAACCAAGCTTTGGGGCCAGAAGAGTGAGGGCAGTGAGGGCCCAGCCCCAAGTTCTGTCTCCTGCAGCCCCAGGCGACTGACTTTACATTCCTGTAACAGGAATGTTACAGGAATGGCGAACCGCAGATCTTCCACCGTGGTGGGGTCACGCCCTCATTAACCCGTCATAGGTTGAAAGTATCGTCATAGGTTGAAAGTATCGTTAAGTGGAAAATGCATTTCCCATACCCTACCTGCTGAGCATCACGGCTTAGCTTTCTCTGTGTTAACTGTGCTCCAAGCGCTTATATCAGCCTGCAGTTGGACACAATCACCTAACGCAAGCCTCTTTTGTAATAAACTGTCATTACAAAAGTGTTAGAATCAAGTGGGTATCTCATGTGATTTACTAAATACTGTACTGAAAGTGAGAAACACAGTGGTGACTGTGGGTACAGAATGGTTGTATGTTGGTTGTTCACGCTCATGATTTTAAAATCTGATGTGGGTTTTCGATCCCAACAACAATCAAAACGGTACCCGGTGCTCTTTATATCCCTTCTGCTATGGATTCCTCTGCTCCGAGTCAGTGGTTTTCACATTGCACGTTGCGTGTGCTGAGGGCAAAGTAGAATGTCCCTACCGTGTGTGAGCTGTGTTCAGAGGAACTGGAAAACCTGTACTCTCGATTACGCTGACCCCAGCCAGAAGGTCACCCTGGGGGAAGGTCCACACTCATATTTCCTTCCGTGTGGGAGTAAGGGCAGCACAATCATGTAGCGAACTAGAAGCAGAGAAGGACACCAGCTTAGAGAAACAGGTGTTTATTCCAACGAAGTCGCTGCTGAGCGGAGGGCATTCTTGGGCCTGGGGTCTACAATGGCAGAAGCAACAGGTGGAAGGGAGAGGAACAGGGTGAGACCCAGGAGCGCAGGGATCATGGAGGGTGACAGCAGGGGCCAGCACACTCCTGCACCTGTGCCAGAGAGCCCCTCCTCTGGGTGCCAGGGACATAGCTGAGGAAGGTATGCCTAGGGGGCATGGCCTTTCCTGGGCCTGCTCTGGTCTAACCTAGTCCGGGCTCCGGGTTTTGTTTCCAACCCAAGGGGCATAATCCCCTAGTCAAGTTATTTACACCACTGTTTTACTCTTCCCCCAGATTTGAGACTCAGACCAGCCAGAAGGACACCAGGTGCCTGGGCCTTAAGGTTTGGGATCCTCTGTTCACAGTGAAGGTAGCAGAGCCTCCTTGGGTCTTTACTGGACTCAGGGCTGAGGTGAGGTGGGGGTTGGGAAGAGTTCCTGGTGCCAGAGAAGATGAGCTCAAGCTCAGGAGGCCAGAGGTGAGGGGTGGGAAGAAGGTCGAATGAGGTGGATAGTTCTGGAAGTAAGGAATACTGGCTAGGGAAAGTTGGTGCTGACAATCCCACCATCCCACCTGGCTTGGGGGGCAGTTCTCCACATGCCCCCACCTGAAGTTCAGGCGCCCCACAGGTGAGAAAGCAGGTGGAGGGCAAGTGTTTGGAGTAAGTCATAGAGGTATATCCAGGGTTTGCACGGGGCACTCAAACCATAACTGGCTTCAATCGTTTGTAGCCCCCAGCAAAGGCAACTGATGAAAGAGCCCGCAGCCTCATGGACCCGGCACTCCTCTCCCAACACGTCCCCGTCGTGACGACGGTTTCTCTTTCGCTCAGCCGAGCACAGAATCAGAAACGTGGGCCAGCAGGGCTGGGGCCTGGGGCTGGTGAGGGGGCAGGCTAGTTGTGAGGTGAGCAACGTGGAATCAAGGCCTCGAGGGTGTTCAGGGTGGACGGGGCAGGCAGGGACAGGCAGCAGGCTGCAGCCTCCGACGCGGGGCACCCTGGCCGCGCCAGGGCCCAGCCCGGAGCCCCGCTTTGCCAATGTCCTTTTCTGCAGTCCTGATGCGGCTCTGTTCTTGGTAGGGGATGAGAGAGCATGGGGAAACCAGAACCCTGAGGTCTCAGGCCCTTTCTAGGGATCGCTCTTCCCGGGAGGCAGGGCAGGTGCTGAGAAGCAGAGGAGCGTGGCCGCCCACCAGGGAGATGGGACAGCGGGGTCAGGGTGGTGACAGGAGGGACAGTCTGCAGCTACCCGGCTCTAGTCATGCCCCATCCCCCAGGGCTCCGCCTCCTGAGGCAGGGAGTTTCCCCCCAGGGGACTGTCCGGGGCTGCCGTCGTCACTGGCCCGGCTCTTGGTGCAAAGGCAGGAAAGGCAACTCTGAGAACGGGGCTTTCAGCCGCAGCACATGATGCTCTAGGTCGATGCAGCACTGTGGGTGGGGGCAGTGAGCCCACCTGGGGGGGTGACCCCCTTCCTTCCCACCGCGCCCTACGCCTTGCGCCTCCCCGATTTCATGCACCCAGACCACTGTCGAGAAGGGGCCAAGTTCTCCATGTTCTTCAGTTGTGGGCAGATAAGGAACCTCTAGGGAACGGGGCAATTCCACGTCCCCAACTCCGTTCTTATGGGACGGAGCCTGGTCCACGCTCCCACACCCACGCCTCCCACCTCTTTTTCCCGGGCCCCGGGTCAGGCCAGGGTGTGGCACCAGCATGAGCACCGCCTTACCTGGAGAGAAAGCAGGGTCTGCAGGCCGAGGCAGAGTTCAGGACTCTCCACATCTGCGGGAACCATTTGAGGACACTGCTGTCCCCTGTCAGCCCTCACCCTTCTCTGTCCACCCCCGCCCGGGCCCGAGAACCTGGGGGATAACGGGAGCATCTTGGGAGTGGGGTGCCTCGTCTGTGTTGGCCGGAGCTGAGAGGCTCTGCCTTTGCCCCGCCCAGGAGGGAGAGCTAGAATTGCTGAGACAGACACTGGGCTCTGACGCAGCGAGGACTTACCTACCACCTGAGCTGAGCACTCCACGGTCTCCTGGCCCAGCTGTAGCTCCAGCTGCTCCACCAGGGCTGGGGGTCCCGGGGGCAGGTCCCCACCTGGGGCTTTTGGGACCCTCTTCCCTAACCTGTGGTTGGGAAGCAAGGCTTATGGCCACCACAGCCCCCCACTCTCACCCCATTCATGTCCCTCCCACCACATTTTGCAGCCCATCCCTGGCCCCACGTAGAGTCTAAATCCAGTCTTATCGGCCAGAGCCCCCACCAACTCTTAAAAAAAAAAAAGAAAACAGTTTTATTGGGACTTCCCTGGTAGTCCTGTGGTTAAGACTCCGAGCTTCCATGACAGGGAGCTTGGGTTCGATCAGGGTACTAAAATCCCACATGCTGCATAGAGTGGCCAGAAATAAAATAATAAAATTAGTAGAGTTTGTTACACGTTTTTTAAAAAAAATCAATAAAATAATAGCTTTATTGAGATATATAGTTCATATATATAGTGAAAATCACTTTTTTTGTGACCAAGCCATGCAGCTTGTGAGATCTCAGTTCCTCAACTAGGAATTGAACCTGGGTCACAGCATCTGGGTCACTCTGGGTGAAAGCCCAGAGTCCTAACCCCTAGACCACCGGCGAACTGCCTAAGGTCACCCTTTTAAAGTAGACAGCAGAGTTATGCAACCATCACTACCTAATTTCAGAATATTTCCATCACCCTGAAAAGAAGCCCCTCACACGTGCACGCGCACACACACACACACACACACCTGCCTTACCCCAGGCGGCTGAGACATCCAGCGGAGATCTGATTGTACTGGGTGCCCGTGTCCACCGCCACCTGAAGCTCCTGGTCCTGGCACTGAGTAAAGGGAAGGGTCTCCGTGAGTCCCTGGGGGCGGGGCTGGGGGGGGCAGGCACAAGGAGGAATGGGCTGGGATTGACTCTGTCATATTTCCCAGCCCCTGATAAGTCCCTTTCAGAAATGAGTGAAGGGAGTAAACTGAGTCTTTAAGAGGGATTCTTCTGGGGGTCATACAGTTGAGGCAGAAGTGGATCAGATCAAGAGTTGTGAGTGGTGAGCACATACGTTTGGGGAGAATTCCATCAGAAGTGGAGGAACCGAATGGAAGTCCTTCTGTTGAGAGGAGGGCCAAGCGCATCCTGTTGGAAGGATCTGGGGTGTGTCCCGGGGGCAGGTCCCCACCTGGGGCTTTTGGGACCCTCTTCCCTAACCTGTGGTTGGGAAGCAAGGCTTATGGCCACCACAGCCCCCCACTCTCACCCCATTCATGTCCCTCCCACCACATTTTGCAGCCCATCCCTGGCCCCACGTAGAGTCTAAATCCAGTCTTATCGGCCAGAGCCCCCACCAACTCTTAAAAAAAAAAAAGAAAACAGTTTTATTGGGACTTCCCTGGTAGTCCTGTGGTTAAGACTCCGAGCTTCCATGACAGGGAGCTTGGGTTCGATCAGGGTACTAAAATCCCACATGCTGCATAGAGTGGCCAGAAATAAAATAATAAAATTAGTAGAGTTTGTTACACGTTTTTTAAAAAAAATCAATAAAATAATAGCTTTATTGAGATATATAGTTCATATATATAGTGAAAATCACTTTTTTTGTGACCAAGCCATGCAGCTTGTGAGATCTCAGTTCCTCAACTAGGAATTGAACCTGGGTCACAGCATCTGGGTCACTCTGGGTGAAAGCCCAGAGTCCTAACCCCTAGACCACCGGCGAACTGCCTAAGGTCACCCTTTTAAAGTAGACAGCAGAGTTATGCAACCATCACTACCTAATTTCAGAATATTTCCATCACCCTGAAAAGAAGCCCCTCACACGTGCACGCGCACACACACACACACACACACCTGCCTTACCCCAGGCGGCTGAGACATCCAGCGGAGATCTGATTGTACTGGGTGCCCGTGTCCACCGCCACCTGAAGCTCCTGGTCCTGGCACTGAGTAAAGGGAAGGGTCTCCGTGAGTCCCTGGGGGCGGGGCTGGGGGGGGCAGGCACAAGGAGGAATGGGCTGGGATTGACTCTGTCATATTTCCCAGCCCCTGATAAGTCCCTTTCAGAAATGAGTGAAGGGAGTAAACTGAGTCTTTAAGAGGGATTCTTCTGGGGGTCATACAGTTGAGGCAGAAGTGGATCAGATCAAGAGTTGTGAGTGGTGAGCACATACGTTTGGGGAGAATTCCATCAGAAGTGGAGGAACCGAATGGAAGTCCTTCTGTTGAGAGGAGGGCCAAGCGCATCCTGTTGGAAGGATCTGGGGTGTGAGTGAGGAGGGGTGGGGGCGGGGACCACGCCACCGATTAGGAAACGCGAAATGCTAGGAACCAGATTCGCCACTGCAGGTGAAGGATGAGGCTGCTTTCTTTTGGATAAAAACAGACGTTCGAGTTTGCACTTGATACCGCAAAACAAGTCATTTCCCTTCAAATGCATTTGCTGAGGTCTGCTGCGTATGGCAGGTGAGAGGGGCAGCAGAGGAGGCTGCTCCTCTGGAAGCAGTGGCGGGGAGAGTCACCGGTTCTGGGAGAGAGTGTCTAGGCCTGTGGGTTGAGGGGCTAGAACCTTAGATGTTGAGCCAGAGGAAAGGGCCTTCCATCAGGAAAGTCAGGGGACCGTTCCTGGAGGAGGTGACAGCTGGGGCCGGAAGGACATGGGACAACACCCAAGAGCAGGCAGAGGAGGCGCCCAGCAAAATCGGGCAGGAGGGAGCGGGCGTGTATCAGGGAGGGCTCAGAGATGACGAGGCTGTGGCCTGGGGCGTGAGCTTTCCCAGGAGGGCTGCGTTACCCGCACGTGTGTGTCGTTTGTGTGCAGAGCACACTCCAGTTTAAAGAGGATGCTTGGCTCATGGGAAAGGAGTCCTGTGGACCTTGGAAGACGTGGAGGCAGGGAACAAAGAACGGGGAGGACCCCAGTTTTAGGCCCAGGCTTGGGGAGGAGTGCCTCGGCTCCCCACCCCTCCTCACCTCCGGGGCAGAAGTGGGGGTGGGTGAGGGGAGCCGTGCCCAGGAGAGGGTCTCACCTTGCAGTTGACCAGAAGCGCTGGCCTCTCGGGCTTGCTGGTCTTCGTCCTGCTCTCCTGGCCGTGGATCGGGGCCTGCGCCTGGGGAGGCTCCCCCTGAGGCCGACCTGGGCTCCCCTCCACCACCAGGCGTCTCTGGATCACGCTGTGTGGCTGCTGCGCCATCACAAAATGTGGAGATGCTGAACCCCGGTGCCCGGTCTGCTCGGTCCCCCAGCTCACAAGTCCCATGCTCTCCTGCCCAGCCCCGTCCCTGGCCTGAGTCTCCTGGGAGTAAGAAGGGGCAGAAGCTTCCCCAAGGGTCCCAGCAGTCAGATCATGATAGCAGAGCGAGCCCCAGCATCAAATCATGCTGGTTTCCAGGGCCCCAATGGATAGCTCAGTGATGGAGAGATGGGGGGAGGGGAGGGGTCTGTCCTGAGTTAGATGTCCTCGCAGTCACTGGTGTGATGCTGGGAGGCAGGTGGCAATTCTGTCTCCTGTCTACAACACAAATTTGGGGACATTTTTTCTTTTTTCCTTCCTCTGACCTCATTCTTCCATGGGATACAGATCCCAGGGTTGACAGTGTGATGAAAAGAAGTCAAAGAAACAAGAACAAAGAAGAAAGGAAAGCCCCAATCTTCACTAGGAAGCTGGGAGCCATCCTCCTGTCCTTCACCCACAGCCACGCTGCCCTGTCCAGCCACTTCTCAGTTCCACCAGTTTCGCCTCCTGTGTTTACAGCCCACCTCGCCTTCTGTTACTCATTCGGCACAGCTCTCCAGCATCCCTGGGATGCCTCCATTAGTCCACAAGAACCTGCCTCTCGAATCCACCTGCTCAAAGCCAGGGAGTCTCTGAGACTACTCACTTGGCTACTCCAAGTGCCATCCTCAGATCAGCGGCTTTACTGTCACCCATTAGAAGCACAGAATCACGACCTACTGAATCGGAACGTTGTTTTAACAAGACATGCAAATAACCTGTGTGAACCTTGTTTTAACAAGACGTGCAAATGACCCACATGCGCAGGAAAGTTTGAGAAGTGCAAAGCAACCCATCAGACTCAACCTGTCCCTCCCTTGCTTGAAATCCATCAGAGGGACCTCCCTGGTGGTCCAGTGGCTAAGACTCTGTGCTCCCAAGGCAGGAGACCTGGGTTCGATCCCTGGTCAGGGAACTAGAGTCCACATGCTGCAAACAATACCACATGTCACAATGAAGAATTGGCACAATCAAATAAATAATTTTTTTAATATTAAAAAAAGAGAAATTCATCAGAGCCTGCCTCTCCCCACTTTGCTTGCCTGGAGGCGACAGCCTGGTGAGCTGGCCACTGCCTCATCTCCCTCTGCTGCCCTGCCTGGGCCAGGCTGTCCAGGCCTCTGCGCCTGCTCATCCCTCCTCCTGAAAGTCCTCACCCTTCTCTAGGCCAGCCTGGGTGACTGGCTCAACTCACTTGTTCAGAAACTGCTCTCTGGAGGGAGGCTTTGATTTTCAGTCTGGGGTTCCAAGAGCATACTGTCATCCAGGCAGGGTTCACCTCCTCCAGGAAGCCCTCTCTGACCTCTTTGCGTTCTTCCGGCCACACGCCAGGCGGGGGCAGTGTTGCATCTCTTGTCCCCCGCCCCCTGTCTGTCATGCATCTCACCGCTGTTTTCTGCCCTTGAGGTCAGGTCTGTTACTCACTCTTCTTTATATCCCAGGGCTCGGTTCGGCATACAGTAGGCACTCAATAAATGCCCACCGAAGAATGACTGTGACCCTCTAGGCTCCACACATGATTCCTCACCTGCCCTCTTTCCATGAGAGCCTGGGACTGTTTTTCTACCCTGGGCTTAATGAGGCCCTTGGGGCTGCTCCTGCCGGCAGGCTGCCAGCAGAAAGCCCAGCTCTGGGAAAAGGGGCGGCGAGCGCTGGGAGCGGCTGGGAAGGGCGGCCCGCCCACCTTTCCCACGAGGGGCACAGGCTCTGATCCGACTCCCATGCAGAGTGCTCCAGAGTCACCCAGGGAGGGAGACAGGGTCCCCCTAACTGCTGTGTCTTCACCCCCCAAGCCACACAAGATAACTGCTCCAGATCAGTTTGAGAGGTCCTGAGGGCAGAAGGCCAAATCTCCATGCTGAAGCAGCAGCGTTACTAGAGCCCCTTTGCCAGATGAAGATGGGCCGATGAGAGCCAAGAACCTGCTTCCCTGGTCCCTTGGGGTCTCAGCTGTGCCCGCTGCTAGCAAGGCTGTTCTCTGAACTGAAATCTCAGGCTGCTCGCTTTTCCCTTGAGTGGGGGTGCCTTTGGGCTGGGTTCCTGGAGGGGGAACATTTGGCTGGGAGGGATGTGGAGAGGGAGGGCTGGTTCAGGAAGAGAAGTGAGGGGCTGAGTCTGGCTCCAGGTTTCTGGGGAGAGGGGACTGCTGGAGTGGCCCGAGGTCCCCTAGAAATGGCCTCAAATGCCTCCCCTTGCGGAGTCCCTCCTCTCCAATCCCCTGCCTACTAGGTGAGAGAGGCGACAGGGTGCCCCCAGCGCCTTCTTCTCTCCTGCGCCAGAGGCCAGAGCCATCTTGTCTTCTCTGGACCCCGTGAACCTCACTTTCTCTCTCAGGCTAAATGGAGGAGTAAGAGTAACTGGAGAAGGGACTTCCCTGGGAGTCCAGCAGCTGAGACTCTGTGCTCCCAATGCAGGGGGCCCGGGTTCAATCCCTGGCGGGGACCTAGATCCCACCTGTTGCAACTAAGAGTTTGCATGCCACAGCTAAGACCCGGCGCAGCCAAAATAAATAAACATTAAAACAGAAGAGCAGCTAGAGGACTAACAGCCTTTAGACGGTGCTCCCCATTTCCCAAGCACTGTGCGAAGCCCTCTACAGGTTTAGCTGATGCAACCCTGACATTCCCTAGGCGCTACAACCTGTTATTTTTATCTTCATGTAACAGACAAAGAAACCAAGGCTCAGAGACAGAAAGTAACTTGCCCAAGTTGCTAAGTGCTGGAGCCAGGCTCTGAATCCAAGATTCCAGGCTCTGCAGAAGCCTACACTTTCAGCCCTTCCCTCTTTCGGAGCTGGAGGGGAGCGAGCGTTTGCAGCTGTCTCCTGACTCACTCACCCTTTGGTGGGTGCTCTCTGACCTGGTATCCTTGGCGGGGGCGAGGGGCACAGCTACTGCAGGGGGATGGAAAGAAAGGAGCCTGGAAGGGCCACATCAACTAGGAGGGAGCCGGTAGGCCCTGAGGAGCGGGGTGCCCAGGCCAGAGCTGTGGGAAACGCTGGTGTTCTAGCAGGGGTGAGGGCGACGGGCAATGAATGTCCAGTCCCTGTGTGCCGGGACCTGTGGTTTTGGGAGAGGAGTGAATCACAGCCTTGAAACCCACCGGTTCTCTGGGCCCAGCAGTAAACCGCCCCCTGCAAGCCTCTGCTCTAACTGATGGTCTTCACCTCCCCGGAGGGAAGCCTGGAGCTTTCTAGGGAAGTTGAGCAATAGATGAAGTCCCCCAGAGCCACCAAGCCATGGCAACAGCCCGGTGAGGAGCCAGGAATGGTCAAGGTGAACCCACAAGTCAGAGTCGCCTCCCCCCACCCCAGGGGCAGGCAGGTGTCTGGAGACTTGGGGTCTTCACCCTCCCAACAGAGCCAGAGAAGTTGGGGGTCCCAGTCCCCCCGGGGGAGGGGAGGGGAGAGGACAGCCTCACCCAGTCCTTGGAGGTGCCGAGCCTCTTGAGGCCGTCCAGGGGCAGCAGGTCGGCCGAGTCCTTGTGCAGGAACTGGGTGGCCTGTCTGAGCCGGCGCTGCTGGCTCAGCCGGGCTCGGCCCCGAAGCTCTGCCTCCCGGCCCCTGTCCCCAGCGTCGCCCTCCTCTCGTGGGGCCTCCGGCCTGATGCTCATGGCCCCCTTGGAGCGGACCGGGGGCTCCTGAGTGGTCCTGCCCTCCGTGCTCCCTGCCTCTGCAGCCCCTGCTGCGTCCCGGCTGCGGCTCTCCTGACCGGAGGGTCGTCTCAGCGGGAAGAAGAGAGGAAATAAATAACATGCAGGAGCAGCCGCGTCAGACACCAATTTCCAGAGCTTGCAGTAGAGGGAGCGGGGCTCCGACTGGAAAAACCCAGCCCTGGAGGAGGTGGGGGGGGAGTGGTGGTTGGCAGGGCTGCAGCTGGCAGACTCTGCAGTATCATCTTTAGCTCTGGGGTCCTGGCCGGAGTGGGCGGTGGAGGAGTGTGTGTGTATGTGCACACGTGTGTGGCTGAGGGGGTGAATCTGTGCTGTAAACTGTCAGGGTATCCGTGCCGGGTGGTTGGAAAGACAGTATGTGTCATTGTGCAGGGGCGGGCGTGAGATGCAGGACAAATATCCCTGGGCATGTGTCTCCTGGGTTTCCCGGCCGTGCCTTCCACCTGGGGTTCTCTGCAGCCCCAGGGTGGGGTGCAGGCCAACACCTGGGGTGCAGATTCAGAACAGGGAGGTCCAGCATCACATTTGTCTCAACAGGGAGCCTCTCCCTTTCTGGGTCTCAACCTTTCAGCATCCTTTGCTCCTTTACTCTAGGTCCAGGGTTCCAGGGTTGACAAGAGCAGCTCTGAATCTTCCCACAAGTAGGGCCCCAGCTTCCCCTTCCCCTTTATGTAAGGCTCACTGAGTCTGGCTCTTTTTTTTTTAAATTTTGGCTGTATTGGGTCTTAGTTGCAGCATGCATGATCTGAGCTGTGTCGTGTGGGATCTTTCATTGCGATGCATGGACTCTCTAGCTGCGGAGTGAGGCCTTCAGTAGCTGCAGCCAGCAGGCTTAGTTGCTCTGTGGCATGTGGGATCTTAGTTCCCTGACCAGGGATCGAATCCGCACCCCCCACATTGCAAGAGAGAGAGAGCATTGGTGCTCAGTGGTGTCTGGCTCTTTCGACCCCATATACTGTGACCCCCACGCTCCTTTGTCCATGGGATTCTCCAGGTAAGAAAACTTGAGTGGGTTGCTATTTCCTCCTCCAGGGGATCTTCCCAACCCAGGGGTCGAACTTGAGTCTTCTGTACTGGCAGATGGATTCTTTACCGATATGCCACCTGGGAAGCCTTCTACATTGCAAGGCAGATTCTTAACCACTGTACCACCAGGGAAATCCCCTAGCTCTTTTTAAAACAGTTATAATTCAAACATGCAGAAAGTTATAAGGAATAAACAATATCCTTTACTCCCCATCTCATTAAAAAAGAAAAAAAAAAAAAACTGCCACAAACATACATGAAGCTCCCTGGGTGCCTCTCCTCCCCAGATAACATCTGCTATGGCATCTGGAGCTTCTCCTCCCTCTCTTCAAGCACATGCTGCTGCTGCTGCTGAGTCGCTTCAGTCGTGTCCGACTCTGTGTGACCCCACAGACGGCAGCCCATTGGGCTCCGCCATCCCTGGGATTCTCCAGGCAAGAACACTGGAGTGGGTTGCCATTTCCTTCTCCAACGCATGAAAGTGAAAAGTGAAAGTGAAGTTGCTCAGTCATGTCTGACTCAACAACCCCATGGACTGCAGCCTACCAGGCTCCTCCGTCCATGGGAGTTTCCAGGCAAGAGTACTGGAGTGGGATGCCATTGCCTTCTCCGCTTCAAGCACATAGGTATGTGTATATCCTAAGCAGTGTCATTTCACATTGTCTGACCCACTGTAGACATCGTTCCGCAATTAAAAAAAAATTTTTTTAGGCATGTGGGATCTTCGCTCCCCCATCAGGGGTTGAACCCACACCCTCTGCATTGGTAGCTCGGAGTCTTAGCCACCGGATGGCTGGGGAAGTCCCAATTTGCTCTTTCTTGCTCATTATTTTATTGGTGAGATTCACCCATGGGCTAATTCGCTTTAATTGCTGTATAGTATTTCTCTAGTGAATACATCACATTTAGGAAGTTTAGGTTATTTTTCATTTTTACAAACAAAGATGCTGTGAACATTTCTTGCACCTGTCTCTTGGGGGTACACCTGTAAGCATTCCTAGGAGTGGGATTGCTGGGGCATCAGATATACATCTTGTCTCTTTTGACATGATGCCAAATTACCCTCCAAAGTGTTTGTACCAACCGGCATTCCAACGGTAGCAGATGGGGTTCCTTGGCTCTGCTTCCTTGTCAGCACTTGGTGTCAGACTTTTCCTTTTTAATTTACTTGGCTGCCGCAGGTCTTAGTGGTGGCACTCGGGTTCTCTAGTTGCCGTATGTGGGCTCTAGTTCCCTGACCAGGGATGGAACCTGCACCCCCTGCACTGGGAGCACAGAGTCTTCGCCACTGGGCCCCCAGGGAAGTCCACTCTCAGACTTTGCAGAGCCCTGATGCATCTGCCATCAGATTTTTCTCTCCAGCCTTTTGTCCCCAACATCATCGGCATGCCCTGTCAAGGTTCTGCTGACTTGTGCTGGATACTCAAAGGGTGAGTCTTGACCTGGGCCCTGCTCCCTAGGGCTCGATCCCATCCAGGCAACACAGAGGCACATGCCCATTCAGACCAGGCAGACATTCCCCTGCCCCACTGTGGACCACGCTTCCTTGAGGCACTTTGCAACCACGACAATTACATTATGATCCCCATTTACAGATGAGATGTTAGGGGTTCAGTTGTGTTCCCCTCAAATCCATATGTTAATGGCCCAATCTCTAGGGAGTTTCTCAGGTGGTGCTAGTGGTAAAGAACTTGTCTGCCAATGCAGGAGACGTAAGAGACACAGGTTTGATCCCTGGGTTGGGGAGATCCCCTGGAGAAGGGCATGGCAACCCACTCCAGTATTCTTGCCTGGAGAATCTCGTGGGCTACAGTCCATAGGATCCCAAAAAGTCGAACATGACTAAGTGACTTAAAATGCAGGCACGCACACAACGCCTAGGACCTCAGAATGTAACCTTATTTAGAGATAGGATCTTTACAGAGATAGTCAAGTTAAGATGAGGTCATCAGGGTGGCCTAACCCAGTATGACTGTGTCCTTCCTTTTTTAAATTTGTTTTTACCTGTAATACTTGCTTTACAGTATTGTGTTGGTTTCTGCCATACATCAACATGAACCAGCCACAGGTATACATGAGCACAAGTATTCCATGAACCAAGAAACATATGTCCCTTCCCTCTTGAACCGCCCTCCCACCCTTCTAGTTTGTCATAAGGCACCTGATTTGAGCTCCCTGCATCATACACCAAATTCCCACTGGCTATCTATTTCACACATGGTTCAGTTCGGTTCAGTTCAGTCGCTCAATCGTATCCGACTCTTTGCGACCCCATGAATCTCAGCACGCCAGGCCTCCCCGTTCATCACCATCTCCTGGAGTTCACTCAGACTCACGTCCATGGAGTCCATGATGCCATCCAGCCATCTCATCCTCTGTCGTCCCCTTTTCCTCCTGCCCCCAATCCCTCCCAGCATCAGAGTCTTTTCCAATGAGTCAACTCTTCGCATGAGGTGGCCAAAGTACTGGAGTTTCAGCTTTAGCATCATTCCTTCCAAAGAAATCCCAGGGCTGATCTCCTTCA
>SJYT01067703.1:634362-664634 GCA_006410635.1 Cephalophus harveyi
GCATCATTCCTTCCAAAGAAATCCCAGGGTTGATCTCCTTCAGAATGGACTGGTTGGATCTCCTTGCAGTCCAAGGGACTCTCAAGAGTCTTCTCCAACACCACAGTTCAAAAGCATCAATTCTTCGGCGCTCAGCCTTCTTCACAGTCCAACTCTCACATCCATACATGACCACAGAAAAAACCATAGCCTTGACTAGACGGACCTTAGTCAGCAAAGTAATGTCTCTGCTTTTGAATATACTATCTAGGTTGGTCATAACTTTTCTTCCAAGGAGTAAGCGTCTTCTAATTTCATGGCTGCAGTCACCATCTGCAGTGATTTTGGAGCCCCAAAAAATAAAGTCTGACACTTCCACTGTTTCCCCATCTATTTCTCATGAAGTGATGGGACCAGATGCCATGATCTTAGTTTTCTGAATGTTGAGCTTTAAGCCAACTTTTTCGCTCTCCTCTTTCACTTTACATGGTAGTGTATATGTTTCCATGCTACTCTCTCAGTTCAGCCCACCCTCTCTTTCCCCCACTGTGTCCACAACTCTGTTCTCTTTGTCTGTCTCTATTCCTGCCCTGCAAATAGGTTTTGCTAAGTCACTTCAGTCGTGTCTGACTCTGTGACCCCATAGACGGCAACCCACCAGGCTCCCTGGGATCCTCAAGGCAAGAACACTGGAGTGGGTTGCCATTTCCTTGTCCAATGCATGAAAGCAAAAAGTGAAAGTGAAGTCACTCAGGCGGGTCTAACTTAGCGACCCAATGGACTGCAGCCTACCAGGCTCCTCCATCCATGGGATTTTCCAGGCAAGAGTACTGGAGTGGGGTGCCATTGCCTTCTCTGAGGCAAATAGGTTTATCAGTACCATTTTTCTAAATCCCATACATATACATAGATATGATACTCATTTTTCTCTTTCTGACTCAATTCACTCTGTATATCAGGTTCTAGGTTCATCCACATCACTATAACTGATTCAAATCCGTAACTTTTTATGGCTGAGTAATATTCCATTGTGTATATGGGCTGTGTCCTTCTTTAGTCAGTCAATTCAGTCACTCTGTCATGTCTGACTCTTTGTGACCCCATGGACTGCAGCATGCCAGGCTTCCCTGTCTTAACTACCTCCTGGAATTTGCTCAAACTCATGTCCATTGAGTCAGTGATGCTATCCAATCACCTCATCCTTTGTCGTCCCCTTCTCCTCCTGCTTTCAATCTTTCCCAGCATCAGAGTCTTTTCTAGTGACTCAGTTCTTCACATCAGGTGGCCAAAGTATTGGAGCTTCAGCTTCAGCATCATTCCTTCCATTGAATATTCAGGACTGATTTTCTTTAGGATTGACTGGTTTGATTGCCTTGCAGTCCAAGGAACTTTCAAGAGTCTTCTCCAATACCACAGTTCAAAAGCATCAATTCTTCAGCACTCAGCTCTCTTTATAGTCCAACTCTCACATCCATACATGACTACTGGAAAAACCATAGCTTTGACTAAACTGACTTTTGTTGGCAAAGTAATGTCTCCGCTTTTTAATATGCTGTCTAGGTTGGTCATAGCTTTTCTTCCAAGGAGTAAGTGGAATTAATTAATTTCATAGCTGCAGTCATCATCTGCAGTGGTTTTGAAGCCCAAGAAAATAAAGTCTGTCACTGTTTCCACTGTTTCCCCATCTATTTGCCATGAAATGATGGGACCAGATGCCATGGTCTTAGTTTTCTGAATGCTGAGTTCTAAGCCAACTTTTTCACTCTTCTCTTTCACTTTCATCAAGAGGCTCTTTAGTTCTTCATTTTCTGACATAAGGATGGTGGCATCTGTGTATCTGAGGTTATTGATATTTCTCTTGGCAATCTTGATTCCAGCTTGTGCTTCATTCAGCCCAGCATTTCACATGATGTACTCTGCATAGAAGTTTAATAAGCAGGGTGAAAATATACCAGTCTTTTGTTCCATGTCCAGTTCTAACTGTTGCTTCTTGACATGCATTCAGGTTTCTCAGAAGGCAAATCAGGTGATCTGGTATTCCAATCTCTTTAAGAATTTCCCACAGCTTGCTGTGATCCACACAGTCAAAGGCTTTGGTGTAGTCAATAAAGCAGATGTTTTTTCTGGGACTTTCTTGCTTTTTTAGTGATCCAACAGATGTTGGCAATTTGATCTCTGGTTCCTCTGCTTTTTCTAAATCCAGCTTGAACATCTGGAAGTTCACGGTTCATATACTGTTGAAGCCTAGCTTGGAGAATTTTGAGCATTACTTTGCTAGAACATGAGATAAGTGCAATTGTGTGGTAATTTAAACATTCTTTGGCATTGCCTTTCTTTGGGATTGGAATGAAAACTGACCTTTTCCAGTACTGTGGCCACTGCTGAGTTTTCCAAATTTGCTGGCATATTGAGTGCAGCACTTTAACAGCATCATGTTTTAGGATTTGAAATAGCTCAAACAGTGTTCTTCTTCAAAGGGAAAATTTGGACCCCGAGAGATCTGCGCTTGGGAAGAATACCACGTGAGCATAAAGGCTGAGGGTCGGGTGGTGTGTCTCCAGACAAGAAAGGTCAGAGGTCACCAGCAAACCACCAGCAGCCGGGAGAGAGGCCTGGAGCAGATCCTGCCTCACTGCACTCAGGAGGCAACAGTCCTGCCCACACCTTGACCTTGGGCTTCCAGCTTCCCCGGGACAGCAGGACAACACATTTGTGCTGTTGAAGCCACCCAGGTTGCAGGGCTTTGTTAGGTGGTGGCTTCCTGAGGCAGCCCCAGGAAGCGAGTATACCAAGACTCAGAAAACTTACTCAAGGTCAGGTACTGAGGTGAAGGGCACAGCCAGGACTCAAAGCCTCCTGCCTGTCTCCCAAGTCCTGCTCAGTCCCCACTGTGCCAAAGCCAAAGCACGAGGGAGACGGCGCATGTGGACTGAAAACCAAACACTGGTGTGATTCCACTTACCCAGCTCAGCCCCCACATCCTGGCTTCCTGTGGCCTCAGTTTCAATGGAATATTCCAGCTCCCTTCCACCCCATGCCTGGATACCCATTACCCCCATATTAGCTGGGCATAGAGGTTGAAGAGGCTCCCATGGCATGTACTGGGGTTCCTGGTTGTTACAGCGGGATTAACCGTGCACGTGGACTCTGTATATAATGATGCTCAGCAGGCCCATGTTGACAGGTATCTCCCCCGAACTCATTCTCAGCCATCCATTCCTTAGGTCTGAGAAGTCTTCAATGTCTTCAAGAGTCCTTTATTAAAACATTCTTTGGAGGGGTGCCACAGTCAACGGTTAAGAATGAGGGGACCCTCGGTGCTTAGCCATGTTGTCTCGGGCTGGGCTGACAGCCTGGATGGGTGTCCCAGCACGTGTCTGCATCCCACAGGACAGCGCAAGCTCCTGTGGTGTAGAAGGGAGACTTGGTGGGGGCCGGGGTCTTCCCTGGTCATCTGTAGCTAAGACTCTGAGCTCCCAAGGGTTGGGGCCCAGGTTTGATCCCTGATCAGAGAACTAGATCCCACATGCCACAGTTAAGAATTCTTATGCCTCAACTAAGACCTGGCACAGCCAAATAGATAAATATTTTTAGAAAATAGAAAAGAAGATGGGGGACTCGGGCGTTTGCAGTTTGGACGGGGAGAGGTTGGGGACAGCGTCACCTCTTTCCCAGTGGGTCTGACGAGGCCTGGGAACCAGTCGTGCTCAGGAAATACCATTCTCTGGAATGTGGCTGCAGAAGGGGTCCAGCTGGTCCCTGTGTCTGTGACTTAATTTAATACTGGCTCTCTCGCTGTCTCATGGTCCCACAGGCTCAGGGGTAAGGAGGCTCTTGCTTTTTGCGTCCCTTGACTTCTTACTTCGTAAATTTGTCCTTTGCCCCACGTTGCTGAAGCTGAAGAACTCTGGCCACCTGATGCGAAGAACTGACTCATTGGAAAAGACTCTGAGGCTAGGAAAGGTTGAGGGCAAGAGGACAAGAGGAGAAGGGGACGACAGAGGATGAGATGGTTGGATGGCATCACCGACTCAATGAACATGAGTTTGAACAAACTCCGGGAGACAGTAAAGGACAGGGGAGCCTGGTGTGCCTGGTGTGTCCATGGGGTCGCAAAGAGCTGGACACGACTGAGCGACTGAACAGCAACACCGTGTCAGGCACTGAGCGAGACCCTGGAGGCACAGTGGTGAGCCGGATGGAGCCCTGCTTCCATACAGCTCACATCCTGATGAGGAAGGCAGACTATAGACAACTTCACGGATGATACTGGGGAGGGCTGGGTGCTGGAGGATACACCAGGGCAGAGGAGAGGGCGGGATGAGCACAGGGGCAGATGACATCGTGCGGAGATGAGCGCAGGGGAGGGAGCGGGCCGTATGGTACCTGGTGGAGGTGCTGCAGCTGGGGGTAACATGGGCCAGACTGGCCTGGGCTGATGCCCCCACACCACACCCTAGATGTGGTAGACCTCTAACCCCTCTGCCCGGCCTGGTGCCCCATCTGGTGACCAGTCACTGACACCAGCCAGATGGGGAGAGAACAACCAGGAGGCCAGCACGGAATCCCAAGCGGTGTTTTTGTCTTTTTAATTAATTGGGGGATAATTACTTTATAACTTTGTGTTAGTTTCTGCTATACAACAAAGTGAATCAGCCGTAAGTCTACACCTATGCCCTCTGGTTTGGGTTTCCTTCCCATGTAGGTCACCGCAGAGCACTGAGACCCTGTGCTGTACTCAGCTCTCATTAGCTATCTGTTTTATACATTATATATCAACAGTGTGTATATGTCCGTCCCAATCTCCCAGTTCTCCTGGGCAGCGTTAACCCACAGTGGTCAACCAGTCACTGACCCTGGACCTGACAGACCCTCGGGATCAGGGCTCCCTCTGCCAAAAGGGCACACAAAGCCCTGCCCAGCGGGTTCTCAGAACTGCGGGTGGTGATGGATCTTGTGTTTCCGGCAACAAGGAAGCCTGAGAGGCGCTAGGAGGTGCCGCTCTCTGGGCCTTCACCCTCACAGACTCTCGGGACTTCTGGAGAACTTTCTGCCTGCAGGGAAAACCAGACTACACCTTGTATCTCCATGGGGTGTCAGTCATTAGCGATCTTAGACTTGTGCTGACTGATGCTGCCATGGCCACACATGGTTGCTGAGCAGCAGCGATACGACCAGTCTGAACTGAGACACGCTGTAAGTGTGAAATACACGCTGGGTGTTGAAGACAATACCAAAAACAATGTGAAATAGCTCATTAATAAAAATTATCTCATTATTTAAAAAATGTAAATTACATTACTTTTTAAACAAATATTTTTTTGATATGGACCATTTTAAAAGTCTCTATTGAATTTGTTACAACCTTGCTTCTCTTACGCATCTTGATTTTTTGTCCACAGGGCAAGTGGGATTTTAGTTCCTCAACCAGGGATTAAACCCACTCCCTCTGCATTGGAAGGTGAAATCTTAACTACGGGACCACCGGGGAAGTCCCTACATTACTTTCTATTGATGGTATTTTGGGTCTGTTGGGTTCAATAAAATGTTATAAAAATTAACGTTGCTTGTTTCTTTTTTCTTTTTAAATATGGCAGCTAAGACATTTAAAGTTGTATATGTGTCTCCTTTATATTTCTGGAAGACATCACAGGTCTGAAGAGATTCACAGCTTGTTTCCTGGAACCTGGCATAATCCACTCCAGCCTTTCTTCACTTTATCAGAAAGCTCTTGTATCTAATCTAAATCCCTGTGAGGAAAGTGTCTGATTCTTTATGATCCCATGGACTGCAGCCCGCCAGGCTCCTCTGCTCATGGTATTTTCCAGGCAAGAATTCTGGAGTGGGCTGCCATTTCCTTCTCCATGAGATCTGCTTGACCCGGGGATCGGCCTCGCGTCTCCGGTGTCTCCTGCACTGGCACGGGTGGGCAGGTTCTTTATTACTAACGTCATCTGTGCTGCGCTTAGTCACTCAGTCATGTCCGTCTCTTTGAGACCCCATGGACTGTAGCCCGCCACAGTCCTCCATTCGTGGGATTCTCCAGGCAAGAATCCTGGATGCCATCATCACTTCCTTTCCAGGGGATTTTCCCGACCCAGGGATTGAACCCAGGTCTCCCACATCGTGGGCAGACTCTATCGTCTGAGCCACGTGGGAAGCCCTGTAGCTGTTTTCAAAATCCCCACTCTCTTGTCCAAGCCTCAGTAGACATGGAGATGAACTGGTTCCCACCTCCCTTGTGATAACCTTTGATGTCTTTAAATATCTTTACACAGTTTCTTTTTAAGAAGAATCTGAGTAGTGCTGTTTCTTATCGCCGAGGTTAGAGATGGAGGTGGGGGAGAGTCCATCTGGCATTGTGAAGTCATCTAGGCAAACGCCCTGCCACATAAGGAAATTCCCAGGACATCCTCCTTAGAATGGTTATTCAGAGCTGGACAAACAGCTCCCTTGGGTCTGTGGAGGGTGAGGGCAGCCAGGTCTATTTCAGGCTTTCTCCTCCAGCCCTATCAGATCTGCTCAAGACAGGCATGACGCTTTTTCCAGAATTCTCCTGTCCAACAAGGGTCCCAGGAGGCTGGGCCAGTTTTGAAATTTTTCTTCCTACCTCCTGGAGATCAAACCAGTCAGTCCTAAAGGAAATCAGCCCTGAACATTCATTGGAAGGACTGATGCTGAGGCTGAAGCTCTAATACTTTGGCCACCTAATGTGAAAAGCCGACTCACCGGAAAAGATCCTGATGCTGGGAAAGACTGAGGGCAAGAGGAGAAGGGGGCGGCAGAGGATGAGATGGTTAGACAGCATCACCAACTCAGTGGACATAAGTTTGAACAAATTCCTGGAGATAGTGAAGGACAAAGCCAGTTCACGGGGTGGCAAAGAGTTGGACATGACTGAGTAACTAAACAACAACAATTTTCACCCCAAAAAGGGAGATATTCCAAAGGCCACCAGTCTAGGACCACTGTTTACACTTCAGGCTAAGATACTTTCTTTGTGTTTCCTAGATGACAAAAAACAAGATATAAGGAGTTCCCTGGTGGCCCACTGGTTAGAATTCTGGGCTTTCACTGCCAAAGCCTGGGCTCAATCCCTGGTCAGGGAATGGAGATCTTGTTAGCTTCACAGTGCAAACAAAAACCCAAAACATAACAATAAGAATGACAACAAAAGCAAGGCACCGAAAGGCAGAACGCTTGTCTCTACTGATGAAAGCAGATTGAGCCTGGGACGTGGCACTCAGACAAACTTGGTCATGTTTCCCAGATCATTCACTAGCTGGGTGACTTTGGGTGAAGCGCTTGTCTTTTGGAATCACGTCCTCATCTGTAAAACTGAGCTAATGTGTCATCTGCAGAACGGCTGTGAAGTTTGAGCGAGAGGCACAACGGCAAACTGGCTAAGAGGGTTTGGAGGCCTGGATTTACTCGTCTTTAAAATGGGGACCCTAAAATGGGTCCTTCCTCATTGTGTTGGGAGGGTGACGTGGGCTGGTTCACGGAAAGCTTGCAACTCCCTGTCCAAGACACAGGATCCAGAACCCGGCCGAAGGAGAGGGAGGCTGCGAAGGGGAGGGAGCACCCAGGAGTGGCTCTGAGCCTCTGCGCTGGGATCCATTCGTGTCCTGAAGCTGATGGCACCCCGCAGAGCGCAGGGTGTCTGGGGAGGGTGCAGGATGCGGGCGGGCAGGCTCCAACCCTGCCCCTCTCTTGGATCTGAGATAGGAGGTCCTTAAGGTGGGCCCAGGCACCAGGGTCATCACCCCCAGAGGCTCTGGATGACTCCACATCTGTGAGTGGATGTGGGAGGGCCGGGGCAGGGGTGATGCCTGTGATTGTGGGCTGGTTGGGCTGAAGATGACTTTGAAGAATCCTTAGAACCAGGAGGACCTGTGGAGCCCCATGGCCCAGTGGGATTCGGGAATTCCAGAAGCCTGGCCTCTGTATCTCTGACTTGTGACGGATCAGAGAGCCCAACAGCGCCGCCGGCAGGAAGGAGGCCGCTATTCAGAGAGCAGAGCAGGAGGGTGGGGGCTGGAGTGGAGGTCCCGAGGGAGGCCAGCAGCCTGCCTTCAGAGAAGGGGGCTGGGTCTGGAAGGCAGGCATCTGTGAAACGCTCCTTACGCCTCTGCTCCCCGGGCTTCAGCTTCTGGCCGAGAGGATGAGGTTTTCTCCTCTCTTCCATCCCCCTAAAACTTCACATTAACCCTCTAAGTGTCCCCTGGGCTTCTCTTGCTGGGGTGACAAAACTCAGGCTTGATGGGCAAGTGGCCCGAAAAGCAGGATGACCGCAGGGCCCTGGAGCCTGGGGTGCACCAGGAGGGCAAGGACCGCCTGACTGTGTGGCTTGGAGCCAGTCACCTCTCCCTGGGCCTCAGCTTACCATCCAAACCCTTGTTTCCCAGAGCCCGACCTCCTATGACATGTCGGGATCAAAGGCAAGGAAGGGGCCTCCTCTTCCGGCTCTCATTCTTAAGCCAGAGCGAGGAGAACAGGCCCACCCCTGAGCCCCACACTGCCCTGGAGCACTCTCCTTCACCCCCAGGCTCCGGGCCTCCCCACCGACCCCACACCATGGGGGGAAGGCGGCCAGGAGAAGGACTGTGGTGTAGAATTGTCGATTTGGAACTGGAAGGAACTTTGGAAATGCGCTATACGCATCCTCTTTATTCTAATTCTTTCTAACCGAGATGACATTCACATGACATGGACCACCTTAAAGTTTATCATCCAGAGGCATCTCATTCATTTGCCTTGTGCAGCCGGCATGTCTGTGTAGTTCCAAAACATCCTCATCCCCCGAGAGAAAACCCCACACCTGCGTGAAGCACTCAGCACCCTCCCTAGCACCTGGCCCCACTGATTCATCTTTGTCTCTAAGGAACTGCCTATTCTGGACACTTTCTAGAAATTGAATTGAATGGTATGCTCCCTTCTGTGCCTGGCATCTCCCACTCAGGGTTCAAAGTTCATCCACACTGTAGCCTGTGTCAGTACTTGACGCCTTAGGCTGAATCATCTTCCACTGTTTTATTTCTTTGTTGTGATTGTGGGCTGGTTGGGCTGAAGATGACTTTGAAGAATCCTTAGAACCAGGAGGACCTGTGGAGCCCCATGGCCCAGTGGGATTCGGGAATTCCAGAAGCCTGGCCTCTGTATCTCTGACTTGTGACGGATCAGAGAGCCCAACAGCGCCGCCGGCAGGAAGGAGGCCGCTATTCAGAGAGCAGAGCAGGAGGGTGGGGGCTGGAGTGGAGGTCCCGAGGGAGGCCAGCAGCCTGCCTTCAGAGAAGGGGGCTGGGTCTGGAAGGCAGGCATCTGTGAAACGCTCCTTACGCCTCTGCTCCCCGGGCTTCAGCTTCTGGCCGAGAGGATGAGGTTTTCTCCTCTCTTCCATCCCCCTAAAACTTCACATTAACCCTCTAAGTGTCCCCTGGGCTTCTCTTGCTGGGGTGACAAAACTCAGGCTTGATGGGCAAGTGGCCCGAAAAGCAGGATGACCGCAGGGCCCTGGAGCCTGGGGTGCACCAGGAGGGCAAGGACCGCCTGACTGTGTGGCTTGGAGCCAGTCACCTCTCCCTGGGCCTCAGCTTACCATCCAAACCCTTGTTTCCCAGAGCCCGACCTCCTATGACATGTCGGGATCAAAGGCAAGGAAGGGGCCTCCTCTTCCGGCTC
The DNA here is from genome assembly GCA_006410635.1 of Cephalophus harveyi. Lineage (NCBI taxonomy): Eukaryota > Metazoa > Chordata > Mammalia > Artiodactyla > Bovidae > Cephalophus > Cephalophus harveyi. The sequence continues at coordinate 644,023 of SJYT01067703.1, forward strand.
TCATTCTTAAGCCAGAGCGAGGAGAACAGGCCCACCCCTGAGCCCCACACTGCCCTGGAGCACTCTCCTTCACCCCCAGGCTCCGGGCCTCCCCACCGACCCCACACCATGGGGGGAAGGCGGCCAGGAGAAGGACTGTGGTGTAGAATTGTCGATTTGGAACTGGAAGGAACTTTGGAAATGCGCTATACGCATCCTCTTTATTCTAATTCTTTCTAACCGAGATGACATTCACATGACATGGACCACCTTAAAGTTTATCATCCAGAGGCATCTCATTCATTTGCCTTGTGCAGCCGGCATGTCTGTGTAGTTCCAAAACATCCTCATCCCCCGAGAGAAAACCCCACACCTGCGTGAAGCACTCAGCACCCTCCCTAGCACCTGGCCCCACTGATTCATCTTTGTCTCTAAGGAACTGCCTATTCTGGACACTTTCTAGAAATTGAATTGAATGGTATGCTCCCTTCTGTGCCTGGCATCTCCCACTCAGGGTTCAAAGTTCATCCACACTGTAGCCTGTGTCAGTACTTGACGCCTTAGGCTGAATCATCTTCCACTGTTTTATTTCTTTGATTCTATAGGTAATGATGGACAGTTGCAGGTATGGAGGTCACTTTGCAGATTTGTCACTTGTTTCTTTTATTTATTCCACTTATTTCTTTAATCTACTTTTTAAAGTTATTTATTTATATTTATTTTTGGCTGTGCTGGGTTTTCGTTGCTGCGTGGTTCTCTCTAGTTGTGGTGAGTGGGGGTCACTCCCTAATTGCAGCGTGCTGACTTCTCATTACAGCGGCTTCTATTATTGCAGAACACAGGCTCTAGGGCCCATAGGCGTCAGTATGTGGCACGTGGGCTTCAGTAGTTGCAGTTCCCAGTCTCTCGAGCACAGGCTCAATGATTGTGGCACACAAGCTTAGTTGCTCTGAGACATGTGGGATCTTCCCGGACCAGGGATCAAACCTGTGTCTCCCGCCTTGACAGGCAGATTCTTAACCACTGAGTCACCAGGGAAGCCCTATTCCGCTTATTTTTGCCCCAGTGGTTCCCACTGTGCGGAGAAGGAAGCTGAGAGCCTGGGGGAACAAGGACCCTCTCAGAGGGCGCTCCTCTGGTGAGCGGCCAGACCAGGGCTGGAACCCTGGTGATACTGGATTCCCAGGTGCCTCCTGATTCCCGTGGGCTCGAGACAAGTGGGCAAAGAGGGCAGGGGGCAGAGAAGCCAAGAGAAACCAGCTGGGGAAGGTCACTGACGGGGGGTGTAACGTGGGCGAGGGGAGGGGAGGTGGGCCCCTGGTGCAGCTTCTCCCTCTCCAGCCCCTCCTGCCCACTCTCCACCCGGCCGGTCAGCACCCTTCTGACCCGTGCACTTTGCCTGCCTCCGCTTGAGGTCCCTTGTCTCTGCCTTCCTCCCCCTACCTCCAGTGCGAAACCTGAGGCCCTGGGGTGAGCATGGGCCCTAAGGTGTGGCTCTAGGGGAACTGCTCCCACTTTCACCTTAAATCTCCACTTTGTTCCTGTCCGTCTGCCGAGGCCTGGTCAGCCTTCCTCAGACCCAATTCTCCCTCCTCCAGCACAGCCTTGGCCTGACCTCTGCTACCCAAACTCTGTGTGGGACCCACAGCCCAGCAGGGTGCCTTCCGGGCTCTGTCCAGACTTCAGATGGTCCAGGGAAGGCTGGGATAGAGGTTGTTTTTGCCTAAGAAGCTTCCTGAGTCCTGACCATCCCAGTCTTGCTCCAATGGGCTGTGAGAGTGGAGGTAACTCATCATCCACATGCTCTCCCCACACCACACACATGTACACACACATACAGAGACACACAAGCACACATGGATACACACAGACACACACAACACACAAACACACAGAGATATACATACAGAGACACAGACACACACCGATATACACACAGAGACACACACAAACACACACACAGATACATACAAAGACACACACACAGAGACACATAGACACATACATACACAGACACACATGCAAACACAGAGACACACACAGAGACACATAGACACACACATACACAGACACACATGCAAACACACACAGAGACACACACACATACACAAACAGACACACACACAGACACATAGACACACACAGACACAGACACACATGCAAACACACACAGAGACACACACAGACACACACAGACATACACACACACAGACATATAGACATACACACAGACACACAGACACAGACACACACACAGACATATACCCACAAACACAGACACATACACACAAACACAGACACAGACATACACCCACAGACACACACACAGACACAGACATAGACATACAGACACAGTCACACACAGAAACACAGACAGACACAGACACACACACACACACACAAACACAGACATAGACACACAGATACAGTCACATACAGAAACACAGACAGACACACAGACAGACACACAGACACTCACACAGACATACACACACAGACATACGGACACAGACACACACACACATATAGACATACACACACAGACACACACACAGGCCCACACACAGACATAGACACAGACACACACACATAGACCCATACACACAGACACACACACAGACATAGACACACAGATACAGTCACATACAGAAACACAGACAGACACACAGACAGACACACAGACACTCACACAGACATACACACACAGACATACGGACACAGACACACACACACACATAGACATACAGACACAGACACACACACACACACACAAACACAGACATAGACACACAGATACAGTAACATACAGAAACACAGACAGAAACACAGACAGACACACAGACACTCACACAGACATACACACACAGACATACGGACACAGACACACACACACATATAGACATACACACACAGACACACACACAGGCCCACACACAGACATAGACACAGACACACACACATAGACCCATACACACAGACACACACACAGACATAGACACACAGATACAGTCACATACAGAAACACAGACAGACACACAGACACTCACACAGACATACACACACAGACATACGGACACAGACACACACACACACATAGACATACACACACAGGCCCACACACAGACATAGACACAGACACTCACACACAGACCCATACACACAGACACACACACAGACATAGACACACAGACACACACACAGACAAACACACGGACACACAGACACAGTCACACACAGAAACACAGACACACAGACATACACACACAGACACATGGACACAGACATACAGACCCACACACACAGGCACAGACACACACACACACAGGCACATACGCACACACACACAGGCACAGACGCACACACACACAGGCACAGACACGCACACGCACACAGGCACAGACACGCACACACACACAGGCACACACCGCTTCTCGCCAGGAACTGGATCCTCCTCTGCCCTCCCCAGTCCTCCCACCTGCCTTGAGTGGTCGCTCCAAGGAAGACAGAACAGATTAGAATCTCAGTAGAGTCTCCAGAAGCCGGGGTACAGATGCGGCTGGGAGGGTGGTGGATAGGCTGTCTGCAGAAGCCTGAGTCCTCTGGCCCCTGAGACTTCCTGCTGAAGGTCCTCGGGTTGAGAGCCACAGCTGGGGGCTCTGTGTGCCCACCATGGTGCCACACACCTGGAGGCACTCCTACAGGCGTCCAAGTCTCCTCACTGAGGTCCTGCCGGAACGGGCCCTGGAGAGACAGTGGAGGGGCAAGGCCACCCGGCTCTCCAGCAGGGTTTGGTAGTTCTTCACCAGGTCCTGGCTCAGAGGCACGCTGGGCAGCAAGGCCAGCCTGGCCGCCTGCTCCCGGTAGTGAGGCAGTGGGTTCGGGCAGGGCCAGCTCCTGGCCAGATCATTGGGAAGAGGGTTGGGCATGAGCTTGAGGCCCCCAGGCTGATACCTTCCACCAGCTGAGAAGTGTCGGTACCTATTGGGGGAAAGGTGCGGAGAGGACAGAGGTAAAAAGGGAGACTCAGGGGACAAGGCCGGGGAGGTGATGTTGTCAGCCATCAGCCCATGGGGACCCCTTCCAGCTCTCTGCCCACCTGGACACAGACCTAAGCCCAGTGGCCTGCACCCTGCCTGTACATTTTGATGTGAGGCTGGTGACATCATGCTACGTGGTTGGTCAGTCTTCCACCCTGTGATCTGTAAGGGAATCATTCAGATTCTAGCTATTGTTTAAGCCTTCCCACCTCCTCTACCAATGCCATGCTCCTTGTCCTCAAGGTGAACACCACAATTACAGAAGACCTTCCCGCTCTGACCCACCGCCCTCTGGCCCTGGTCTGCAGAGGTGCAGTGTTCAGTTCTGCCTTGGGAAGTCCACTTTTCACACAACAGAGTTGAATACAGGGCTTCCCTGGTGGCTCAGTGGTAAAGAACCCGCCTGCTAATGCAGGAGGCGTTAAGAGTTGCAGGTTTGATCCCTGGGTCAGGAAGATTCCTTGGAGAAGGGCATGGCAACCCACTGCAGTATTCTTGCCTGGAGAATCCCACAGACAGAGGAGCCTGGCGGACTACAGTTCATGGGGTCGCAAAGAGTCGGACACGATGAACAACTAATACTTTCACTCTGCCTCTGGCTCTTTCTGTTAATTGACGTCTTCACGACATCCACTGTCTGTCTCACGCTTTGGATACTTGGAGGGTGTGGGCTGCCATTGAGACCCGTCTTTCCACACGTGTGCAGCGGTACCTGCCTTTTGGAAGCTCCTGGAGGGCAGGGACTGAGTGACATGTCTCTGTATCCCCAGGGCCTGGGAGGTGTACAGCACACAGCTGGATCCCCTAAACTTCCCTTAAGTCATCAAGCCCCTCCTGTGCTGTGGTTCCCCAGCCTCCACCCCTCCCCTCCGGCTATGTTCAGACAGAGTGTGGTTTTCAGGACAACGGAGGAGGGGAGGTAAAGCATCAAAAAGAGGAATGGAAGAGAGAGGGGTCACCTGGACACAGGAGGGAGCACTGACGAGAGAGCTCCTCTTACTTCTTGGAGGCCTTGGGGGGAAGGATGTTGCCATGGGTGTCGAGTGGGGGCGCCCTCACTTCACTCCTCAGCTTGAGCTTCTCTGCCTCTTGGAGTTCCTTCACCGTCCTGAAGATCACCTGTTTCCTTCTGCTCCCATCCAGGAAGATCGGAGTACAGGAGATGAAGGTCAGGAAGCTGTTTTGACCCAGCCAGGAGGGAGGGGGCACGGGGGGCTCTGCCGGGGGCCGGTGGTGGGCCCTGGAGTCCGTCAGCCAGCGCCAGACGTTGCTGTCGTAGGGCTTGTCGGGCCTGGAGGGGAAGGTGGCCGGCAGACGCCCGACGTCCAGCCAGGTGTGGAAGCCCCAGGTGTGCTGGGCGGTGTCCTTCCAGGGGCAGGCCAGTCGCTGGCGCACCTTGGCCTTCATCTCCGTGTAGGGTGGTGGCTTCAGGGCCAGCTGGTAGTAGGATTGCTGGGTGAAGCCAGGCAGCTCCTTGGGCTCCCTGGGGAGGAGGAACTCGCGTTGGGCCCACGTGCGGGGGGTCGGGAGGGTCTCATGGGCGTGGACCATCTGGGGAGAGACGAGGGAGTCTGGGGTGCTCTGCCTCTCCTCCCCAGAGAAGACCAGCTGCCAGCCGCCTCTGGACTCGGGTTCTCATTAGGCTCTGGTGGCCTGGCCAGGGACTGTTTCTGCCCCACCCTCGAAGTGTGTGGCACTCTGTGTGATTCTCATGGAACCTCATCAGTCTTTCTCTTTCCATCTATCGGGTTTTGGCTTTGATTCCAGCCTCTTTCCTCAACTGACATGTTCCCACTCCTCACTCGGCCTTCAGGGTCCCCACTCCTGCCTGAGTCCAGAAAATGCCGCTTCCAAGCAGAGTGTGGAAGGGAAGTGTTCTCCAGGGGATGGGCCAGGGCTTTTCTGTCCCGGCTCCTCCCCTCTGCAGCTTCTCTGTGACTGCTGCATTCCCCTCTTTCCTCACTGAGATACAAGCAAGTGCAGGAAGCATCAGATGGGGTTCCTCCCCTTTCTCCTCCTTTCCCCATGAAATAAACTGGCAAAGATGTACTTGATATGTTGCTGAACACTTATCCACATCTCATGTAACCCTCACAGGCTTCCCACATGGCTCAGACGGTAAGGAATCTGCCTGCAATACAGGAGACCCAGGTTCCATTGTTGTGTTGGGAAGATCCCCTGGAGAAGGAAAATGGCAACCCACTCCAGTATTCTTGCCTGGCGAATTCCATGGACAGAAGAGCCTGGCGAGCTACAGTCCATGGGGCTGAAGAGAGTCAGACACGACTGAGCAACTTTTACTTTCATGTAACTCTCACAGCCTTCGAGCGAGTGCTATTGTTCCATCTCAAAGATGCTAAAAGCAAGGCACAGGAGGGTGAAGAGCTCGCCCGCAGCACTGAGCAAGGATGGTGGAGTCGGGCCCCAGGCTGTGCTGCTTGGGACCCCCATACTTCCCCCAAATGCCTCTCCTTCCCACTGGCCCCGAGGACTTTTCTATTTCCAAAAACTCCTTCATTTCTTGGGCCCAGTCCATTGAGTCAAATCCACACCAGCACCCTGGAGGAGGGTTTGAGAGGTCGTGATCAGAAATCTCCTCTCCTCTCCTCTGAGCCCCGTGTTCACAGGGTCACAGGATGCGGGTTCACGTGCCAAGAGCTCTGCTGCCCAGGGGAGAGCAAGGCCCATCCCAAGGTGGGGACAGTCCCTCACCCAGCGGGACGCAGAAGGCCGCTGCAGAGAGGTGTCCCTGCCTCCTACCTTCAGGAAAGTCTCTCTCACTCGGGACGGGTCTAGCTCTCTGGATGGTCTTTGCAGATGGCTGGCCATTTTTCTGGGCTCCCCGGCAGCAGGGGCAGCTTGGTAGGGAAGACTTTCTTGGCAGCATTGTTTGCTGCTGGGGTTGCTATGGCGATGCTTCCTGGGTGGTAACGCAGGGAGGAGGCCCTTATCCCTCCCTGGGAGGGCTCACCTGTCCCTTGGTACCTGGTTGCCTTTCAGGTGTGGCCGGTGGGGGATAGAACTTGTAACAGGAGCTGCTTCAGGGGCGGGGCTTCTTGCTAGGAAGGCAGGGGGAGAAAGGCAGGGTTGCTGGCTCCCAGGACCCTTAACGGCCCATCCTTCCCTAACGCTGGGGGCAGGGGGTTGGTGGGTAGGCCTTTCTCTTAGGGAGCTCTCTCTGAAAGGCCCAAATTCTTCCAGCAGTTTCAGAGATCCCGAAAAGAGGCCAGTTATGAGGGACCAGCATGGGAGACCTGCAGCTGACCACTGAGTTAGAGGACGTCCCAGGGTGGGGTGGGGGAGTGCGGTGACCGGGCTGAAGCCCTCTGCACTCTCCTTCCGGGGCTCCAAGCCTTGCATCTTCCCCATCACCAGGTTCACTGTCACCTGCTTTCCTTCCCAGCCCCTCCTCGCGCCACAGGGACCAGACACCAGCACGCACAGACCAGCATGTGCCCTTGGGCTTTATTGGGTAGGTAGTTACAGTAGTGTTCTGGAGCCGGGGCCTGTGCTCGCGGTCAGCAGGGACCCAGGGCGGCTCTCTATGAAGCGGTGGTGTCAGCTAAGGTGGGCAGGCAGGCCAGGTAAGGCGGGCAGGCTGGCTGGCCTCCACCTCCTGTCGTGTCTCTCTGGCATGATTAGGCTCCTTATCAGAGAAACGTCCCTTGGGCACGTGGGGGCAGCCACTCTGGTCCAGGTACCTCCACCCCCACCTCAACTCTTGACCCATAATAAGAGCCCCCTTTACCAGGATTTCTTCGTGCAGGAAAGCTGACTTGGAAATGGGAGCTGGTGGGAGGCAAGGGCAGTGAGAGGCTCCCCGGTAGGCATACCCGCTCCTCTGGGCACCCACCGTGAGGTACTCTCAAGGGAGGCGCCCCGAAGGAACCGTGCATTGCAGCCCTCCCGCCTCCAGGAGCCAAAAGCAAGGAACAGAAGCAAACTGGAACCCCCACCCCGTCATCCTACCCCTCTCCTGGCAGTCTCTGGATAATGATCTATGAAGATAGGCTTACGTTTATAATTAGAGGATAATTTGGAGCGTATACACTATTTACAAGGGCCACCTTGCAGTAGCAGGGAAGGTAGAGGGGTGTTGTTGGGCAGAGATGCCAAGTCTGGGGGCCCCTCCTCCCCTCTCACCCTTGTTTCTCCTGTTCCCACCCTCAGTGCCTGGTGGGGAGCTGGGGGCACAGAGACCAACCCCCAGTTCCTTGCTGCTTGCAGAAGGCCCAGGGGTGGCTCAGACAGGGCGCCTGCTGTGGCATCGCCAGTCAGGGGGGTGGGGCACTGGGCAAGTGGACGGCCCCCGTCGACTGTCCTCGCAGAGGACTCGGAAGGCCGGCCCCCGAGCGTCTGGAGAGCGAGCGGAGGGGTTGAGGGGCGGGAGCCCTGCCTCTACCGCAGGTCAGGAATGCACTGAGTCCAGCCGACGCTGCCGGGGCCCAGCAGGTCCTCCTCCAGGCTGGGGAAGCTGATGTCCAGCAGGATTTTGCTGAGGCTGTCGTTCATCGTGTCCAGGATCAGGCCCTCGGTCAGAGAGCGGTTGGCCGAGAGGCCGGCCACCTGCGGCTCGGGGGAACCCGGCTTGGGGACCTCCATATCAGAGGGCGGGCAGCTGCTGAAGGGGTCAGTGGCGAGGTCAAAGGGTTCGGAACTGAGGAGCTCTCGGGGGGAGTCAAAGAGGGGGACGCTTTTCAGTGGGGTGGCACTGAGATCCACGAGCTCCAGGGAGTCCGGCAGGGGGCCAAAGGCATCCTGGGGGGTTCGAACAGGGCTGAAGTCAAGCCCCCCCACTTTGGCTGGGGGTGTGAGCTTCCAGGACTCAGGGGTCGTGGGGAGGGCAGATTTGCTGGGGGTGGAGGAGGTGGGCAGCATCTCCTTAATGGGTGTCTTAAAGGGGCCTCCGTCCTCTGGGGAGGAGCCGAGCTGGCAGGTGGGCTGTGGGGGCCCTGCCAGGGCTGGTTGGGGAGCCCCCAGGCCCTCGGAGAGGAGCAGCTCGGGCTCGTCCAGGCGGGGTGGCATGAGGTGCTGCTTCCTCCGAGACCGGCTCATCTCCCGCCCCTCCCTGCGTTTGATCACCAGCAGGTCGGAGACACGGCGGGCGGGGGACCTGGACCCAGTGCTGGAGGACTTCTTGGGCCTAGGGGTTGGGGAGCAGGACGAGTCCTCCCAGGAGTGGGATGACTCCTCCTTGACCGATGTACAGGGTGAAGGCCACTCTTCCAGGGGTGGGCTCTCGACTTTGATGGGCCTCCCTAGATGTGGTGTCTCCTCTCCAGGCTGGATGTCTTCCTCCTTGATGGATGGGACAGGAAGCAGAGGAGACAGTCCTTCCGCGAGGAGTAGCTTCTCCTCTGTCACCGGTCCGGCCGTGGGCAGAGAGGCCACCCCCTCGTCCGCTAGCAGCACCTGGAAGGGAAGCAGGGCACGCTGAAAGGGAGCCCCGCAGAGGCCATCAGGCACCGGGGGGTGGGGGGAACACAAGCTTATCACTGAGACGAATGACATGCTGGTTTGGTGCCGATCCTCTTGTCTTCAAAGTCTTGCTGCTGCTGCTGCTGCTAAGTCGCTTCAGTCGTGTCCGACTCTGTGCGACCCCATAGACAGGAGCCCAACAGGCTCCCCTGTCCCTGGGATTCTCCAGGCAAGAACACTGGAGTGGGTTGCCATTTCCTTCTCCATTGTGTGAAAGCGAAAAGTGAAAGTGAAGTTGCTCAGTCGCATCCGACTTCTAGCGACCCCATGGACTGCAGCCTACCAGGCTCCTCCATCCATGGGATTTTCTAGGCAAGAGTACTGGAGTGGCTTGCTATTGCCTTCTCCTCAAAGTCTTGAGGACTATTAAATATGAGACTGTGTGATGAAGGTGGTAGTTTAATTCTGGGGGTAAAAAGGGCATTTTCTATGGTGCTGGTGTAATTAGCACCCATCCAAGAGAAAATAAAAGTGGATGTCTGTTTCATACAAGGACTTAATCAGAAAAACTAAAACCATTCAAATCCTGAAAGGAAATCTAGGAGAGTACGTCTATAATCTGAGGGTCAGCAGTGGGGTAAACCTTCTAAACCAAGACTGGAACCCCAGAAGCTGTAAAAGAGAAGAGAGAGACATATTTGACTATATAAAAATAGAAATCTTACTGCGGCAAGAGAGATCATAAAGTTAAGAAGCAAGCAAGAGGAGTAAAAAATATCTGAAAAGACAAGTTATGATCTTTTTAATAAAGCCCTGTAAGAAGACAGGCCGTGAGTGTAAATAAGCATCTCACAGCGAACGATTCCAAGTGAACGAACATGGTGAGCAGCTGCTGACTTACACTTAAGGAGAAGGAGAGGAAATGAAACAAGCAAGAATCCTTCACACACTGGACATGGGCAAGCATTGTAAAAGGGTGATGATACCAATTGCTGGCAAACAGGGCTTGTGGGTATGTATGTGAGTTATCACAGATTTTTCTTAAAATCAATCTTGCAGTATTTAATAAACTTTAAAACACGTGCCCCCTGAGCAATCTCATGTCTTATTCTCTACCCACAGAAACGAAAGCACCAGCAAGAAAAGATACTCACAAAGGTACTTATTACAGTGTTGGTCATAGGGCAAAAAAAGCCTGAAAAAATGTGCCCATGAAAGCAGAATGGTTAGAAAATTTATGGCAAAGCCACATCATGGACTATTATGTGCCATTAAAAAATAGTGAATAAGGAGCTTCCCTGGTGATCCAGTGGTTAAGAATCCGCCTTCCAATGCAGGGGACCTGGGTTCGACCCCTGGTTGGTGAGCTAAGATCCCACATCCCTAGAGGCCAAAAAACCAAAATATAAAATAGAAGCAATATTGTAACAAATACAATAAAGACTAAAAAAAAAAAAAAAAAAAGTCCACATCAAAAAAAAAAAAATCTTAAAAAAAAAAAAAGTGAATTAGAACAATGCCAAGTGATTGGAAGAATTTCCATGTGGCAGAAAGAGTAATATGATGAGGCTCTGGGTGGTGTGTGCACATGTGTAACACGGTTATGGTGATCCATGTACACAGAGCATACTAAGAGCATGAAGGAATCGTGGGAGAAGGCACGCTAAACTGTCAACGTGGCTTATCACGGGGAGCAGGGGGGACATGGGGAAGGTGAGGAGAGGCAAAATGAAGGAGGAGAAAAACTGCAAGACTGCACTGAAACAAAACGCTACCCATGCTACAGTCACATGAATGCGTTTAAGGAAAATTATCTATGCCGGTATGTATACTTTCATGTATATTAAAGTGATATTTTAAAATTAAAAAACAAAAGCAAACCCAAGTCTCTTTATCTGAAGTTGCAGCTACTTCCATCTCTGAGAAAGGGGCAGAGGGGCCCTTCCTTAATCTGTTACACGCCCGGTCCTGCTCACACTCTTCTTTACGTTGTGGTGGGGTCGTGAGTTGCCCTCTTCAGCCTTCCAGCTCGACTGCTGAGGCTCAGTCAGGAGCAGCTCTCCCCAGGGGACTCTCAGCAACACCAGAAGATGTCCTAACTGTCACACCAGGCGGTGCTCCTGGCATCCAGCAGAGACCATGGATGCGATTGCTAAGCATCCCTCAGGGCACAGGGTGGCACCCCGCCCCCACAAAGCACTGTGCCTGCTCAGTCGCCTCCGACTCTTTACCATCCCATGGACTGTAGCCCACCAGGCTCCTCTATCCATGGGATTTTCCAGGCAGGAACACTGAAGTGGGCTGCCATTTCCTTCTCCAGGGCATCTTCCCACCCAGGGATTGAACTTGAGTGTCTTACTTCTCCTGCGTTGGCAGGCCGGTACTTACCACTAGCACCACCTGGGAAGCCCTGAATGTCAGCTGTTTGGAGGTCGAGAATCCCAGGGCTAGACTGTCCAGCCACTCTATGGTTGTGACTGGGCGTGCCCCAGGCCATGCCCTTTACAAGGCCCTCTCCACACTGTTTGCTGCCCCGACCTACTTCTTAAGCTTGCTTCCCTAGTGAACTCTTTCTGAACCTCCAAGCCCATCTCCTATAACAATCACCCTCATCTCAATTCTCACAAACTCATCAGGCACATGTGGGGCTTCCAACACTTATATTGTAAAGTTCCTTTTTATTGGGATTTTTTTTTTTTAAGGATAGTTTACTAGGGTTTTTTTTTTTAAGGCTATGCTGAGTGTCATGTAGGATCTTAGTTTTTTGATCAGGGATCAAACCCATGCCCTTTGCACTGGGAGTGTGGAGTCTTAACCACTGGACCACCAGGGAAGTCCCTAACAAGCTCCTTTTTGGCTCTTATAACATTTGCATTTTCCTGTGTATTGATGCCGGGTCTACCTACTAAATTTACGAGCTTCTCAACAGACATGAAGCAGAGCCCGTCACGGACTGGAGTCTCTCCTCGGAGAAGACCTAAGGCACTGACCTTGGGGGCAATGCGGACTCGCTTGCTGTGGCGAGCAAGCTCTGAGCTCATGAGCGAGGCTGCCAGGGGCAAGGGCACCTTGACCGAGGGCTGCAGCACCAGCGACGGGTTCGCAGGGAACTGGATGGGCACCAGGTACGAGCTGACCCGTGGCAGTAGTGGTTTCATCTTCCGCCCTGGGGGAACAGGATGGGTCAGGAGCAGGGTCCAGGGCCAGGTCCCCTCCCCGCCCTGGGTTCTCTGCTCTCCTTCCCTGGGCTCTGACTCCCGTATCTGCCCCCCTGTGGGTGTGCCCAGGGACCACGCCTCCCCCTATACTAACGTGCACCCAGGGGGAGTTCGGTTTTGATGGCCACGTTCCGGCGGAGATCAGGGTTGGGCCGTTTCTGCTGCTGTTTGGGACAGAGAGGGAGAGAGACAGACCTGGGTCAGGAGGGTAGGGGGACGGGGTAGGGGACCCCACCAGCTGCTCCAGGACCGGGCACAAAGTGGACCGACTGCCTGGTCCCAGGAAGGTGGCAACAGAGGCACAGGGCGGCGGGCGATCCTCCCACCTCATCCAGGTGTCCTCACCCCCAGGGTGCAAAGCATGGAGCTCTAGGAGGGCAAACAAAAGCCAGGTAGAGAAGAGAGAGCAACGGCCGCCCGTTGGGCCTGTGCCGTGCACCTCATCAGCATCCCGTGGTGAGCCTGTGGCAGGTCCCCCTGCCACACGTGCTCTGCTCAGGCCACCTTGATGAGTCCACAGGAGTGGGAGGCGGTGGCAGTCACCAGTGTCCTGACGCCCAGAAGCAAGGCTCTGCGTCCAGGGCTGGCAGGCACACGGCCACAGGCTCCCGTCTCCGGCTAACACCTTGTCCCGTCACCGAAGCCATGCTGAGCGTGGAGGGGAAACAAGGCTGAGCCCCGAGCGGGAGGGAAAGAACCTTACTGATTCCGAGTGCTCGGGCGAGTGTGCAGACCCTGGGTCCAGTGGCTGGTGGTGGATGGGCATTGTGGGAGAGAAATGAGACCAAGTTACCACCAGTGCAGTCAAGCTGACCAGATGGATACACCTACTCCGGATGGACGCCCAGGGCCACCCTCAACTATGGGCTCTCCCGGGAGAGTGGAGGCAGCTAGTGGCAGCCTTGTGGGCACTCTGAAGTCCCAAAGTGATTGCTTCTGACGAGAGATTCAGAAGGCTCCGTTTCTACTCTCCACTGTAAAGATCGGCCTTTTAAAAACCCAAGAATCACCTGAGATTCTTGCTAAAAATATACTCCTGGGCCCATCCCAGGCCTACTGAATCAGAAGCCCCAAGAGGGCTTGGGAGGCTGTACTTTAAGAAGTATCCTAGGTAGTTCTTATCACAGGGCAGTAGGGGCCATCCTGCCCCAGGAGGTCCCCTTTCTGGAACAGGAAGTCCTCTCTGGGGCCTGGTCTAGCAGAGAAGGTGCTGTTCCTATGGGCTGATTGGCCCTTTACTCTGCCCTTAGCAGACAAGCTCATCCCAAGGAGGACTTGCTTCTTTCTTATTTTTTGGTGGAGAGGAAAGTTTGCTTCATTTAGGATACCGGCAGCTGGGGGTGGGGTAGGGCCGGGGGGTGGAAGGATGGATTCCTATCCGAAGGTTGGCTGCCTGCCCGCCCTCTCCCCACCAAGGACTTGTTTTCTTTTGCGATGGACATCATGACCTCCAGCACTGGCTCTGTTTGGACAAAACCGGTACGCTTACCTTAAACACCTGGTCCAGTGTCAGGTAGCGATTGGCACTGGGGTGAATGGTCCAGAAGGAGACCTTGCCGTTGGCAGACGTTTCGCGGACGAACATGTCATGTAGAGAGAGGTTGTGGCGGATGGAGTTCTGAAAGTGGAGGACACAGCTCATCAGCTACTCTGGCTCTGGGCGCGCCACCTCCGATGGCCCCAAGAAGGTCAGCCCCCGGCTTCGTGTCTCATAACCTTGCCTGCTGGCCGCTCTTGGGACTGTCCGCTTGGCAGGCCAGGTGACCTGGGCACCAACCCAGCTGTCCCGTGGGGACAGAGACTGGGGCTGTTGCTGAGGTGGTAATAAAGCAGAGACCTGGACAGCTGTTGGGGGCTGGGAAAGATGAGTGAGGCTGCGGCAATAACCGGTAGCCAGACAGGTCAGGGGAGAAATTACAATGCTGGGGAGTTCCCTGTTGTACCAGCTGTTATGACGCGGTGCTCTCACTGCTGGGGCCTGGGTTCAAACCCTGGTCAGGGGACTGAGATCCTGCAAGTCACAAGGTGCAGCAAAAAGTAAAAAAGAAATCAGGAAGCTGGGAAATTTAGTTGAGGTGAGAGTGTGAGGCTGAGAGTTCTGCTGTGACCTAGATGTCCACTGATAGATGAATGGATAAAGAAGTTATAGTATATATATATATATACACACACACACACACACAGCGGAATATTACTTGGCCACGAAAAGGAACGCATTTGAGTCATTTGCAGAGACGTGGATGAACCTAGAGCCTGTTATAAAGTGAAGTGAGTCAGAAAGAGAAAAATAAATATCGTCTATTAACATATATATATGGACTCTAGAAAAATGGTACAGATGAACCTAGCTGGAGGGCAGGAATAGAGACAGAGACGCAGAGAGCAGGCTGGTGGAAATGGTGGGGAAGGGGACGGTGGGGTGAGCTGGGGGAGCAGCACTGAAATACATATGCCTCCACGCGCAAGACAGACGGCTAGAGGGAAGCTGCTGAATAGCACAGGGAGCTCAGCTCTCTGCTCTGCGATGGCCGAGAGGGCTGGGCTGGGGTGGGGGGAGGCTCAAGAGGGAGGGGATATACGTGTATAGCTGATTCATGTTGTTGAACAAGAGAAATCCACACAATATTGTAAAGCAGTCATGCACCAATTAAAAGTAAGCAAATAAATAAAAACTATAAGAAAGATTCCTGCTGTGGGGAAAACAATCCAAAAGCCCCTTGGCTTGGGACAGAGCATCCGTAGGGCACCTGAGCTGTGGCTATGAGACCTGCATGAGCTATGGCTCCAGGGCATCTGTTTTCCCATGAACAGGAGGCAGAGAAAATCCCCACCTACTGGAGAAGAGATGTGACTTTACAGGTGAACCTTGGATCTTGAGGCTCCCAGATTATTATTTTTTTTCATCAATATCTTTTCACAAAGCTACCTAGACACTCTAGCCGCTGTTCAGTGTAGCTCAGAAGTGGCTCTGAGCGTCACTGAAGAGTGTGCATTACCCGGAGCGACAGATGAAGTGGCTGCAGGGCTCTTCCTGACGGTTTTGCCTGGATCCAGTAGGGTCAAGTCTCAGTCCAAAAGTTACGACTATTGTTTATGGTTCCAGCATCCTCGGCAGTTAACTCCTCCCCCCGCACCAGACACAGACTACCACTCTGCTATGCAGACAAAACGACAGGCCTGAGCGACCTAGACTGTGGTTGTAGCGGGGCATGGTACCTTCCAGCCTGGCTTGGCGATGTGCTTGAAATAGGGGAAGTGGTCCTCGATCCAAGTGTAGATGTCTTTCAGGGTCATGCGCTTCCTCTCTGTGCTGTTGATGGCGAATTGTATCAGGGCCATGTAGGAGTATGGGGGTCGTTCAGACACGGAGTCTGGCCAGGGTGCAGACGCTCCAGGGGGCCTCTCCACCTGAGGGCTCTGAGAAGCCAAAGGGAAAGAAAACTAGGCCATGAAAGGAGGGGTCCCAAGGCCTCCCCTGCCCCACCCCCACCTTAAGAACACTCTCTAGAGAAAGCATTTCTCCCACAGACCAGAATAGAAACAAACTCATCCAAGACCACTATTCTATAGGAGAGAACTTTAGGATCAGGAAAGATTTTGGAGACGATCCCATCCAGTCTCTGAACACAGGACCACTCCTCTGTCATCAGTGATTTTGTTGAGAATATTGCCCGGTAATAAACAGAAGTCCATCTAGTCTTTGCTGGTTGAAACCTTTCAGGAAAGTCTGGGCATATATTATGACCTTAAAGCACCGATCGTATGTTAAAACTATACCCGTTTTTCAGACCTCAGTGTTGAGGGACCTAGGTCTTAGTCTGATTCCTGCTCCTGATGTGATGTGAACAAGCTCATCTCCTTTCAGTGTTTGTAGAACAGAAATATTCCCCAAAGTGTGGGCAGACAAAGGTCAGCAATGCACATATCTGGATAGGTCTGAGGCAAAGACCTGATTATCCATATTTAAAAAGATTGAGCTATAACTTCAGGGAATTCCCTGGCAGTCCAGTGGTTAGGACTCTTTTACTACCAGGGGTGTGGGTTCATTCCCTGGTCAGGGAACCAAGATCCTATAAGCTGCGAGGTGCAGCCACAACAAAACCCGAAAAACCAATTTCCTGCTTTGGGAATTCCCTAGAGGTCCAGTGGTTAGGGCTTGGCAATTTCATTGTGGTGGCCTAGGTTCAATCCCTGGTCAGGGAACAGTTATAAGATTCCACAAGCCACGAGGCACGGCCCTGTTTCTCCTCAAAAAAAAACTGGGCCATAACTTTATAAAGTACACAAGTCTTAAGTGAACAGTTCAATTTTCACTTATGCACACATCCACGTAAATTTTCCCCTTTAAAAATTATTGATGGGACTTCCCTGGCAGGCTAGTGGTTAAGACCCCACGTTTCCAATGCAGGAGGCAAGAGTTTGATCTCTGGTGGGAGAGCTAAAATCTCCACATGCTGCTGACAAGGCCAAAAAAAAAACCCCCAAACCTGTTGAATGAGGAATTAGGGGTATGTATGAAGAGCAACCATGAAAAATAAACCCAGACCCCACAAATGGGTCAAATCAATTTTGATTGGAGAGGTATTTAAAATTCACAACTCATTTTATTTGCTGTTAATTTGTCTTCTAATAAAGCAACCTTGTTAAAAATGCTGTACTCCTTTTCCACTGTCGGAATACCTCTTTAGAGTTCAAGCGGCTTTCTGAACTAAGGCCTCTTCATTAGTCCCTGAATACTAAGTACCTGCTAAGGATAGAGCATTAAACCCAGTGCTGACAGGGTACAGGGTGAGCCAGAGGAATCCGCCCTCAAGGAAATTTCCCAGATGGGGGTAGGGGGGACGATCCCAGGCAGAAAGGGAGCTCCAAATTATGCAGAATAAAAAACACTAAATAAAGCGCTAACACGAAAACTTGGCAATTCTGCTCCACAGCCTATCTGACCTACTTCCCTTCTTAGAAATTCCCTGTACTGGCTCTGACTGCCTGGTGGGGGACAGGACCGTGTATTCACCTTGGCCTGACTCTGCTCCACGTGGCGATTCTCCTTTTCTTCCACCTCTTGCTTGACGCTGCAGGAGCCCAGTCCATCGGAAGTCATCTTTCCAAGCCACTGGATGTTGGTCAAGCTGCTGTCCAGGGGGCAGCTGGCTGCCTCACCGCCAGCTACAGGGGAGATAACCCAAGATGCCACTTAGCTGCCCGATTCCCTGCCTGGCAGGTCCACCGAGACTGGCAGTTAGGCATCATCTCTCCAGGTGATGACTGCGATTAGGGATCACCTCTCCAGGACCTCTGCCCTTAAGCACAGAGAGTGCGCATGCTGAATCTATGGTGCCCTTTTAGGATTTCAGGAGAAATTCAGGAGCACGGCTCAAGTTGCATTTCAACCTGAGTCACCCTGAGCCTCAGAGATTGGTCAAGGCAACCTTACAAAAAACATGATCAAACATCTCAACAAAGTAAGCCATTTTTCCATCTCGTGTTTCTCCTTTATTAAGATGGAGAGATTCCTACTTCCTTATGTGGTCACTGCAAAGGAGAAATAGAACCAATAAACAAATCCTTTTCCAGTATAAAGAAGACAACAGAATGCTGAATTACACTGCAACCCTGTTGACAGGGCCCAGGGATCAGGGTCAAGGTTTCAGGATGAAGGCAGGCAAGAGTTGCCCCCAGTTCAGGCAGATGCCTGTGTGCCCTAGGTATCAGCGTGGCTGACTACGGTCCTTGCACCAGAGAGGGAAGGCTGGCTCCTCCCCCTTTGCCTTATGGACATACCACAGTTCTTCCATCTCTGCCCAGGAAGGGCTCCCGCTGGTCTTGGAAGATTCTCATCCCCAGTTGCAGACTTTGGTCCCAGGGTCTCGGTGATCACTTCTGTCCTCTTGGGGTCCTTGCTGGTTTGGGCTTGATGCTGGGGTCCTGCAGGGGGAGTGGGGGCTCCCCCGCAGCTGATGAGGATGAATTTGTTGGGCCCACTGCTGCCGCTCTCCTTCCCTTTGGCGGTCAGTGCTGTGATGATGCTCTGGATGTTGGCATTGTTGGGGACGACCACCACTTGGGTGTTGGGCATGGTTGGGTGGTTCAGGATCTTGATTCCCGCTGGAAACTTGCAGGGGTTGGGCTCTGCCACCTCCTTGGGGGCTTGCGCTTGAGCAGGCTCTTGTTGGGCAGGGGACCCCTTCGGCTTCTCCTCTGCTGTGTCACCTGGGGCATTTTGAACAGGAAGGGGCAGCCTCCGTCTTTTGAGAATCAATGGCCGACGGGGGCTGGTTTTCATCATGAATCTGTGCTTTCACTCTCCATTGAGCATCACAAGCCTGGACCCTGCAAAGGGCAAGGGTCAGCGGGAGGTCAAAGGTTTGTCAGGCTGAGAAGGAGGTTGTTAGGGAGGGGTCTTCCTCATCATGTGACCAGGAGTGTGAACCCATAGGCCCAGGTGAATGTTCCCTGAGCCTCTGCAAAGACTGTGGACTATAAGGAGATGAGTTCTATAGACAAAACTGAAACAAACAGAAGAACTTCAAAGGGGGAGAGTGGGATAAGGTTGGCTGTAGGTCCACATAGTCAAGGGTCTTGAAGCTTAAGAATATTTTGGGAATTCCCTGGCGGTTCAGCCCATTAGGACTCTGCGCTTTCACTGCCAAGGGTGTGGGTTCAATCACTGGCTGGGGAACTGAGATCTACAAGCCCTGCGGCGTGGCCAAAAGGAATGTTCAGCTACAGAAACAAGCGGAGAAGCTACAAAAATGTGGAAATGTCTCTTCTTGCCTAGTCTAACACAGACCACTTGCGGTAACTGTCAGGATGAGGACCCTGGAACAGGCCATCCTGACAGAACTCTGATCCCAGGATCCATTCGAGCATAGACCACTTGGTCTGAGCCCATAGAATCAGAGGAAAAAGGCAGATTGTACCATTACACTACTGTCACACCATTGAAGAAATCATCTCCCAGTGCACAAGGCTTCAGACAGAAAGGGAAACTGCTCTATTCAACACCCAGAGTAATGCTGAGGGGTGACATCGTTTCATGGGCTACTATGCTAGCACTGATCTTAAAAAAAAGTATATATATTTTTTCTTTCACAATTTGCAAACTATTTATATAGCGACATCTTAGTACCTGCATATGCTTGTTCATATTTCAACTTTCTAAGCATGTTACCGTCTTGCTTAACTTCTCTTCCAGAACCAAGACTATAATCCTGGTCTCCTGACTAGTGCTGTGCTTTAAGGAAGAGTTTTATCTTTTAAAAATTGTGTTTTGTTGATTTTGACAGATCCATGGCATACTCTACTATTGTGCGAAGTAGTGAAATTCTGCTGAGATGTCCTTTGAGAGACAGAGTAACCGTCTGCCTCTTCTTTAGAATATCTGCAATTTCCCTAGAAATGACTGTCACGCTCGTCTGACATTTGCCATCTGCTTAGAGGTCACAGACCCTCTCCACTCTGCCGCCTCCCTTTCCTTTATATCTAGGTTTCCTCTACCTTCAAATCTCAGTTTTACTTCCACCTCCTATCTCTTCCACCCTCCCTTCCTCCCTCCACCCATCAAATCAGTAGATGCTAGTATTTCTTCCTCGCCCCCAAAAGATATTTTCCTGGTCTAAAGCGTCTTGATTTTTCCTTCTACTCTGACCAGCTTACTTGCTACCATTGCCAACACTTTCTAGCCCGGGGATTTCCGGAGCGGCTCCCGGGGACTCATCCCCATCCAGACCAGGGCAAGGCTGCGGGGGTCTCCGGAACCCGGAGGAGGGTCGGAGTGGAGACTGGGTTACCTAGAAGCTGTCTCTTATACACATCTCTTCCCTAGTGAACTCTTTCTGAACCTCCAAGCCCATCTCCTATAACAATCACCCTCATCTCAATTCTCACAAACTCATCAGGCACATGTGGGGCTTCCAACACTTATATTGTAAAGTTCCTTTTTATTGGGATTTTTTTTTTT
>SJYT01067703.1:674124-843213 GCA_006410635.1 Cephalophus harveyi
GTGACAATATACAGCCTTGACGTACTCCTTTTCCTATTTGGAACCAGTCTGTTGTTCCATGTCCAGTTCTAACTGTTGCTTCCTGACCTGCATACAGATTTCTCAAGAGGCAGGTTAGGTGGTCTGGTATTTCCATCTTTTTGAGGGTGGGTGCAGATAGGCGTCTGCTTCCTGGAAGCTGAGGGTGTTTCCTTTGATGTCTCCTGGGTTCTTTGTGTAGGAGGAAGTAAGGCAGTTGGTTGGGAGAGGAGTTCTAAAGTTTTAAGACCATCTTTGTGGGTAAAATGAGTTGATCAGGACCCAGCAGGACTGCTAAACAGTGTGGTGTTCCCATGAGGCTGGGGACAGTGAGCATGCTGTTGACTGGAGCACTGCTCACTGGAAATGTTGCCACCACTGTCAGCTCTCCACTGGGCTCCCATGGGGGCCTTCTGACTTGCTTCTCTGCTCCCCTTGTCCATGCCCCCTCTTCTCAGTGGCTCAGACGGTAAAGCGTCTGCCTGCAGTGCAGGAGACCCCGGTTCAATCCCTGGGTTTGGAAGATCTCCTGGAGAAGGAAATGGCAACCCACTCCAGTATTCTGGCCCGGAAAATCCCATGGACAGAGGAGCTACGGTCCATGGGGTTGCAAAGAGTCGGACATGACTGAGCAACTTCACTTTCACTTTCCTCTTCCCAACCCACCTTTCCTTACAAAGCACCAAGAGCTGTTTTGTAAGAGTATAAATCAGATTATGTTCCTTCCCTGTCCTGAACCCTGCAGCGACTTCCTAGCACACTGAGAATAATGCAACCCAGGCCTTGGCCTTGCCTTGAGCTTGTGTCATGTGAACTGGCTTCACTTCCTTCCACTCTCCAGTCTAGCCACGCTGACCCTTACCACTTCCCGAGCGAGTCAGGCACAGTCCCATCTGGCAGTCTTTGCACTTACTGTTCTTTCAGTCTGCAGTATTCTTTCTCACATCTTTCTCTTGTCCGCTTGTTCTCGTTTCTGCCTTCAGGTCTTTGCTCAAATATCGCTTTTGAGATAGGCCTTGCCAGATGACCCTGTCTCAAATAGGCCTAGGTCAGCTCAGCCCCATATGCCAATTTTACTTTTCTTGCTACCTCTAATCACTCCCCCAACTAGATATAAGCACCACGAGGGCAGGGATTTAATTGTGTAACCTGGTATATATTTCCAGCACCTGTAACAGTGCCCAGAACACAGTCGGCACTCAGTAAATATGTGTTGAATGAATGAATGAGCAAATGGATGTATTTCCTACCTGCGCTCTTCCTAAAATGTTAGATTCCGGAGGGTAGAGACTTCATCCTTATTTTTCTTCACCTGATTGCCGGGAGAAATATCAATAACCTCAGATATGCAGATGACACCACCCTTATGGCAGAAAGTGAAGAGGAGCTAAAAGGCCTCTTGATGAAAGTGAAAGAGGAGAGTGAAAAAGTTGGCTTAAAGCTCAACATTCAGAAAACGAAGATCATGGCATCTGGTCCCATCACTTCATGGGAAATAGATGGGGAAACAGTGGAAACAAGAAACTCCAGTACTTTGGCCACCTCATGCGAAGAGTTGACTCATTGGAAAAGACTCTGATGCTGGGAGGGATTGGGGGCAGGAGGAGAAGGGGACGACCGAGGATGAGATGGCTGGATGGCATCACTGACTCGATGGATGTGAGTCTGAGTGAACTCCGAGAGATGGTGATGAACAGGGAGGCCTGGCGTGCTGCGATTCATGGGGTCGCAAAGAGTCGGACACGACTGAGCGACTGAACTGAACTGAACTGATTCTCCACTGCCTAGTGACACAGATCAGAGCGTGTGGTTTTGTTGTTCACTGAATGAAGGATCATGGCTGTCTGATGGAACCCACCAGCTCTGCTGTGTGACCGTCTCTCCTGGATGCCTGGTGGCCCCTTCCATTGCTAGATTTCCTGGACACTGTCTCAGACTTTTCATTACCCAGTGGGGCCTGTTGACCCTGCCTCTGCCTCCAGCCTCCCATCTCTACTGACATAGCCTGGGTGCAGGCCCCAGCGGTTCTCTGACAACACAGTAACCTTCTAACTGGTCCCCCTGCTTCCAGGGCACTTGCTCTTGCCTCTGTTGCCTTTAAGATCTGTCTTAAGACAAAAACACACAGAAAAAATTATGGTTCCTATGAGACAACTGAAAATGTGAACATTGGATCTTTACTATTTAAGGAATATGCACATACAAACATATGAATGTATATAAATACATGAATACTATAGTTTATGTAGATACATATAATAAGTATATTTAATACATATAGTATATAAATATGTACAATACTTGTAAGTGAAGTGAAATTCGCTCAGTTGTGTCTGACTCTTTGCGACTCCATGGACTATACAGTTCATGGAATTCTCCAGGCCAGAATACTGGAGTGGGTAGCCTTTCCCTTCTCCAGAGGATCTTCCCAACCCAGGGTTCGAACCCAGGTCTCCTGCATTGCAGACAGATTCTCTACCAGCTGAGCCACAAGGGAAGTCCGTATATACCTATAGTTTTCAAATATTTATATGGGTTGTGTTACTAGGGTATTATGACTGGGTATATCGTATTTTGAGAATAATAAATCAGTAGGGGAAATGGCTGGGGTGTGGATGGGTTGTGACTGGTCGTGGGTTTATGGCTGTTGGAGCTGAGTGATGGGCACATAGCAGCTCGTATTAGTAACTTTTTTTCCTGTGTTCAAAATCAGTTGGGGTAAAAGTTGAAAAAAGAAATCCAAGTGTGATGATATCCGCCCGCTTGAGAATCTGCCCTGGCTACTTAGGCCAGAGTCCAGACTCAGGTGGTCCAGCTGGCTTTCCGACCCGCCTGATACCGCGTCGAGCCTGTGTTCTTCTGTCGTCTGCGGCCCTGTGTCCAGCCCCGTGCGCTCCCTGGGTTCACTGAGCTCCTTCACGTCTCTGCTTTGTGCGTGCTGCTCCTCAGCCTGGAGCTGCCCCCCAACCCCCCACCCCTCGTTCTTTGGCTTTTCCTGCCCTTCTGTGCCTAGGTCAGGGGTGACCCTCCCCAGAGAGCCTCCCCGGGGGGAGTGGAGGGAAGCACGGCTCCCGTTACTGTAACTGCCTGTCTCCCTCTGCTAGACTCTCAGGTCCTTGAAGACAGGCACGGGCCGTGTCTGTACAAGTGATTGGCACCCCATACACGATGATGCAATAAGTGGTATTCCTCTTTGAACTCCCAGCACCAGCATGGTGCTTAGGCTGTGCTCGATAAGTTTTCACCGGGCGGTGTTTGTTGAGTGGGAAGCGCTGTGTGTTGCAGCTGTAGGAAGCTGGGCTAGGTATGCCAGCCCACCCCCTGAGGTAGGGCTGCGAGCTGCTAGCAGAAAGGCTGGCAGAGTGTGAGGAGGAGCTGGGGAATCACCGGGTTGTTTTCTCCTGGCATTTGTTTCTTCTCTGCAGGCATGGGTTGGAAGTGGAGCCTCTCCCCGGACCTGCCGACAGCCAGCATCATGCAGTTGCTAACTGCTCTTCTCTCACCCGTTGATGCCTCCCAGGAAAAAGCGCCGCCAAGCTGCCCAGAAACCTCAGCTGCTATTCCACCAACAACCACTGGAGGGCCCCAAACACCGCTGTCAATCTCCCCAGCTTCCCGTGGTCACCCACACTAGACAGGTGCCCAGCAAGCCTGTGGACCACAGCACCATCACTTCCTGGGTAGGGTTCCTGCCTTGATTTCTGCTCTGCCAGGCTTCTCAGAGTGCGTACTCTGCCCCGTGACCAGGGCTGCCAAAGAATCAGGAGCCTCACGGGCTCAGGGACAAGGAGGCAGTGTTCACTCTCCCGCCGTCCTCAGCCGTCTTCTCTGTTGTATCTCTTTGCCTAAGTTCAGGCTGAGGCGTGGGTGGACTGGCATTGGAGTCTTTCCCCTACCAGTTCCCTTGAAAGAGTTCAGTATAAAAGTATCCAGAAAAGCCGGGTGAGAAAGCCAGATAAATGGCAGAATGAGTGAAAAATGAGATTGTTTCCTGAGTTTCATGTTAGAGGTGGAATTTTTAGCTAAGTAGTCTATTTACTGTTTTTTGGGGTTTTTTTTTAAGTTTTTTTTTTTTTTTTTTAATGCGGACCATTTTTAAAGTCTTTATTGAATTTGTTAGAACATTTTTCTGCTTTATGCTTTGGTTCTTTTTGTCCAGAAGGCCTGTGAGATCTTAACTCTCCAACCAGGGCTGGAATGCACACCTCCTGCCTTGGAAATGGAGAGTCCCAACTGATGGACTGCCAGCAAAGTCCCTCTGTTTACTGTTTGATGGACCAAACAGTGAAGAAAAACTTTTAGAAATGGCATGGGTTCTGTCTTGACAGTTTAGAAGCCCTGGGAGGAGAACACAGCTACGGGGTATCAGAAAGTGGTGTAGCAGAAGAGCCAGACAAAAGCCTGCGCTCTGCCCCAGAGCGCCTAACAGATGTGGTCCAGGAGTGTTGGGGAGAACCGGACCCCTGGCTTCAGGAGTGGGGAGGAAGCGTAGATGTTAGAGCACTGTTGGTGGGAGGAGGCATGAGCATGTGGAGACATACAGAGTCCTCACCATGCGCCAGGCCCTGCTCGCTGCTCTCCATGCCTGATCTCACTCACTGGTCTGCCTTCAGCCCTTTCTTCCTACACTGGGGTCCTCTAGGTGCCAGGCGCTCTGCTAGGTGCTGGGCTGGGCATCAGTGGCGAAGAAGATAGCTGGGCCCACCCTCAGAACTGAAAGGGAGAAGGTTAAATGTGTTGCAGCCGTAGGGTGTGATGAAGCCAGGGAGGCTGAGTAACTTGCCCAAAGCCCGCATCCCTTCCTATGGTTATCCAGTAAGACAGACAGCTGTTGTTTTCTTGGCCGTGCTGGTATTTGCCGCTACACTTGGGCTTTCCCTAGTTGCAGCCAGCAGGGGCTGCTCTGCATTGTAGTGCACAGGCTTCTCACTGTGGTGGCTTCTCTTGTGGAGCACGGGCTCTTGGCGCTCAAACTTCAGCAGTTGTGGCTCCTGGGTTCTAGAGCTGGACTCGGTAGTTGTGGTGCATGGATTTAGTTGCCCTGCAGCATGTGGGATCTTCTCAGACCAGCGGTTGAACCCATGTCTCCTGCGTTGGCAGGCAGATTCTTACTCACTGTGCCACCAGGGAAGTCCCTGGCAGCTGTTTTAAGTCCATTGCTGTTGTGGGCCCCCATTTAGGATTCTAGTCATCTGATGCAGTTTCCTTAGGTTCGTATCTGGGAGTTAGCATGCTTCACTTTTATGTCTTTCTTTTGGAATCCTTAGGTATCACCTCAGTTTGATACAACAGCAGAAAGCTGGTTCCCAGGCAACCGGAAGCATCATCATCGAGACCATGCAAGGCGTTCAAGTCGAAAATCTACCAGCTCCAGGTTTCCATGTCTAACGTTTGAGACTCCACAGTCTTTTGCCAGTTCAGCTACACCTGGGATCCCGGCAATCAGGGATGGCCCCAGTCAACCAGAAAAGGACATTTCCGGAAGGCCCTTGGTGCCCATGCTCAGCCCCCAGAGCTGCGGGGAGCTGTCGGCACACACATTTCCAGACTTGCCATGTGCATTCATTCCCCCGGACGTCCAGACCCCAGGATCCCCACGGCAGGGAGAGCCCATTCCCTCTGAGCTGAGGGGAAACAGCCTTCCCAGCTGTTCCCTTCACACGAGCACGCCCAGGAGCCCAGAGCCCGAGCCTGTTCTGGTTAAAGACACCCCAGAGGAGAAGTACGGGATAAAGGTCACCTGGAGGAGGCGACGACACCTGTTCATGTACCTCAGGGAGAGGGGAAAGCTGAACAGAAGTCAGTTCCTCGTGAAAGACTGACTGGTTTCCCAGACATCCGTGGTCTCAAGAAATTGATCGCTGGAGTCAAAAGGGAATTGAATTCCCAGATTTGCTTTTTAAAATATCTTGTGTCATAAACAGTTTTTAGTATCCTAAACAGTTGACTTCATATTTTTAGTGTATTAACTTTAACAAATTTTAAATATAACTGTTTAGAATGTCTGTAAATAAATGGCTGCAGAGTTTTTAGAGAACCCTGCTTCTGACCTACACTAACACAGCAATACTGCCTCCCCCTCCCTCCATAAATGGTCATTCTTAATTGTTCCCTTTCAGTTCAGTTCAGTTCAGTTCAGTCGCTCAGTCGTGTCCGACTCTTTGCGACCCCATGAATCGCAGCACGCCAGGCCTCCCTGTTCATCACCATCTCTCGGAGTTCACTCAGACTCACATCCAATGTTTCCACTGTTTCCCCATCTATTTCCCATGAAGTGATGGGACCAGATGCCATGATCTTCGTTTTCTGAATGTTGAGCTTTAAGCCAACTTTTTCACTCTCCTCTTTCACTTTCATCAAGAGGCCTTTTAGCTCCTCTTCACTTTCTGCCATAAGGGTGGTGTCATCTGCATATCTGAGGTTATTGATATTTCTCCCGGCAATCTTGATTCCAGCTTGTGTTTCTTCCAGTCCAGCCCATTATCTATTCATTCTTTTAATCACCTCATTCTAAGTAATTCAGTCCACATGTTTGAGGACCAGCTTAGTGACTGCTTCCTTTTTGACCCGGTACATGGAAAAACTTGGAGCAGACTGTGACTTTTCCTAGTTGAGCTGCTGTCCCTGCAGTCTTGGCTCATCTGAGAGGGCAGAGTGAAGAGAGAGCAGCAAGCATGTAATAAATATGGGGAAGGGGGGTTGCTGGGGAGATAAAGGGGACATGATTAAGTTACTTAGGGTTGCTATGTTTTGATCTTTTTTGTTTTCAATTGAAATAACCTGTAAATATTAACTAGGGTGGGAAAATGATTTCTTGTCCAGTTTAAAATGTATGTAAATAAATCTGTAATCTTTTAAAATACTACTTCTTACTGTAATTAATGCAGAGGGACTGCCCAGTCAACAAAATATCTTACTTTTCCTCCCACCCATACAAGTATCTTCTCATTCAACTCCATTGCCTCAGCCTTCCGAACGTAGTCTGTCAGGTTCATCCAGAGCAAGACAAGCAGGGCTTATTTTCAATGTGGGAATTTGAAGCACAGATAATGAACCGGGTTTAGGGTCACACAGTGAGTGGAGGCTGGCCAGTGAGCACAGAGCTCGGCTTTCCTAGCTTGTGCCACATTTTCTGCGTTTTAAAAACTCAAAACGTGGACGCCACACTAGCTTCCGAATCGAACGCCGTAAAGTCAACATGCGATGAGTTTTGACAGGATGTTCTGTAGGGACCGTTCAGTTCAGTTCAGTTCAGTCGCTCAGTCGTGTCCGACTCTTTGCGACCCCGTGGACTGTAACCTACTAGGCTTCTCCGTCCGTGGGATTCTCCAGGCAAGAATACTGGAGTGGATTGCCATTTCCTTCTCCAGTAGGGACCGTAAAACTGCGAATAAGTTGGGGACAAGATTTACTGGATCCGACAGCGGATCTCATTACGGGATACAGACGTTAGAAGACGGCGGCAGGCAGTCAAGGAAGGGAGATGGAAAAGACCGTCAGGCAAGCGTGCAGGGCAAGTTCGTGGAAGTCCTAAAAGTCCTGCGCAGGACTAGGGCAGGCAGAAGGCGTACTGCGGGTAGGGGGCGCGGCCGCTCATGGTTGGGAAGGACTGCTGGGTTGGCAAGTGTGGTTCCGGGAATGTCCCGGGATCGGAAGGGCGGCCCCCCAGGAAGCGCCCTGGGTGGTTTCTGAGTGCTGACCGTCGTGGGGCTGGCTGCAGGGGAGCGCGGGCAGCCGGGGCGCCCGGCCGCAACTAGGGTGTGGACCTCGGCTCCAACCCAGCGGCGCGTAGCAACCCGCCGTTAGCAACCCTCCAGCGGCGTCGCCGCCCCTAGAAACCCACTCGCGGGGGCGGTGGGAGCGTCGGGCGTGCGGTGGCCAATGGGCGCGGAGTGGCGGGCGCGCGGACCAATGGGCGGTGGTGACAGTGCGGGGTGCGGTTGCGGGGCGGGGCGGGGCGGCTGCGCCAGCCTGGCCGGGAGCTGCCGCGGGTGTGGAAGCGGTCGGCGCTCGCGGGGCGGCAGGATGGAGTCGTCGCTCCGCCGCCCGGGCCCCCGCGGGGACAGGTCAGGAGCGATGGCGGCGGGCGGAGACCCAAGAGGACCGTGGAGGTCTGGGCTGGACGCCGAGGGGAGTGGGGGGCGGCTGGGCCGGGGGCTCGGGGCCCCCACGCCGAGGGCCAGCTCGTGTTCAGTCGCGCCGGGACCCGCGGGGTCGGTCCGGCCTCGTCAGAACGCGTCAGTCAGGGGGTGCTCGGCCTGGGCCGGGGGTGCGGGGTGGCTCCGGGGGCCAGCAGTTGTGGGGGCGGCGGCATCCCGGCCCAGGGCGGGTTCTCCGGGCAGTCGGCGCAGGCCGGGCCAGGCGTTTCGGCCGGGGCCCGCCGGCGGACTAGTGGACAGGCGGGGTGGAATCACGGCTTCGCCTGGGCCCGCGCCCGCCTGCTGCCCGGTACCGCCCGGCGTGCGTCCGGAGCCGGGCCAACCCTGCCCTGGGTCTGCAGCAGAGACCACTCAAAAGCTGGTTGCCCGAGAGGCGTTGGCGCCGACAACACCCGTTTTTCTGTTTCATCCGGTTTTATTTACGTGAGAGCAGCGCTCTGTGAAGTTGGTTCACTGCTTTTTGCTTTGTTAAGTCGAGAGAAGAAGAACTGACATTTACAAGTATAAATATGGACGCGCAAGGAGGAGATCCAGTTAAAATTCAGCATCATCCGTTAAATTCGGGTGGTGCTCGCTCTACCGTGGCTATCCGGTCAATCTTAAGTGAATGGTTTTAAGGCACTAAATTTCCCGGCTACCAGATGTTTGGTGTGACTCATGATTTGGGGGGAAAAGAAATAGAATTGACTTTGAGAGACCAAGAGGCAAAACGGTTTTTAATTCTTTGGACCTGAAGTTTCAAGGGATAATTGTCAAGTTTGTCCCTCTTTGTCTTCCCAGAGAAACCAGCTCTTTAATCTGAAAATTGACTTCGAAGAGGAATGTGTGAGTCACCAAATGTTTCTCCTGCTCTATGTTCTGTCATTGGTTAACTGACTTGTTGCCGAGAGGGGAGTGGAATGAAAGCCTCTTGCTTTTTTTGGCTTCACGTTGTATGTTTTGGATGTTTTTGATGAGATACATGGATAGAGTTTTTGGTATGAGTACTTTTCAGTGTGAAGGATAACATCTGACTTTTTAAAGTTTCATGTGACTCTTTTTTTTTTTCTTTTTCTTCTTTTGAGTGATGAGACTGTTTCCCCAGAGTTATTTTCAACAAAGTAGAAAAATTATGAGCAAATACGCTGAACATTTTTCCTGTATCTGAACTGTTTAGTGGAAACTGGAGATGGAATTTGAAGCAGCACTCTCAGCTCCTTGGCTGAGCTAGGCGCTTGTGCTGTAGATTCCCCTGGAGATGACAGCAGTGGTGGCCAGCGCTGGAACCTGAGCCTCCCTGGCTTTGTGTTCCTGATCCAGGATTGAAGATATGGTGGGAGAGGCTGCTCCGTGTGATGTGACCTGGTGACCCAGAGCTGACTACGGAAGTCCTAGTCTCTGGTTTGTCCATATGCCATGGTTTTTCTTCAGAAATGTAGCCAGTAGTGGTGGCTGGGGGTTACGTCTGGGCCAGGCTTGTTATCCTCTTTCACCTTCTCTCTTTTTCAGGTGTTTCATCGGATGAGCTAATTGTTGGTAAACAGACTTAGCCAGTGCTTGAATACGCTTAGACTAACTAATGCAAGACTACAGTACATCTGGGCATTGTCAAGAGCTACAGTAAAAGCCTACTGACTGGCATCCATCATGCGTGTATTTCTCCAAATATGAAGACTTCATAGAGACCTAGGAAAGCAAGAATAACCCCTGTAATACATTTCCTTTCCAAGCAAAGAGACTCAG
This sequence comes from Cephalophus harveyi, assembly GCA_006410635.1. NCBI lineage: Eukaryota > Metazoa > Chordata > Mammalia > Artiodactyla > Bovidae > Cephalophus > Cephalophus harveyi. Next base: position 684,024 of record SJYT01067703.1, read on the forward strand.
ACATGCTTTGGAATAATTTTCATGTCTAGCTTCTCTTATTCTTTCCTGTGGAAACTGTGCTGTTTCCCCTGCCTTTGCACCTACTGAAAGAAAAAGTTAACATCTCTTCTTACCAGGAGAGAAAGCGTGCTTGAGTTGCTCAGAGGAAGAGTGGAAGCTGCCTTCCTTCTCTGTGTTAGAGGATTTGAGGACTGGATATGCGTGTGTGTGTTTCTCAGTCACATCCAACTCTTTGCGACCCCATGGACTATAGCCCACCAGGCTCCTCTGTCCATGGGATTTCCCAGGCAAGAATACCGGAGTGGGTTGCCATTCCCTTCTCCAGGGGATCTCCCTCACCCAGGGATTGAACCTGGGTCTGAGGCCTGGAAGGGGCCTTGATAATTCCCTTAGGTATGTTGAGTATAGTTAACAGTGAAAATGCTAAGGCTTCTTTCAAACTGAGACTTCTGTGGTCTGCTTTCCTTTATTTCTTCTGAGCCAGTTCCTTAGGAAGATGCTTTAAGTGCTTTAAGTCTGTGCTGCCTCGCCAGACATTCTTGTGGTTAGTAAGGCCTACAGCATTGTCCTGGCCTGGTTAGAGCTTGACTCCACTGATGCTTGAGAAGAGACACCCTGTCCACATGCTGGTGGATGTGCTGTCTTTATTAACTCTTAGTACTTGTCATGAGTTGATAATGAGGATTGTCATCGCTGACCGTTTGCCTTAGGACTGCTGTGACAGCACTCACGGTTAGCAGGAAGGGTCTCTGGAATAAAGGGATTGTATCATAGGGGGCACCGGGACCTCTGGGAGACCCCTGTTCTGAAGGTGATGAGGATAGTGCCCTAGTGTTTGTCAGGGGGTCCTTTCCGCTTTACCACCAGGCGCTGAGGTGGGGCAAGTGCTGGAGGCTCCCACTGGGTTCCTGAGCGCCAGTCCCAGCTTCCTCACTGCCTCTCAGTGCCACCTGGAGCCCCTCAGTTACTTGTCTGGCTTCAGTTTTCTCCTCTGGAATAACAGGGTTTCTTCGGATTCCCTTAATGATTTATACCGAGTTAATAAAATAACATATTTCAGTAACAAATTTCAAAAGGTACAAAACTACATTCGCTGAAAAGTATGTCTTCTTGTTGTCTCTGATGTCATTCAGTTTGCTCGTTGGTAGGTTTCTTAGGGGGATCTTCTAAAGATTTTCTGTATATTAAATAATCTCATCTTTTCCTTTCCTGTTCTTTCTTTATATATTTTTGTAAACAAGTGAGTATGTCAGAATTTCCACGTTGCTTGTCACAGTGCTGATGTCCGTGATTCTGATTTGATAGAACTCAGCTGAGGCACAGGAATGTTAGCTCTTAACAAATATCCAGGAATCAATTCTGTGACCCATACATTGAAAAATACTGTCTTGAATTTATGGCATGTTGGATTGTTTTGTTTGTTTGTACTGCTTTTAAAAGTTTGGATTTTTTTTTCTGCTACTTAAATTTTCTTTTTTTCTAATTTTTGGTTGAACCACGCAGAATATGGGATCTTAGTTCCCTGACCAGTGATTGAACCCATGCCACCTTTGTTGGAAGCACCGTCTTAACCACTGGACCACCAAGGAAGTCCCTCATTTACTGCTCTTAAAATGTGATGATTTTAGTTTTAGGGTGGGATACGATAGTCTAATTTTCTTGAAAAATTTCTAGTCTTTCCTATTCTGTTGTTTTCCTCTATTTCTTTGCATTGATTGCTGAGGAAGGCTTTCTTATCTCTCCTTGCTATTCTTTGAAACTCTGCATTCAAATGGGTATATCTTTACTTTTCTCCTTTGCTTTTCGCTTCTCTTCTTTTCACAGCTATTTGTAAGACCTCCTCAGACAGCCATTTTGCTTTTTTGCATTTCTTTTCCATGGGGATGGTCTTGATCCCTGTCTCTTGTACAGTGTCATGAACCTTCATCCTTAGTGCATCAGGAACTCTGTCTATCAGATCTAGTCCCTTAAATCTATTTCTCACTTCTACTGTATAGTCATAAGGGATTTGATTTAGGTCATACCTGAATGGTCTAGTGGTTTTCCCTACTTTCTTCAATTTAAGTCTGAATTTGGCAATAAGGAGTTCATGATCTGAGCCACAGTCAGCTCCTGGTCTTGTTTTTGCTGACTGTGTAGAGCTTCTCCATCTTTGGCTGCCAAGAATATAATCAATCTGATTTTGGTGTTGACCATCTGGTGATGTCCATGTGTAGAGTCTTCTCTTGTGTTGTTGGAAGAGAGTGTTTGCTATGACCAGTGCGTTCTCTTGGCAAAACTCTATTAGCCTTTGCCCTGCTTCATTCCGTATTCCAAGGCCAAATTTGCCTGTTACTCCAGGTGTTTCTTGACTTTCTACTTTTGCATTCCAGTCTCCTATAATGAAAAGGACATCTTTTTGGGGTGTTAGTTCTAGGAGGTCTTGTAGGTCTTCATAGAACCATTCAACTTCAGCTTCTTCAGCATTACTGGTTGGGGCATAGGCTTGGATCACCATGATATTGAATGGTTTGCCTTGGAAACGAACAGAGATCATTCTGTCATTTTTGAGATCGCATCCAAGTACTGCATTTCAGACTCTTTTGTTGACCATGATGGCTACTCCATTTCTTCTGAGGGATTCCTGCCCGCAGTAGTACATATAATGGTCATCTGAGTTAAATTCACCGATTCTAGTCCCTTTAGTTTGCTGATTCCTAGAATGTCTACATTCACTCTTGCCATCTCCTGTTTGACCATTTCCAATTTGCCTTGATTCATGAACCTAACATTCCAGGTTCCTATGCAGTATTGCTCTTTACAGCATTGGACCTTGCTTGCTTCTGTCACCAGTCACATGCACAACTGGGTATTGTTTTTGCTTTGGCTCCATCCCTTCATTCTTTCTGGAGTTGTTTCTCCACTGATCTCCTGTAGCATATTGGGCACCTACCGACCTGGGGAGTTCCTCTTTCAGTATCCTATCATTTTGCCTTTTCATACTGTTCATGGGGTTCTCAAGGCAAGAATACTGAAGTGGTTTGCCATTCCCTTCTCCAGTGGACCATATTCTGTTAGACGTCTCCACCATGACCCGCCCGTCTTGGGTCACAGCGTTGCTTAGTTTCATTGAAGGGAACATTTCATGCAAAGATGGGCTTGATTAAGGACAGAAATGGTATGGACCTAACAGAAGCAGAAGATATTAAGAAGAGATGGCAAGAATACACAGAAGGTCAGGCAGCGGCGGGAGGCGGCCATGAGGAGGCGGTTTAGCGAGTCCTCTGGGCGGAGAGTTCTTCCCTGCCGCGGAGGCCGTGAGGGCGCCGGGACGCAAGCTGCGTAACATCGCGATGGCTGCCCAAGGAGAACCCCAAGTTCAGTTCAAACTTGTTTTGGTTGGTGATGGTGGTACTGGAAAAACTACATTCGTGAAGCGTCATCTGACTGGTGAATTTGAGAAGAAGTATGTAGCTACCTTGGGTGTTGAGGTCCATCCTCTTGTGTTCCATACCAACAGACGACCTATTAAGTTCAATGTATGGGATACAGCTGGTCAGGAGAAATTTGGTGGACTGAGAGATGGTTATTATATACAAGCTCAGTGTGTCATTATAATGTTTGACGTAACATCAAGAGTTACTTACAAGAATGTGCCTAACTGGCATAGAGATCTGGTACGAGTGTGTGAGAATATCCCAATTGTGTTATGTGGCAACAAAGTGGATATTAAGGACAGAAAGGTTAAGGCAAAGTCAATTGTCTTCCACCGAAAGAAGAATCTTCAGTACTATGACATTTCTGCCAAAAGTAACTACAACTTTGAAAAGCCCTTCCTCTGGCTTGCTAGAAAACTGATTGGAGACCCTAACTTGGAGTTTGTCGCCATGCCTGCTCTTGCCCTGCCAGAGGTGGTTATGGACCCAGCCTTGGCAGCACAGTAGGAGCATGATTTAGAGGTTGCTCAGACAACTGCTCTCCCGGATGAAGATGATGACCTGTGAGAAAGTGAAGCTGGGGCCCAGCGTCAGAAGTCTAGTTTTATAGGCAACTGTCCTGTGATGTCAGTGGTGCAGCGTGTTTGCCACTTTATTATATAGCTAAGCAGAACATGTGCTTAATCTTTGGATGCTGAAGGAGATGGATGGGCTTTGGAGTGAATGTGGCAGTTTAAAAAAAAATACCTTCATTTTTTGGACCTGCATATTTAGGTGTTTTGGAACACAGTTGTTTCCTCCTTGAGTTTCAAATATAAGACTGCTATAGTCACATGACAATATTGAGAGGTGAAATCTTGTTTGTTACTGTCATTCCCATTCCTTTTCGTTTAGAATCAGAATAAAGTTGTATTTCANGTGAAAGAGGAGAGCGAAAAAGTTGGCTTAAAGCTCAACATTCAGAAAACGAAGATCATGGCATCTGGTCCCATCACTTCATGGGAAATAGATGGAGAAACAGTGGAAACAGTGTCAGACTTTATTGTTTTTTTGCTCCAAAATCACTGCAGATGGTGACTGCAGTCATGAAATTGATGCTTACTCCTTGGAAGGAAAGTTATGACCAACCTAGATAGCATATTAAAAAGCAGAGAGATTACTTTGCCAACAAAGGTCCGTCTAGTCAAGGCTATGGTTTTTCCAGTGGTTATGTATGGATGTGAGAGTTGGACTGTGAAGAAAGCTGAGCGCTGAAGAATTGATGCTTTTGAACTGTGGTGTTGGAGAAGACTCTTGAAAGTCCCTTGCACTGCAAGGAGATCTAACTAGTCCATCCTAAAGGAGACCAGTCCTGGGTGTTCATTGGAAGGACTGATGCTGAGGCTGAAACTCCAATACTTTGGCCGCCTCATGTGAAGAGTTGACTCATTGGAAAAGACCCTGATGCTGGGAGGGATTGGGGGCAGGAGGAGAAGGGGACGACAGAGCACCGACTCCACGCACATGAGTCTGAGTGAACTCCGGGAGTTGGTGATGGACAGGGAGGCCTGGCGTGCTGTTATTCGTGGGGTCACAAAGAGTTGGACACGAGTGAGTGACTGAACTGACAATAGTCTAAACACTGATACCTACTTTGATCATGGGCAAGATATATTTTTAGAATATGAGCTATGGTTGCTTCAAGCTTTTTTTCTGTGTGATAATTAACGTATAGAAATAAGGCTTGTAGGAAGAAAATTATTTTTCAAACAAGCTTCTTGAAAAATAATCATTGGTTCTTAGATTTGCTAGAAAAAAGGTCAACAAATCCATGGTTTGCCTCTGATTTTCAGTTTTAGAATGAAGCAAGTTTATAGAGGATTGATTTGTTTTCCTATTGAAATTCAGTGTAATTTTGTTATGACAATTTGATACATCATTTAAGCCAGAGGCAAAGCAGAGGGAGATGTTTTGACTGAGGAAGGCTGGTAAGCTGTGCTTTCGGAGAGGGAAGATCTGTCGAGATAAAGGAATCCATGATGATGGCTTATATTTACGTATCCTTGCAGAGTACAGAGCACTTTCACATATGTGATTTCTTCTGAGCTTCACAGCTCTACGGAAATCAGGGCTTCTGACACTGTCTTCGTGTTATAGGTGGGGAGATTAAGACTCAGAAAAGGTGTGATACAGCCAAGTTGTGTGACAGGTAAATGAGGTGGTCAGAAGTGAAGTCTAGATGTAAAACTAGGCTTTTGACTTCTAATCTCCTCTCTTCTTTTTCTCCCTTACTATTAAGATATCCATTCCAAATATTTTTGGATGCCATTTATGCACATAACCGGTAACAGCTGCTACTGATTACATTCTGATTATTTTTAGAGGAAGGTTGAAGAAATCAGACATCTTAGCAAAGTACCGCTGCTGCTGCTAAGTCCCTTCAGTCACGTTCGACTCTGTGCGACCCCATAGACGGCAGCCCACCAGGCTCCCCTGTCCCTGGGATTCTCCAGACAAGAACACTGGAGAGGTTGCCATTTCCTTCTCCAGTGCATGAAAGTGAAAAGTGAAAGTGAAGTTGCTCAGTCGTGTCCGACTCTGTGCGACCCCATGGACTGCAGCCTACCAGGCTCCTCTGTCCATGGGATTTTCCAGGCAAGAGGACTGGAGTGGGGTGCCATTACCTTCTCCATAGCAAAGTACTAGTGAGTACTAATTTCATCCAGTGGAACGGGAGTGGAAATGTTTACTTGGCATCCTAAGGCAAAAGAACGTACTTTCTCTTTGCCACTTTGGTTTTTGGCTGTGCTGCGTCTTCCCGGCTGCTTAGGGGCTTTCTCTAGTTGCCGCGAGCTGGGGCTACTCTCCAGTTGCAGTGCGTGTTTGCCATTGCGGTGGCTTTTCATTGTGGAGCCTGGGCTCCAGAGTGCAGGCTCAGTAGTTGCCCCGCGTGCAATCTTCCCAGACCGGGGATCGAATCTTCGTCCCCTGCATTGACAGGTGGATTCTTAACCGCTGGACCACCAGGGATGTCCAGAAGAATGTAGTTTGATCTTTACACAAGAGAGAAGGGAAATGACGTTACCAGAGAGAAACTGAAACCCCTGAGAGAAGGACAGCCCGGCGGGAGGTGACGTGAACTTGGATTCTCAGTTGCGTCCTTTTTAAAATCTGTGAGGAATAAACGGATAGTTTAGCTTCTGCATCAAGTCATTCGTTTTAAATAACCTTTCTGTTGGACTCACTAAAAAGAATGCTTTTTAAAGCCTTTATTGTGTGGGACATGCGGAATGAGAGAGAGGGCTTCTTCGTCTGGAGCAGTTTTCCTCACTGTGTTCTCTGGGGCCAAATGAATCATCTCATCAGCTGCCAAGTTTCCCTTCTCACTGCCTGCCTCTCCCCAGGCAGTTCTCCCTTCTCTCTGATTGTCTCTTCTAAATGGGCCTCTTAGGAAATGGGTTTTCGTTCCCTCTCTTCAATTAAGTTAGTCCCAGATTGTGGCAGTCACTCAAGTAACAGACCGCTGAGCCCAGAATATTAACAGTTCTCCCGCATGAGGCAGGGTAGGTTTCTGTGGAGTCTTTTCTGGCCGTTCTAATTTGATCTTTGTGCCTTCTCCCAGAAGCAATGTTTTGTTCCAGCCAGATGTACTCTTGGGTCTCACTGCGTGTGAAAATACAGCCTCCAGTATTGACATTTGGGATTTGGACAAGGTGAATCTACTTGTCAGTTGACTTAGAGAAAAATGCTTTATTAATAGCTGTCAACCCAAGTACTTGACACCGTGATCAGTTCAGACACAATGAAACCTGATGACCCTTTTCCAATAGTATTTATAACCTGTGATCAACTGCTCCCATGGGCATCTTCAAAATCCTTTCACTGGCTTGGAAATTCTGCTGCCTAAAAATACCCATGAACAGACATTCTGACTGAAAAGATTCTTGGCAGACTTGTTGAAATGCCATAATAATGAAATCCCAGACTCTCTGCTGACCATTTGCATATTTGTGGGGAAGGTACAGTCTGCACGCTGAGGCAAGTGCGGTGGGGCTGAGGCTGAACTCCAGCTCATCCACTCATCCACTTTCTGACCTTGAACAGATAGCTCCCTTTGAGTTAACATTTCTCTGGTGTTAATTTTCCCTCTGAGTTAATGATTCTCCCTCTGTTCTGTAGAACTTCGTTTTGTTTTGTGTAGATTTGCTAACCAGGCTTGTTTAGGCTTGCTATTCAACAACTTGGTTTGAAATGAAGAAAAGAGAATATTAAAGCAACGAATGCAAGTTTAGTAAGATCATAATACAGTTTGACCAGAAATCCTAGTTCAGAGTTATTATAGGCGTGTAAAAATCTTGATTATTTCTGCTGTTATAATTTAAAACTAGAGCTCAGAGAAAGTGTAACTTTGAAGTACAGAAGGGATCTAAATGTTACAATTATATAACATCTTTTTAGTGCCTCTTGGGTTCAGGTCAGAATGCTTTGAATATACCACACTGTTTATTTAAATTGGCCATCTTGCCCGGGCTTGATGAAAGGAATTAGTGGTGTTGAGATAAGGCATTAAAGACACACCTGTTTTCTTCACTGTTAGAGGCCCGTAAGAGAAATGTTTGAGGATTTTAGTTGTGTTTCAGAATTTAGCATCATTGGAAAGGTTTTAGTATTTTATAGGGAATAAAATGATTTTTAGAGCATTTAAAAAATGCTTGTTTATTTGGCTGTGTCAGGTCTTAGTTGTGGCACACGGGGCCTTTTGTTGCAGTTCAAGGACTCTCTAGTTGTGGTGCGTGGGCTCAGTAGCTCTGAAGCATGTGGGGTCTTAGTTCCCCATTGGGGATCAAACCTTTGTCCCCTGCATTGCAAGGCAGATTCTTAACCACTGGACAACCAGGGAAGTTCCGAGAAAGAATGATTTTTTTCACCATGCTCACAATTCTGGTTTAGTGAAGAGGGACCAGTGAGGTGGAAGAAAAGCAGTTTCATAGCAGTAGTTGTTGAAAATAGTAGTCTGTAACAGTGAGTTTATTTTTTGTCTTAATTGTTTTATATAGGACTTTTTAAAGTGTATACTAATTTTCACTGAATACTAATAATTTTCTCTCACTGTATATATAAAGCTTGATTTAAAAATATGTGAATGAGGATTAAAGACAGGAAATCAGGAGCATACCTGGATAGGGGGCCACACAGTCAAGGTGAAGAGTGTATCATATCTCATATTTTGTCTATTTGTGTCTCTTTTAAGCTAGGGAAAAAATGAGGTGATTTAACACTTAGTGTTGTTTTTATTCTTAAATGTAAAGGTGGTGGTGGTTGTTCAGTCTCCCCATAGTGCCCGACTCTTTGCAGCCTCGTGGACTGCAGCACACCAGGCCTTTCTGTCCCTCACCATCTCCTGAAATTTGCCCAAGTTCATGTGCATTGCATCCATGATGCCATCCAGCCATCTTGTCCTCTGATGTCCTCCTCTTCTGCCCGAAATCTTTCCGAGCATCAGGGACTTTCCCAATGAGTTGGCTGTTCACATAAGATGGAAAGGTTAAGAAAAAGAGAGAAGTTGCTCAGTCATGTCTGACTCTTTGTGACCCCATGGACCGTAGCCTACCAGGCTCCTCCATCCATGGGATTTTCCAGGCAAGAGTACTGGAGTGGGCTGCCATTTCCTTCTCCAAATGTAAAGGTTATGTAGGAATTTAAATAGAGGGGACTGTCAGAGAATCAGCACACCTCCGTGTCTGGATCTCAGGGGTTATTAAATCTTCTTACAGTTAGTGGCCAGGGGGAGTCTTGAAGATGGTGCACAAATTCCAGGTTGCTGTGCATTATTAAAATTTACAAACCCTTCCACAATGTGGGAATGTCCTAGTTAGCCATTCAACCATAGAGAGATCCTTTTGTGCATTTACCCAAAGTGCAGGAAAAGCCCTGCTTCCCTTTGTAGCTGTGGAACATGTCTTCTTAAATAAAGACATCATATTTATAGTTTTTTTTTTTTTTGGCAAGAAGCTCCTAGTAAAAACTTAACAATAGAAATAATTGAGAACCACTTCTGCCTTGTTTTATACTTCATTTCTAAGACTGCTGAGTCACACAATCTTAAGTTAGGAAATTGTCAGAAATAGAAAAGACTTTCAGAAAGAGTTTAAAGACAGAAGGGTTTGGTTTTTTAATTGAGACAGTAATTTGATTCTATTTCGTTGACTTCCTTCAGTGAAACAAATTTGTCTCCTAATAGTATTAAATCTTGTCCATCACATTTGTAGTCTCTTGTAATGACTGAATAGTGTTTTACTCTTTTATTGAAAAGGAAGTTACATGACTTGCTAGATCTTGAAGTCAGTGATTTTAGTAAGATGCTTATATACTACCTAACTATCTCTTAGAACTATCTCCAAAATTGAAGTAGATCTATATGGGAAAAGAATTAAAAAAAAAAAAAGTATATGTATTAACTGATCACTTTGCTATATACCGGAAACTAGCACAACATTTTAAATCAATTGTATTCCAATAAAAATTAAAAACAAAAAGAAAAACAGAAGTAGAATATATTTGATTTTAGATGTAATTTAGACTCTGGAAAGAGACCAGGATTAGTGTCTGTTTCTGTTATTTAACCCTAGGCGTGGCTCTCCAGGTCTGTTTCCTTTATCTTCGAAGTGTGAAAAATGACAGTACTTAATTCATAGGACTGTTTTGAGGAATAAATAAAAGAATACATTTAAAGTACTTAACACTGTGTCTGGAATATAATGAATACTCAGTACATGATTTTAAAGAGAAAAAAAATCCTGGCATGCACGGGGGTCTGTGTTCTGCCTCTTCTCATCCTGTGGGTATCCAGTCTTGTCAGGTCCCCTGGACTGTGTGGCATGAAGGGTGGCTGGTCCTCCTGCAGTCAGTGTGGGCAGCCTCTGGAGACCGGTGCTTCCCCGAGGTAGACTTAACTGGCTCCACATGGCCCAAAGGAGTAGTTCAGTTCAGTTCAGTTCAGTCGCTCAGTCGTGTCCGACTCTTTGCGACCCCATGAATTGCAGCACGCCAGGCCTCCCTGTTCATCACCATCTCTCGGAGATCACTCAGACTCACATCCATTGAGTCAGTGATGCCATCCAGCCATCTCATCCTCACCATGATCTTCGTTTTCTGAATGTTGAGCTTTAAGCCAACTTTTTCGCTCTCCTCTTTCACTTTCATCAAGAGGCTTTTTAGCTCCTCTTCACTTTCTGCCATAAGGGTGGTGTCATCTGCATATCTGAGGTTATTGTTATTTCTCCCAGCAATCTTGATTCCAGCTTGTGTTTCCTCCAGTCCAGCGTTTCTCATGATGTACTCTGCATATAAGTTAAATAAGCAGGGTGACAATATACAGCCTTGACGGACTCCTTTTCCTATTTGGAACCAGTCTGTTGTTCCATTTAGCTACACGGAAATGACAAGACTGATGTGGTTTTAAGAGGATTTTCTCTTTAAGTGCTCTCATGTTTTTTTAACAGTGCCTTTGAAGATGAGACCATGAAGCTCAGGCAGCTGAAACTGGATAACCAGGTGAGCAGAGCCTCCTCTTCTGAAAGATGTGGACAGCTTATCCTGACCAGGAAGCTGATGGGCCTGACTGTGGCTGCAGCAAGGCCAAAGCGCTTTGAGGATATCAGCATTAAAACTGGCCTTGGACTTATAGTCACTAAAGATTCCTTGGGATCTGTCATAAGAATTAGAAAAATGTTAACGCTGTATTTCTGTGTAGTAATATGAAACTGCTGCCCAAATACCTCTCTGCACTGTAATTTCATGTAACTGCAAGATTTTTTTTTTATCTTAAAATGCAAATCTGAAAATGGTACTCTACTACTTAAAAGCCTCTATTGCCTACAGAATATTTTCTCACAGTACTGGTCCCACTTTTCAGTTACGCGTTATTATTTGCAGTGATTTGACTTATGTTCATTTCCTCCATTAGACTAAGCTCCATGAGAACAGGAACCAAGAAGTCTGTTAATGATGACCTCTCCATCAGAAGGTCCTGGCCTAGGGCTGGGCCCACTGTAGTCCTTCATTAAATATTGGAATGATGGAAGAGATAAATGCAATTCTGTGTTGTCACATACTGTGAGAGTCCTGATTAGTCAGCCTAGAATCTTATACCCAACATGTGTTACTTTCATAGGAGGGTTTTCTAATTTAGGAAATTCTTTAGGTCCATCCAGTCTACCAACGTAGGATCGTTAGTCATCGGTGTCTGGAGTGACAGGTGACTAAAAATACCTCCAAGTGCTGTCTTGCTCCTTTATGTTGCTTTTGGACCTCATAATGGGGCTTTTTGTTGTTCAGTCACTCAGGCATGTCCGACTCTTTGCCACCCCATGGACTGCAGCATGCCAACCTTTCCTGTCCTTCACCATCTCCCGGAGCTTGCTCAAACTCATGTCCATTGAGTTGGTGATGCCATCCAACCATCTCATCCTCTGTCATCCCCTTCTCCTCTTGCCTTCCTCTCTCCCAGCATCAAGGTCTTTTCCAATGAGTCAGTTCTTCGCATCAGGTGGCCAAAGTATTGGAGTTTCAGCTTCAGCATCAGTCCTTCCAATGAATATTCAGAACTGATTTCCTTTAGGATGGACTGGTTGGATCTCCTCGCAGTCCAAGGGACTCTCAAGAGTCTTCTCCAACACCACAGTTCAGAAGCATCAGTTCTTCAGCGCTCAACTTTCTTTATGGTTCAGCTGTCAATGACTACTAGAAAAACCATAGCTTTAACTGTATGGACCTTTGTTGGCAAAGTAATGTCTCTGCTTTTTCAATATGCTGCCTAGGTTTGTCATAACTGTTCTTCCAAGAAGCAAGCGTTTTTTAATTTCATGGTTGTAGTCACTGTTAGCAGTGATTTTGGAGTCCCCCAAAATAAAAGTTTGTTGCTGTTTCTGTTGTTTCCCCTTCTGTTTGCCATGAAGTGATGGGACTGGATGCCATGATCTTTGTTGTTTTTTTTTTCGAACATTGAGTTTTAACCCAGCTTTTTCACTCTTGTCTTTCACTTTCATCAAAAGACTCTATAGTTCCTCTTCGCTTTCTGCCATAAGGGTGGTATCATCTGCATATCTGAGGTTATTGATATTTCTCCTGACAATCTTGATTCCAGCTGGTGCTTCATCCAGCCCAGCATTTCGCATGATGTACTCTGCATATAAGTTAAATATACAGCATTGATGTACTCCTTTCACAATTTGGAACCAGTCCATTGTTGCATGTCCAGTTCTAACTGTTGCTTCTTGACATGCATGCAGGTTTCTCAGGAGGCGTAAGGTGGTTTGGTATTCCTGTCTGTTTCAGAATTTTCCAGTTTGTTGTGATCCACAGTCAAAGGCTTTAGTGAAGTCAGTGAAGCAGAAGTAGATTTTTTTTTGGAATTTTCTTGCTTTTTCTATGATCCAGTCAGTTCAGTTCAGTCACTCAGTCGTGTCCGACTCTTTGCGACCCCATGGACAGCCAGCAGCACGCCAGGCCTCCCTATCCATCACTAACTCTCGGAGTTTACCCAGACTCATGTCCATTGAGTCGGTGATGCCACCCAACCATCTGATCCTCTGCCGTCCCCTTCTCCTCCTGCCCTCAATCTTTCCCAGCATCAGGGTCTTTTCAAGTGAGTCAGCTCTTTGCATCAGGTGGCCAACGTATTGGAGTTTCAGCTTCAATATCAGTCCTTACAGTGAACACTCAGGACTGATCTCCTTTAGGATTGACTGGTTGGACCTCCTTGCAGTCCAAGGGACTCTCAAGAGTCTTCTCCAACACCACAGTTCCAAAGCATCAATTCTTTGGCGCTCAGCTTTGTTTATAATCCAACTCTCACATCCATACTTGACTACTGGAAAAACCATAGCCTTGACCAGATGGACCTTTTTTGACAAAGTAATGTCTCTGCTTTTTAATATGCTGTCTAGGTTGGTCGTAACGTTCCTTCCAAGGAGTAAGCGTCTTTTAATTTCATGGCTGCAGTCACCATCTTTAGTGATTTTGGAGCCCCCCAAAATAAAATCAGATCCACTAGCTTTGTTCATAGTGATGCTTTCTAAGGCCCACTTGACTTCACATTCCAGGATGTCTGGCTCTAGGTGAATGATCACACCATCGTGATTATCTGGGTCGTGAAGATCTTTTTTGTACAGTTCTTCTGTGTATTCTTGCCATCTCTTCTTAATATCTTCTGCTTCTGTTAGGTCCATACCATTTCTGTCCTTTATTGAGCCCATCTTTGCATGAAATGTTCCCTTGGTATCTCTAATTTTCTTGAAGAGATCTCTAGTCTTTCCCATTCTGTTGTTTTCCTCTGTTTCTTTGCAGTGATCACTGAGGAAGGCTTTCTTACCTCTCCTTGCTATTCTTTGGAACTCTACATTCAAATGGTATATCTTTCCTTTTCTCCATTGCTTTTCGCTTCTCTTCTTTTCACAGCTATTTGTAAGGCCTCCTCAGACAGCCGTTTTGCTTTTTAGCATTTCTTTTTCTAAGGGATGGTTTTGTTCTCTGTCTCCTGTACAGTGTCACGAACCTCCGTCCATAGTTCATCAGGCACTCTGTCTATCAGATCTAGTGCCTTAAATCTATTTCTCACTTCCACTGTATTATTATAAGGGATTTGATTTAGGTCATACCTGAATGGTCTAGTGGTTTTCCCTACTTTCTTCAGTTTAAATCTGGATTTGGCAATAAGGAGTTCATGATCTGAGCCACAGTCAGCTCCTGGTCTTGTTTTTGCTGACTGTGTAGAGCTTCTCCATCTTTGGCTACAAAGAATATAATCAGTCTGATTTTGGTGTTGACCATCTGGTGATGTCCATGTGTAGAGTCTTCTCTTGTGTTGTTGTAAGAGGGTGTTTGCTATGACCAGTGCATTCTCTTGGCAAAACTCTATTCTCCTTTGCCCTGTTTCATTCTGTACTCCAAGGCCAAATTTGCCTGTTACTCCAGGTGTTTCTTGACTTCCTACTTTTGCATTCCAGTCTCCTATAATGAAATGGACATCTTTTGGGGGTGTTAGTTCTAAAAGGTCTTGTAGGTCTTCATAGAACCGTTCAGCTTCTTCAGCGTTACTGGTCAGGGCATAGACTTGGATTACCATAATACTGAATGGTTTGCCTTGGAAATGAACAGAGATCATTCTGTCGTTTTTGAGACTGCATCCAAGTACTGCATTTCAGACTCTTTTGTTGACTATGATGGCTACTCCATTAATTCTAAGGGATTCCTCCCCACAGTAGTAGATATAATGGTCATCTGAGTTAAATTCAGCCATTCCAGTGGATGTTGGCAATTTAATCTCTGGTTCTTCTGCCTTTTCTAAATCCAGCTTGAACATGTAGAAGTTCTAGGTTCATGTACTGTTGAAGCCTAGCTTGGAGAATTTTGAGCATTACTTTGCTAGCATGTAAGATGAGTGCAGTTGTGCAGTATTTTGAACATTCTTTGGCATTGCCTTTCTTTGGGATTGGAATGAAAACTGACCTTTCCCAATCCTGTGGCCACTGCTGAGTTTTCCAGATTTGCTGACATATTGAGTGCAGCACTTTCACAGCATTATCTTTTAGGATACCTCAGCTGGAATTCCATCACCTCCACTAGCTTTGTATTGATGGTTCCTAAGGCCCACTTGATTTCATACTCTAGGATGTCTGGCTCTAGTTGAGTGATCATACCATCGTGGTTATCTGGGTCATTAAGATCTAATAGTTCTGTGTAAGAGGACTTGGAGGGCAGTAAATTACTTCAAAGGTGGAACCTAGTTCAGCTGTGTCCAGGGGGACGTTCCTGGGGCTGTGTGGCTTCCAGAGCCCCTACCAGGCCCTTGGTGTCCATGGTGCCTCTGTGGGGCCTCTCACCAAGTCCACTGCCTCTCAGGCCCCCACATGGGAGGGATCCAGCCTTCTCATGTGCAACCAGAATGGAGCATGAGCCAGTGGTCTTCAGGGAGCCTGTGCTTCAAGGTGGTAGCAGTCAGCTCAGTGGTATATACATGTATTTGTTCTTTTTCAAATTCTTTTCCCATTTAGATTATTACAGAATATTAAGCAGATATTCCTGTGCAGTACAGAAGGTCCTTGTTGGTTATCTATTTTAAATATAGCAGTGTGTACATATCCAGCCAAACTACCTAACTGTACCTTCCTTAAAAGGCAACCATAAGTTCCTTCTCTAAATCTGTGATTCTTTCTGCTTTGTAAATAAGTTCATTTGTATCATTTTTTTTTTTTTTTTAGATTCTGCACATAAGCAATATCACAAGATACTTGTCTTTCTCTGACTTACTTCGTTCAGCATGTTAATCTCCAGGTCCATCCATGTTGCTTCAAATGGCATTATTTCTTTCTCTTCAATGGCTGAGTAATAATATACCATTATATATATATATGTACCACATCTTTTTCTGTTCCTCTGTCAGTGGACATTTAGGTTGCTTCCATGTCTTAGCTATTGTAAGGAATGCTGCTGTGAACACTGGGGTACATGGGCATATACTCTTTGGACGTATGCCCAGGAGTGGGATTGCTGGATCATATGGTAATTCTGTTTTTAGTTTTTTAAGGACCTTTCATACTGTTCTCCATAGCAGCTGTAAGAGTTTACATTTCCACCAACAGTGTTGGATGGTCCCCTTTTCTTCACACCTAAAGGATAATAAGTTTTCTTTTTTTCTTCCAGTTAAAAAAGTAGGAAAATTTAGAAAACTAGGAAAAGGAAAAATAATCATCCATATTCTACTTTCTAGACAAATCACCATTACCGTGTTCCTTCATCTTTTTCCCACTCATATGTGTATATATAAATTTGTGATTGTGATTTGATAATATGTTAATTTCTATATATTTTTAATATACTTGGATTATGGTCTTAGCTTGGCTAGAAATGCCTTTGTATCACTTTAGATGGCCTTTTATAGGTGTTTAGTAAGTATTTATTAAATGAAGTAAATGGATCCTTACCCCTCTCTGTGCCTCAGTTTTTCCCACTTCTTAAGTGGGAAAATGTAATTTCCAAAGGCTCTGTAAGGATCTGTGAAAGACTGTATATGCTGAAGTAGCCAGACCTGGTGGTCGACCCCCTGGCTGTCCCCTCTCAATCCTCCCCAGAGAGCGCTGCTGGAGAAGAAGCAGAGGAAGAAGCGCCTGGAGCCGCTCATGGTGCAGCCGAACCTGGAGGCCCGGCCGCGGCGGGCGAGGCCGAGGGGCTGCGAGGAGCACGCTCTGCTGGTGGAACCCCAGGCCCCGCACGGCGGTGTCGTCCTGCAGGGTGTGTACTCAGGCAATGTCCCCTCCTCCTGCTGCAGGGCTCTCACAAACCTGGAGGAAGGCAGAGCCTTTTCAGGTGGGCCAGAGGGATGCTGTTAGCATCGTTACCAGGTCCCTTCATAATCTTTATAATCACAGTTAGGCTTTTGAGTTGGGATAAACACAGTGGTCCAATCAGTGGAGAATACCTGAAAGTTCACAGCCATCCTGGAACAGTTGTTTTATCTGCAAAATGAATGAGTGTGGGATCTTAGTTCCCCGTTGAAGTGATGAGTCTTAACCACTGGACCACCAGGGAAGCCCCCAGAACAGCCCATTTGAGGAGCTTGGTTGTTGTCTCCCGGCAGAGTGAACCGTAAAACCAGGAGCAGAGAGAGGCAACCATTCCTCCAGAAGCCGGACTCGGGGCACAGCAGCGACAGCAGCAGGGACGAGAAAGAGCAGGGTTAAACACGGCCAAAGCCAGCCCTTGGCCGCCTGCCTGGACCAGGCCTCCAGTCCGGAGGCCCTGCTTTGCTTTCCGTCTCTCTAAGTTTCTGAAGCACAGCATCAGGTGCATTTTATTCATACTTTAGTCTCTAGTCAGGGCAGCTTGATAAAATGAACACAGATAATGGAATGGCTTCCTCTGTTAACAGATGTCCTCGTGAAGGTTAAGGCTGGAGAAGTGAACCCGTTTGGAGGGTGTTCATTCAGATCACACGCACCAAAACCACCTGGCCACAGAGCGGGTAATACTGGCTTCTGTTTCTTTTCGTTGGGCTCCTAGGCATTGATGGTCCTGCTGCCTTCCTGAAGCCGGATGCTCAGGATGTGGACACCAGACTTCACGTTCTCACGGTAGGCTCCTCTGCCACCGAGGACACTGAAGGGAGCGCAGACGGGGAGAGCGCACGGGACCCCGCCTCCAAGCCGGACCTGCAGGAGGTTCTCCGAAAGCACGGTGAGGGGGTCCCGGCTTTGAGGCCGTGAGCTGGTTGAGCTGAGGTGACATCAGGTGTGGGCTGGACAAGAGTTACTCTGTGCTGTGAAGAATGAAGTGGAGGGGACAGGTGCTCTCTTGACCAAGATTCAGCAAGTGTCAATTTGGAAGATAATGTTCCTCAAGTGGAGGTTCGTTTGCTTGTCTTACAAGTTTGGGAGAAATCCTTGATCTCTGTCTTAAGGTGCATGTTCACATAAACTGAGTTTTTAGTATAAAAATGGCGTTTGAAAACATAGTACTAACGTTGTAAGTCAACGGTACTTCTACGAAAAAGAAGAAAGCGTAGTAGAAATCAGGATACCCGTATGAGAGTGAGGTTCCAAGAGTTCTATGTCTTTTTGCTACCCACTCCCAAAAGTTAACATTTTAGGGAAGAAAAAAGAAACAAATGTCCGTCACAAACCAACAAATCTTTTAAATGGTACTTTTATTGAGATATAATCACATACCACACAGTTCACCCACTTAAAGTCAACAGTTGATTGGCCCTTTAGTGTGTCACTCAGAAGCCTGCAGCCATCAGCGCTGTCCGTTTTGGAACGTTGTCTGACCCCACAGGACTTCGTGCTTGTTAGCTGTCCCCCTTCATTTCCTGCATTCTCAGCGCCCCATCCGTAGGCAGCCACCGGTCTCCCTCTCTCTGTGGACCTGCTGATTCTGGGATGTCATGTCAGCAGTCACACGCCGTGTGGTCCTCTGTGCCTGGCTGTCACTTAGTGTCAGTTTTTCAGAGTTCATCCACGTTCTGGCCTGTCAGGCCTTCATTCCTGTCTATGGTCGAGTGGCGTTCCATTGTACAGATAAGCCATCTTTTGTTCTTGTCATCAGCTGATGGACAGTTGGGGTGATTCCATTCTGGCTGTTAGGAATAGCGCTGCTATAAGTAGTTACGCATACATTTTCATATGGATGTATGTTTTCCTGGCCTTAGTCTTATCCTTAGGTGTCCTTGAGAAAAACCTGATACCCTTTATTTGTGAACTGTGTGAAAAGAGCTCATGGTGGGCCCTCCTCCGAGATGGGTAGGACTGCCTGTTGCTCAGTCTCCTTGCCAGTTAGGATTTGGGGGCTGTGCCAGCTATTGTATGAGGGGCAGCCTCACCCCAGAGACCAGACAGAAAGAGGGTTGGGTTTCAAGCGGAGCTCTGCTGCTTTGTCTTGGGCAGAACTGCTCCTCCCGGGCCTCCCCACTGTCATCTCCAGGCCTCGGTTACCTTCACAGACTGAGCCTCTGTCCCCGTGAACTCTGCCTCCCAGCTCCTCCTCTCCCCTCACAGCTCACACACATAGAATCACCGGGGTTTTCGCCTTTGGTATCTGACTTATTTTCACTTAGCATAATGTCTTCAAGATGCATTCATGTTGTAGCATGTGTCAGGATTTCATTCCTTTTTAAGGCTGAATAGCGTTCCATTTGCGTATGTGCCACGGTTTGGTTATTCATCAGTTGCTGGATATTTGGGTTGTTCCCACCATCTGAAAATTGGGAAGAACACTGCTCTGCACATCGGTTGTTCACGTGCCTGTCTGTGTCTCTCTTCCTCCTTTTGGGAACATACCCAGAGGTGGGATTGGTGGACTCTGGGGCATCACCACCAGCAGTGCATGAGGGTTCCAGTTTCTCCACATCTGCACCAGCACTTATTTTCTGGTTTGGGGTTTTTGTTGTTGTTTTTTTAAATGTATTATTTTACTTATTTATTTTTGGCTCCGTTGGGTCTTTGTTGCTGCCCAGGCTTTTCTCTAGTTGCAGCAAGTGGGGGCTACTCTAGTTGTGGTTTTGGGGCTTCTCAGTGCAGCGACTTCTCTTGTTGTGGGCCCCGGGCTCTAGGTGGCGGGCTTCAGTAGTTGCAGCTCCCGGGCTGTAGGCTACGGGCTTAGTAGTTGCGGCACACGGATTTAGCTGCCCTGCGGCATGGGGGATCTTCCTGGATCAGGGGTAGAACCCGTGTCTCCTGCATTGGCAGGCGAATTCTTTACCACTAAGCCACCAGGGAAGCCTGGTATTTTTTTTCTATAGTAGTCATCCTAGTGCTTGTCAAGTGGTATCTCATTGTGATTTTAATTTGCATTTCCCTAATGACTAGTGATGTTGAGAATCTCATGGTTATTGGCCACTTATGTATGTTCTTTGGAGAAATGTCTATTCAAGTCCTTGATCCATTTTTGAACTGGGTTTGTTTTGTTGCTGTTGAGTTAAATATTCTGGATATTAATCCTTATCAGATGTATGATTTGCAGATATTTTCTCTCATAGAATGTTTTAAAGAGGCTCAAATTAGGGTGGCAGCAGTGGGCAGGGAAAACGAGGGATGGAGTAGGTGAGACTATGAAGAAAGAGTTGTCAGAATGTGCATAAAAGAGCCATGTGTTAAGTCAGAACAGCTGGAATGTTTTAAGCAAGGGAGTTAAAGTTATATTTGGCTCAAAGATTTTCTGGCTTTTTTTAAAAACAGTTTCTCCCTTTCTGCCAGGGATCTCAGGGAGTTTGAACTTTGATGAGGAGGAGACTGATGGGGAAGAAGGAGAAGGGAACCAACTGAGGTCTCAGTCGGCGTGTTCAGAGGCAGAGAGGCCCGGTTCTGCATCCAGCCAGAAGCCAGCCCTGGTGTGTAGTCCTGAACCTTCTTCCCCTGGGGCTGATTTCACTGCTTCCTGGACACGTCTTCCTGTTTAAGTGCCATCACTGGATGAGGGCTGCTTCCAGGATTTAAGCTGGAATTTTATTTAGAGCCACGACTCTATTTCCTGTGTCTTCAGCCAGCTTTTGTAAAGCTATATCCCATTTTCGTACTTCCCTCCTTCATTACTCCCAGTGGTCATATACTTACTTAACTTCTCAGAGTTTTTCCTTATTTTGTCAGAAGACGGAATGCATATGGGTAAATCAGTAAGTTAATCTGTCCTTTAAGTGTTTCTCAAAGAGAACATGAGGTTTCCTGACCCAGCTGCGGCTGCTCTCTCAGGGCACAGGGGCCTCCGGGACCGCAACCCTGCACTCTGACATTCAGCCGGGAGAAATAGAGGACTTGGAAGGCTTTGTGTACAGTCCTGCCCCACGAGGTGTCACAGTGAAGTGCCGGATAACCCGGGACAAGAAAGGGATGGACCGGGGGCTCTTCCCCACCTACTACATGCACTTGGAAAAGGATGAGAATCGCAAGGTAGGCGAGTGACTCTTATCTTGAGATGGAGGGAAGTGTGCTGTCAGGGCAGGGGCAGTGGTGGTCTTAAGAACAGGGGTTGGGGGGCACCAGTCTCAGACCTAGTCAGCAGGAACGAGGGTGTACTTACAAGTGTCCGGGGCCGTGTTCTCACTGTCTTCAAAGAGGTCCTAGTCTAATAGTCAAAATCCACCCCCGCCCCAGAAAAAAGAGAGTTTTATCAAGGAGTCATAAAATGGAGGAGAATATTTAAATGTTGTTTTTATCTCCATCCCTCTTTTGGGGTGCGGGGGTTTCTAGTGTGCTCTTAGACTTTTGTTCTTATTACATGGTAGAACATGCCAATGTGGAAAAAAGAGAGTTCATTTTAGGGAATAGGAGGAATTGGAAAAACAAAAACATGTCAGTGAAATGTCTTACTTTTCATCCTAGAAATTCTGATTTACCCTTAAATTTGAGGCAGTTAGTACTTGCTAGTGACCAGCCTGTTTTGTGTTAACACCAGGTCTAAGTGGATGATTTTAAGGTTTTGGAAATAAGATGGGGGCAGTAGGCGTCAGTGCTGTTGCCACCCACTGTTCACTCCTGTGTGCCACGCACCAGGCGTGTGCTCCGGCTTTGTGTGTGTCATCACCTGGAACCCCTAGGACAGCGCTGTAAGACAGGAGTCCTTGTGCCCCCGTGCGGGCGAGGTAACTGGGGCTCCAGGAGCACCCACATCACACCAAGTGGCAGAGCCAGTCTGAACCTGTCTGACTCCATAGTGCCCCCCCACCCCTGGGTACTGTCCTCGCCCGCCTCCCTGTTACTCTCCAGGTCCAGCAGGGTTTGGGAAGGACGTCCACACCACAGTACCCACGTCCCTGAAGCCACGGGAGCTCAGAACAGCCACGCACACAGTGCAGCAGGGAGGCAGTGCGGTGGGGAGCAGGGGCCCAGTGTCCAAGGGCCTGCCTCTCCAGGGTGGAGGCAGTCTTCTCGTGAAACTGCACGAAGCTTGTTTAAAATGTCAGTGGAGTGGGACTTCCCTGGCGGTCCAGTGGCTAAGATTCCGCTCTCCTAATGCTGGGGGCCTGGGTTTGGTCCCTGGTCGGGGAACTAGATCCCACATGATGCAACTAAGACCTGGTGCAAGCAAATAAATAAAACGTCAGTGGAGGTTTTAGGGATGAAGTTAGAAATAATGATGTGGAGAATGAGGCTAGTGAATTTAGAAAAATTAGGCAGTTGGGAGACCCTGGTGGTGAATTCTAAGAGGCATAATGAGGATTAGAAAAAGTGGTAAGACCTAGAGATTGGTCTTCTCTGAGAAAACCCCAAACGGCAGATGTGCAGGTACTGCGAAAGGGCTGGAGGCCCCAGGGCCCTGGGAGAGGAGGCCACAGGGGCTTCCCCCATGGCACCTAGGGCCCAAGGCCACAGAGCACATGGTGGCAAGGTCAGGGACAGGGTGTGGGGGCCCCTCACTCAGCTGGGTGCCTCATCCAGGCTCTGCAGGAGACCCGTCTCGTGCCTGTCCATCTGGGAACCCGAGATGATTGACTTCTGCCTGGGAGTATCCTTCCAGGACTAGGTTTTGAACATGATGTGTGAGTTTAACACGTGCCAGCCTGCACACCAGGGGCCAGGCGTCATCACCACTGGGGTTCCAGTGCACAGAGGCTGGTCTGGGTGTTCGGGGCTTCAGGGAGGTCACTGCTGCCATCCATGAGGCCGTGGTTCCGGCCAGGTTCTCCACAGTCCTTGTGTGGTAAGGCTGCTGGGAGCAGGATCAGCAGGCCCCACACCATCCTGCAGGCTGACCGGTCCCTCGGGTCCTGGCTGGTGCCTCTCACCCCCGCCCCGGGACCCTAGCGTAGCCTCTGCTCTTGTGCCTGGAAGCTGCCAGCCGGCCAGCGTGAACAGCGCTGCCCTGTGGCTGGGCTGCACGCCGCCCCGGGCCCTGTGCTGAAATCATCTCTGATGCCATTGCCAAGACTTGGGCTGCCTCACCCCAGGCTCTGAAGGGAGAGCGTCTCTGAGAATGCGCTGAGCACCCTGTAACGACCCACACTGGAGTCTCAGTGCAGAGGACTCCAGCTGTGGCCACCATGTGGCTTTTCTACAAGAAAAGTTAAAGCAAATTAAACCTGTTTAAAAATAGAAAAGACCCAGAGGGGGACTGCTTGGTATAGGATAGGCAGCTGCTGGATATTTGCTCACTGAATGGGTAGGACACACACACACACACACACACCTGGCAGCTCTTGAGTGCATTTTTTACTGAAATGTTTTTTCCTTTTTTAGATATTTCTTCTTGCAGGTAGGAAGCGGAAAAAGAGCAAGACATCCAACTACCTCATCTCCACGGATCCCACAGACCTGTCCCGAGAAGGGGCGAGCTATATTGGCAAGCTCAGGTGGGGGCAGCCTCATGTCACGTCCTCTTCTTGTGAGAGCTTGATTCCTGTAGTCTCAAAGCAAGTCCACGCTGGTTTTACAGTGAGCTGGTGTGATGTCATCTAAAGAAATAAGTTAATAGAAAGCCCAAGGCCTCTCCATGTTTTAAGGATGGATCTTTGAGAGAGTGACTCAAATTGAGAGAAAATTACAGAGCTCTGTGATGACTTTTCCTCTTGATTCTAGGT
Source organism: Cephalophus harveyi (assembly GCA_006410635.1). NCBI lineage: Eukaryota > Metazoa > Chordata > Mammalia > Artiodactyla > Bovidae > Cephalophus > Cephalophus harveyi. The sequence goes on from SJYT01067703.1 coordinate 707,484, forward strand.
CCAACCTCATGGGGACTAAGTTCACCGTATATGACCATGGTGTGAGCCCGGCCAAGGCCCAGGGCCTGGTGGAGAAGGCCTACACGCGTCAGGAGCTGGCCGCCGTGTGCTACGTGAGTGCCATCTTGCCGGCCTCCTGACCAGCCCCAAGCTCACAGTCTGCCAGCCCTCCCGCCCCGCCACGCTCGTTTCCCTGTTTGCTCAGGTTTACTTGTGATCTGCCAAGTTTAGTGTGTTTACTGTTCTGGCAGGCCCTGTCTCCTCTGCCCTTGTCCCTTGCCTGTGCCGTGGTGGTGTGAATGCTCACTGCGTTACCGCCAACATACTGGCTAGAGGTGACAGTGACTTGGAAGCTGGTCCCTCCTTCCATCTTCTCCAAGCTGGTTTGTCGTGTATTGCTGCTGCTAAGTGGCCCTGCTCCAGCAGACAACGTCCTTCTGCTCCACGGCCTTTCAGGCTGCTCCCCACCGAGTCTAGAGTCCAGCCCGGACCTTCCACCTCACCCTCTGGCTCCCCTGGCAGCAGGCTCCCTGCCCCTGCTCCTCGCCCCTTGAGCTGCAGCAGCCCTCCTCTCTGGCCCCCCTCCCCCCACCCCAAACCTGCCCGCCCACCAGGGTCTGCAGAGGGGCCTCTCCCCACACAGGACATGCTTGACGCTCCCCTCGGCTCCCCTTGATTCCTCTCGCAGCCCGTGAGCTACCCTCGTCATGCTTCTGATCCTTCTCTGACCACCTTGTAAACTCCCGCTCACTGCTATTTCCGCACAAACCTGGACCCGCCGTGTACATGCAGAGTCAGAGAAGCGAGAAGGAATTAACCCGACTCAGTTGTTGCTTTGATCCTAGAGCCTCAGCTTTTCTTCAGTTGGAATTAATCTCATCACTTGATTCCCATGAGATTTTATCTGTGTGACTGAGAATCATTTGACTTAACCCTTTATAACCTATGGTATGTTTTCTCTTAGCTTCAGAATCAATGAAATATTTTAACTATGCATGACTTTAATATGCATGTATATATGTATGTAAATATACACACATCCACATATTTAATGTACTTATTCATGTATAATCTGCTTGGCTTGATAGGCATTTTAATTTTTTACTTCCAAGTACAGGCCTTAGTTAAACTGTAATTCTCCCTGTATATCATATAGTGCCATGTCCTTAGTTGGGAAATAGATATTTATTGATGATAAAACTGGGCAGTTTGCTCAAAATTGTCTCAAATTTCACTTCAGGCTAAAGAAGAAGAGTAAGGCTTCTAGATAATAGAATCTGCTTTAAATTCAAACGTTCAAAGTAGGTTAAAAAGAGGAAACAGTATTATTTTCCTGGTCTTGATTCCCCATCTCTCTTTGTTTAACTACAATGAAGTAAGTGAATGGTTTTTAGTGCTCTCCACCTTGTGGACTTTGCGCGTGCCCAGCAGAGTCGTCTTGTGTTAAGCATGTTGTCGCTTTTCTGTTTCAAGTTCCTGCTTATTTCCCTCTCTTCTAGGAGACAAATGTACTTGGATTTAAAGGCCCGAGGAAAATGTCTGTGATCATCCCTGGGATGAATATGAATCATGAACGGATTCCTTTTCAGCCACGAAATGTAAGTAAGAGCGTATTTGTTTTTAAAGTCTTTATTTTTAATTGAAGGATAATCGCTTTATAATATTGTGTTGGTTTCTGCCATATATCAGCATGAATCAGCCATAGGTATACATATTTAATCATCAGAGGATCCTAAAAATAAGACCGTGATGCAGACAAAGTCAGTAGAAGAGACTCCTGCTTCCACTAGAGCCCAGTGTGTGACCGGCCCCTCTCCTTCAGAGAGCTGCCGCTCCAGAGCCCCGGGCACCTGCACTTGCTCATGCAGTTGATGGCAGCCACTTAACTCTGCAAAGAGAACTGCTGGTGATTCTCTGAGAATCCAGATAGCTGGCTTAATCTTTGACTTTCTGTTCTGTTTTCTGAAATGGAAAAAATAGGCCCCTCCTCTGCCCGCCCCTGTACAGGGTAGAGGAGGGGTGGTCTCCCCTGGCTCTCAGCACAGACCCCTTGCCTGCAGGACCACGAGAGCTTGCTTTCAAAATGGCAGAACAAAGCCATGGAGAACTTGATCGAGCTGCACAACAAGTCCCCGGTCTGGAATGATGACACCCAGTCCTACGTGCTGAACTTCCACGGCCGGGTCACTCAGGCGTCTGTGAAGAACTTCCAGATCGTCCACGACAACGACCGTAAGCCCCCAGGGAGAAGGGTATTCTGGCGAGATTTGGAAATGAGCATTTCCCTTGTTTGGTGGGAAGTTACACTCAGAAAAGAGTGGTTTAAGAAAGAAATGGTTCCTTTGGAAAGACAGAGCTGCATTGTACAGTCGGGACCTCTGAGTCGCTGTATGGAGGGCAGACTTGAGACAGAGACATCCGGGGGAGGCAGCGTGCGAAGCAGGGGCACAGACCCTCCCTTCCTCAGTGAAGGTTCTGGGCAAGTCCAGTCAGGTCCACGGAGCTTGTGCTGCGCCCGGCGGGCTCCTCTTCACCGTCCCCTCCTCTGGCCCTGCCCTGGGCAGCCGCCTTCCCCGGAGCGGAGTGGATCGTAGTAGAGCCTGTGGTGGCAGGGAGCGGGCACTCTTGGTCATGCCTCTTCTATCCTTCTGAGGGATTCCCATTTTAGAGAGCTGGGATCACTGGCCTGTGTGGAAGGTTTGTCTGTACCTAAAGTGGGCCCTTCCGGATAGACACACCTCCCCCGCTGACGTGCCTGCCCTCTGCTTCCAGCTGACTACATAGTCATGCAGTTTGGACGCGTGGCCGACGACGTGTTCACGCTGGACTACAACTACCCGCTCTGCGCGCTCCAGGCCTTTGCCATCGGGCTCTCCAGCTTCGACAGCAAGCTGGCCTGCGAGTGAGGCCGAGCAGCCGGAGCAGGGCGCTCTCGCCCCAGGACACCCAGAGCGACAGGCTGCCCCTGTGGAGCAGTCCCTGGAAGTGTGTGTGTAGATGTGTGTGGATTCACATATGTGTGTGCGCACATACATGTATGTACACCCCCACTCCCTGGTCGCACAGCCCTGGTCAGGGATCATGGCTCAACTCGGGTAAGAGGTTTTGCAGAGCACAGAAGTGATCTGACGTTACCGTCCAGCTGTCAGAGTATTGTTTTTGGAAATTTGCAGCCAGAATCAGCTTGACTTCCCTTTCTTGCAGACCTTCTCAGAGAGGGATAGTTCCCTCAGTGACCTTCAGTCTCTAGGTCTGCAGACTTTTTCTGAAAATGGCCGGTTCATCCATGGAGATGTGACCGTCCCGTTTCCAGGGTCTCTGTACTTCCCTGGGCCTGGCGGTCTTCCATAATGGGCCTGTGGTCACGAGAGCACCTGGGGGACGACTGCCTCCAGGAGTGAAGGTCGCAGCTGAGGCCTTGTCTGCTGGCCTTGTCCACTGCAACCGTAGCCTTTCCCGTGTCCTGCCCACAGTGGTTTGCAGAGTATCATTTACCATCAGTGGTCATTCCAAGTCCACCTAACACCTGCCTCACCCACGGGGGAGGGGTCCCAGGAGGAGTGCTTGCTTCCTGCTGTCTTTTGTCAGGGGGCAGGCGTGGAGTGGGGGAGTGTGGCGCCCATTCTCCAAAGCCAGCCGCTCCACTTGGGTGCTCACGAGTCACATGATCACGGTCCCCTCTTCCTCAAGGCTGGCCGACTGGCTCCTGTCTCAGTCAGGGTGGCTGTGGCCCGATTTATGATCAGTGATGTGAGAAATTTACAAATTGTCTTAATCGTGGTTTAGGCTGGAAGCGTGGACTTCAGAGGGGACCTGACCTGGTCAGGTCATGGCTGAGAGGCTTTGACACGGCCTTCACCTTCTCAGCCCCGAGCACCTCCCTTGATAGGTTACCGTGGAGCCGTTCGTGCAGACACACCTGCCGCCCCATGGGAGGGAGAGAACCGTGTGGGTGTGTAAACCTGCCATGGTCACCGTCCAGGGCGAGCACGCTCAGGCCTCTCTTCTCAACGCAAGTGTCGTTAGCCCCAGGGCCTGGCTCCCCCAGCCAGGTCACGTCCTGTCGCTTCTGCTCGCAGATTGTAAGCACTGTGCTGTTCTGTTCAGATTATCAGCCTCTCCCAACAAATTGCATGGCTCTGCTGCCGGTTTACAGCCTGCTCGGGCACCCGCATCCTGAGACTCAGGAGCGCCATGAGCTCCGCGCTGGCGTCGGTCACCCCCAGGCCTGTCTGCTAGCCTGGGGTTGGGCGGCAGCCTCTGTTGCTCCTTCTGTTTCCCTATGTGGACGTCCTTTCTGTCCCTGCTTCCTGTCCCTGCTCCACATTGAACAGCAGTGGAAGGAAGGAGACGGGGTGAGCCGACCCATGGCTCACCCCACCCGCATGCTCACTGCTCTGTCCTGACCCGGCGGTCATCTCAGGCTGCGTCCCTCAAGTGCCTCGGTCCTCAGGTGCCCTCCCCCCGCTGGCCTCTCCTGAGGCTGCTCGCTTGCCTCCAGCGGGGAATATGAAGTGTCTGGGGAGGGACCTGGGGGGCGGCTGATCTGACCTGCCTCTTGCCCCAGCTCTGGCGCAGACACACCCCGGCCTCCTGTCCTTCCTGCTCAAGTGTGCAGGTGATCAGTTTTACATATTTATACTTTTTGTATACTACAGAAATAAAAAGTGATTTCTATAAAAATGTGAGTGTTGCCATTCTTTCAGACCTCCCATCCCTCTCATGGCTCCTTCCATCACATCTGTCGTGATAGTTTCATCGCTAGGCAGCCGTGAACTAGTCAGTTCTTTGGAGCCAAGTGAGTCACTGTGAGTTTCCATCACAGGAGAGCAGGGGTCTGAGGACTCATCACATGCACACTGGGTGTTTCCTGGACAGGCGATGGGGCTGAGCCTGAGACAGGGACCCCAGGGGGCAGATGATGGGACTAAGACTGAGACGGGGGGCCCAGAGGGCAAGACGAGGGAGCTGAGACGGGGCCCAGGGGACAGATGATGGGGCTGAGACTGAGGGGGCCCAGAGGGCAAGACGAGGGAGCTGAGACCGAGGGGGCCCAGAGGATGGTGCCTGCACCCGTCAGCCTCCTGGGTCACCTTCCTGATTTGCCAGCAGAAAAAAAATGAAGGGACTCTCTCAGTTCTAAGTGGTCACATTTAAGGCTTCCTTCTACAGACAAGTTAAAAGGAGTATGTTCACAAGTCCTGGCGAGGCCTTCCTTCTCTTAGGGTCACGGGATGGGTCCTGTGGAAGAAGCAAGAAGAGTCACATCGCGGTGAGGGCTGGGGTCAGTCTGATGTGTACAGCTTGGGTTTTCTTTTTCACTCGATTTTTCTTTTTTTTTTTTTGCCCAACAGGTTATTTGTGACCCAGTTTTATACACTTTTCAATAGCCAAGAATAATATCAGTGGTCATTGATATGAAAGATACCAGCAGGTGATTTTCTGAATAAGCCTGCAAAAGGCTCTTTAAAATTTATTTTAAATTGCAGGATAATTTCTTTACAATATCGTGTTGGTTTCCGTCGTATTCATCAGCATGAATCAGCCATAGGTTTATATATGTCCACTCTCACTTGAACCTCCCACCTCCCACCCCATCCCGTCCCTCTACATAAGGCTCTTTTTGAGTGGAAGGTTAGGTGAGAGAAAGGAATGAACGAGCATCAGTTCACTGCCTTTAGATAGCAACATGGGTACAGAAATAAAGCAACGGTCAAATCGAGCAGAGTCCCTGGGTTCTGGTTCTTCTGCCAGGGATTTGCCTCTCCTGTAGATTGAGGGGTTAGAGTTACTAACATAGGATCTGTCCTCGAGTGGACCCAGTCCTCCCTGCCTACACCCACAGTCACCCAAGACCCCACGGCGTGTTTTCAGTCGTGTGCTCTGGTCCTCCTTCCTGCACAGCTGCTGTTGGCTGTTGCGCCGTTTGTAGCTGGAGAAACCTGGGGAGGGGAGACTGGACTGCGGGGAGCACACCCGGGCAAGGGCGTGACCTTGCAACTGAGGAAGCCGCTTCCCAACCACTGGCCACAACTGTTCCCGGAGAAAACCCATGGATGTTGAGAGCTGCCGGCCCTCAGCCTCCAGCTCCCCCTCTGCATGGGCTGGCCTCACACGTCTCTTGGCCAAGGGCACGTGGGCTAGTTTGCCCTTCCCCCGCTCTGTCAGCTAGCTGTCTTAGGGTGTGCTCTATAAGTCTCACGGCTCTTCCCCTCTGCACAAACCCAGTGTGGGGGGCGGGGCACTGCCTGTGAAGTTTTCAGGCAAGCCCTCCTAAGCCACCGGGCTTCCCAGGTGGTACTTGTGGTAAAGAATCCGCCTGCCAGTTCAGACAAGAGACATGGGTTCCATCCTTCCATCCCTCCATCCCTGGGTCGGGAAGATGCCCTGGAGTAATGGCAACCATGGACAAAGTAGCCTGGTGGGTTAACAGTCCAGGGGGCTGCAAAGAGTCTGAGCAACAGCACCTCCCTAAACTGTGGGCGGCTCCCTAGCACCACCTGCTGACCCAGGGGGCATGTTACAAGTGCAGTAACAGGAGCACAGATTCCAAGGCCCAGACCCTGTTATAGTCCTGTGCTTACTAGGCACTCTGTGCTTCAGCAGCAACACAACTCCAGAAGCTCTGGGGACAGTAGTGTTTCTGGACGGTAGACAGTGGACGGACTCCAGGCAGAACGCCTGGGCTCCGGCACCAAATGCCTAGGCAGATATCAATGTTCTCATTTTTAGTAGTGTCTTTTTACAAATGGAATAATGCATCTCAGATGACTTTTTTTTTTAGCCATGCAGTTAAACAAAATGGTTTATCAGTTCAGTTCAGTTCAATCGCTCAGTCGTGTCCGACTCTTTGCGACCCCATGAATCGCAGCACGCCAGGCCTCCCTGTCCATCACCATCTCCCGGAGTTCACTCAGACTCACGTCCATCGAGTCCGTGATGCCATCTAGCCATCTCATCCTCGGTCGTCCCCTTCTCCTCCTGCCCCCAATCCCTCTCAGCATCAGAGTCTTTTCCAATGAGTCAACTCTTCGCATGAGGTGGCCAAAGTACTGGAGTTTCAGCTTTAGCACCATTCCTTCCAAAGAAATCCCAGGGCTGATCTCCTTCAGAATGGACTGGTTGGATCTCCTTGCAGTCCAAGGGACTCTCAAGAGTCTTCTCCAACACCAAATGCTCATAAAGTTTTCCAGGGACTATGGCCCAAGGAAAGGAAAACAGCATGACTTAACTAGGGAGCTAAACATTCCTATTGTGGTCTCAGGCCTGAGCTTACCTTGCCTTCCTGACTTTGTACCCCTCTCTCAGTATTCTTACCTGGAAAATTCCATGGACAGAGGAGCCTGGCAGGCTGCAGTCCATGGGGTCACAGAGAGTTGAAAACAACTGAGCGACTAACACTTTTACTTTCTCCTACTTGAAGGAACAGCCCATGCCAAAAAAAAAAAAAAAGTGCCCTGAGATTAATGCAAGTTTCTGAAATATTTCAAATACGAAGTAGGCCTCCGTGGTCTTCTCTGGCTCTGCCGAGTCCTTCTGTCTATCAGGTCCACTCTCCCATGCATGGGACCAAGCTGAGACCCAGGAGCCCGGGCGCAAGAAGAGTGAGCCACGTGGAGGGCAGAGCTGGTGGAAGTGGGACTTTCCTGGTCTGTTCCAACTTTTTATTACACATGGTGGTGTAATCTAGTGGTTCTCAAACCTGGGGGTTTTAACATCTGGTTAAGTACTATCCACCTAGATTCTGTCCCTTGTGATTTTCAGAGACTCCAAGAATAATCAGTAGTTCCCTTTCTTCCATAGTCTGGGGGCAGGGAAGTCAGGAAGGAAGGATGCTCTAAGAGGAAAGAAGGGTGACAGGCAGAGGGGGCTGGGACTTAGATCAAGCTTTCAAGAGTGGGTCTAGATGGAATTTCTAGGGTGCTGGTGCATGCCTAGTGTGGACTCAATCAGGGGAAGATAGAAGGATCCCCTTAGAAATACATCCTGATTTTGCCTTTGGTCAGTCTTATGTTATCCTGTGTCACATATGGGAACAAATTTTAAATACTAAATGATTTCATGTGGTTCAAAAAGTGTTTATACAATTAAAGCCTCCTCCCATACCTGTCCCCTTCTGTTTCTCTCGCCCTGTCGTACTCTCACAATTGACCAATTTTAGTTTCCAGTGTATCTTCATGCAAAAATAAAAATGTATTTGCAATCTCCCAATCTTTGTGCACAAAAGGTAGCATATTACATACCTGGTTCAGTCCAGTTCAGTTCAGTCGCTCAGTCGTGTCCGACTCTTAGCGACCCCATGGACTGCAGCATGTCGGGCTTCCCTGTCCATCACCAACTCCTGGAGTTTGCTCAAACTCATGTTTATCCAGCCGGTGATGCCATCCAACCATCTCATTTTCTGTCCTTCTGCCCCCTTATCCTCCTTCCTTTAATCTTTCCCATCCTCAGGACTTGGTTCAGTAGCTTGCTTTTTTTTTTCATTTAATATATTCTGGAGATGTTTCCATATCAATAAACACAGCCCTTCCTTATAGAGGCACACCTTATTTTACTGCTTTATTATGCTTTGTTGACACTGTTTTTGTGTGTTTTTTTTTAACACAAATTGAAGTTTTGTGGCAACCTTGTGTTGTCAGATGCTGATTATCATTTAACAATAAAATATTTTAAAATCAAAGTATGAGCATTGTTTTCTAGACATAATGCTGTTGCACAGTGTAGTTACCAGGCTACTGTGTAGTATAAACATAACTTTTACCGTCTGTACTAGGAAAGCCCCACGTTTGTGTGGCTCACTTTATTTTGATATCTGCCTCATTGCAGTGGTCTGGGACTGAGCCTGCAGTGTCTCTCAGATGTGCATGTACCTGTTTATAGGCTACAGTATTTCATTCACTCAGGGAAGTACCGTAATGCTTTTAAATAGTCCCCCATGCATGTACAGTTTGAGCACTGAGAAACTGTCTCAGTGGGTTTTAAGTCTATACAGTGCAGCAGGGACCTGTTATTTACTGTAGTAAGTAACTCACTAACTCCCCTGGCATTACTACGCTTGGCGTCTCCCACAGTCCCAAGTTCTCCCCTTTGCTCTGCAGGTATCATCTACTTGCTGGTTGAGCATCTCCTTTTGGATGGTGCCCAGCTGTGCTTTCTAACTGTCACTGCTAGTCCCATGGAACTATTCAAATTAAAATTTAGTCAACTAGTTACATTTCAAGGGCTCAGTAGCCATATGTGGCTCACACCTACCATACTGGACAGTGTGGCTAAAGAACACTTCATCATTCTAGAATGTTCTGTCGGAGAATGTGTCCACAGAACACATTCCACAGCATGGGTCCACAGAAATTTCAGCCTCAGGTTCTGAAAATGTAACTTAACCTCTGCTCACCAGGTGTCCTCCCAGTGGAAGCGGCGCTTGTCCAGCTCCCCCAGTAGAATGTCAGCAGCTTGCAGGGCAGGGCTGACATCTGTGCATCACTGGTGCCTACCTGGTACAGTGCCAAGGACCGGACCCATGCTCAGTCCTGGTGGGATGGAAACCCGCGTGACAGGAGACAGGTTCAGACGCCTAAGTGTCCCCAGGGTCATAATTGGTCTCGGCTGAACTGCTATTGTTCAAACTCCCCAGTAACCACATAATATGTGACTTCTGTTGCCTTTCATTGTCAAAATCAGAGTCACTGAAAATGAAACTCTTAACAGTAAGGCTGGAGGAAGCCTTTCCTCCCTTCTGAGTTTTTTTCCAGGAAGCTCCCGAATATTGGATCCTAACGATGCTCTGGGACCCTCAGAAAAAGTTCTGAAGAACTGTGTGGAGAAAGCTTCACCTCTGGGCTCCAGACACCAAGCGTCTCGTTTCAGTCTGGATACCGCATTCATTTGCATGGGCTGCCGTAACAAAGTACCACAGATGGGGTGGCTTACACAGAAATTTATCCCTCACGGTTGTGGAGGATGCAAGTTTAAGGTCTGGGGGTAGGCAGGCTTGGTTTCTCCTGAGGCCCTTCTCCTTGGCTTAGAGATGGACCCTCTCTCCATGTCCTCACGTGGTCCTTCCTCTTTGAGAAGTCTTCATCCTAATCTCTTCTTACAAAGAAGATTAGGAAGGGCCCAGATCCAGGCAAGTTGGATTAGGCCAACCTAAAGACCTCGTTCTAACTTAATCACCTCTTTAAAGATGTCTGCTTATTCAATCCCATTCTGATGTATTGAGGATTAAGAGTTCAACAGATGGGTTGGGGGTTGGGGGTGGGGGGAGGAAGCACAAGGCAGCTCCTGGCACATACTGTCCCCTCCATGGTAGACCTGGAGTCTAGCTTGTCCACATTTCTCTTTGATGAAGAGATAACAAGACTAATACTATGCTTTTCAAATTACAGACTGCTTTTATTCTATAGAGGAAAAGAAAGCTTGCAGCTTTGATAAAAGTCAGACTGTTTTGCCTTTCAATACAAGATGCAGTTGAGATGGTATGGAGTGAAGAGTCTTCTTAAGGAAAAAAAGCAAAAGGAAATACAGGATAGTGGCTGGGGACTGCCCTAGGAATCCAGTGGCTAAGACTCCCTGCTCCCAATGCAGGGGGCCCGGGTTCGATCCCTGGTCAGAGAACTAGATCCTACATGCCATGACTAAAGATCCGTGTGCTGCACCAAAGACTGTGTGCAGACGAATAGCTAAACACTTTTAAAAAAGCAAAGGACCCACAGTCACAGCCCTCACACTCCAGCACCAAGTTGGCAGCATCCCACTTTTAAGCCGAGGGTGAGGGGGCATGCTTTAGGGGCATCTCTAAAGTAGTGCATCTTCCTCTGACCTAAAGACTAGGCAATAATCTTCTCTTGATTCTGCCCTGGTCAGCTTCATATTAGGCTATTAAATCCAGTCATGGTTTTGTTTTTTTTTTAAGATATGGAAAAATTAGGGCAGGGTTAGACATATGAAAAAGTGGCTGACACTCCACATTCCCAATGCAGGAGAGCCAGGTTTGATCCTTGGGTCAGGAAGCTGCCCTGGAGAAGGGAATGGCAGCCCACTTCAGTATTCCTGCCTCGAGAATCCCACAGACAGGGGAGCCTGGTGGGCTACATACAGTTCACGGGGTTGCAGAGTTGGGACAAGACAGAGTGACTTTCACATTCACTTTTTTTCACTTAGATATATAGTTCCAGTCACATCTCACCCACAGCCCCCCATTATAAAAGAAGTACGTTTGTTATAAATAATAACAAAATGACAAAGAAAGCCCCTAATCATTAACCTGTCAGAGATAATCACTCGAAAATACCTTTCAATTTATTTTTCAAAAACAGGATATAACACTGTAAGCAGCTATACTCCAATATAAAATAAAAAATTAAAAAAAACCCAGGATCATCCTATATACACTATTTTTTTTAAAAAAAATCCGCTTTTCCACTTATTCTATCAAGAACGTTTGTTGGGTTTATTTTAAAAAATCTTATTTAAAGAATACTATCACATGGATATGGCTGAGTTTGTTTAACACAGTATCACATGGATAATTTAACTATGATCATAATATGGTTGGAAAAAAGTTTATTAACACAGTGGCTCAGCGGTAAAGAATCTGCCTGCAATGCAGGAGACCCAGGAGACACAAGTTCGATCCCTGGGTCAGGAAGATCCCTTGGAGAAGGGCATGGCGATGCACTCCAGTATTCTTGCCTAGAGAATCCTATGGACAGAGAAGCCTGGTGGGCTTCAGTCCATAGGATCGCAAAGAGTCAGACACAGCAGAAGCAACTGAGCACACATAATATGGGTTGAAAAAACTTTAAAAATAAAAAAAATTTGTTTAATTAAAAAAAATTAAAGGAATGGAAACAATATCAAACAACACAGCTGACACTGCTGTTGCAATCCATCCTCCCTGCCTTCTGTTCTGCAGCCACTCCTGTTTACCAGACTTTTCCTAACCTCCTCCCTCCTCCCATCATCCCCCCACACTCCCCAACCCCCACACCCAAGTACAGACCACCAGCCTTCCTGAGTCTTCCAGACTCAATTCAGCAAGCTCTCATTTATCCTTTAAGATCTAGGTCACTGCTGCTGCTGCTAGTCACCTCTATAACTTGGATTTTCTGAGCCTTCCCTTGGGTTCCTCTATGGGGCTCAAAGCTCACAGTCACTCAACAAATGGTTATTATACTAAGTAGCCAGTGCTTACCATTTGTGCCTCACTGAGAGTCCCTGGGACTGCAAGGAGATCCAACCAGGCCATTCTGAAGGAGATCAACCCTGGGATTTCTTTGGAGGGAATGATGCTAAAGCTGAAGCTCCAGTACTCTGGCCACCTCATGGGAAGAGTTGACTCACTGGAAAGACTCTGATGCTGGGAAGGATTGGGGGCAGGAGGAGAAGGGGACGACAGAGGATGAGACGGCTGGATGGCATCACTGACTCGATGGACGTGGATCTGAGTGAACTCCAGGAGTTGGTGATGGACAGAGAGGCCTGGCGTGCTGCGATTCATGGGGTCGCAAAGAGTCGGACACAGAGCAACTGAACTGAACTGAGTGCCTGCCTGTAGGCTGTAGACATGTGTAGGCTGTAGACATATGTAGGCTGTAGGCTGTCCTGAGCTGTAGACATGTCTCATGTGGAGGAGCTGTGACCAAGCCCTGGCGTGTTGCGTTAGTTAACAAACAGACCAGAATTTATATGCAAATGAGACCTGCTTCCTTCAAAGTCTCCACCTCAAGAGACTTTGTCAGTGATGCTGTGATGCTCAAAATGCCACTGGGCGCTTCCCTGTGGTTCAGTGCTAGTTTGCCTATCAATGCAGGAGACAGGGGTTCCATCCCTGATCTGGGAAAATCCCACTTGGCGCGGAGCAACTAAGCCTGTGTGCTACAACTACTGAGCCTGTGCTCTAGAGCCCGGACCCCACAACTACAGAGCCCTAGAGCCCGTGCTCCGCAGCGAGGGAAGCCACCGCAATGAGAAGCCTGCACACAGCGACTAGAGAGCAGCCCCTGCTCGCAGTTAGCAGAGAAAAGCCCATGCTGTGGGCCCAGCACAGCCAAAATTAAAGAAATAAAATTATTAAAAACACACACCATTGGAACATCTCTCTCGGAAGTCACTTCAGCATTTGTAGCACTTTCTTTTCAAGATCTGTGGCAGTGGCTTTCTGCTTTTTCATTTTTAACTTAATATTTATTATACACTTATCTATCCCAGGCACCAAGCTGGAGCTGGGTGAAAGATAAGATAAATCGGGCAGTTAGTCTGTCTCTAAGGAAGTTTCTGTTTGGTAAGGGAGGTAAGATCTGGACACCCACTACAGCACAGTTCAGTTCAGTCGCTCAGTCGTGTCCGACTCTTTGCGACCCCATGAATCTCAGCATGCCAGGCCTCCCTGTCCATCACCATCTCCCGGAGTTGACTCAGACTCACGTTCATCAAGTCCGTGATGCCATCCAGCCGTCTCATCCTCTGTCGTCCCCTTCTCCTCCTGCCCCCAATCCTTCCCAGCATCAGAGTCTTTTCCAATGAGTCAACTCTTCGCATGAGGTGGCCAAAGTACTGGAGTTTCAGCTTTAGCATCATTCCTTCCAAAGAAATCCCAGGGCTGATCTCCTTTAGAATGGACTGGTTGGATTTCCTTGCAGTCCAAGGGACTCTCAAGAGTCTTCTCCAACACCACAGCTCAAAAGCATCAATTCTTCGGCACTCAGCCTTCTTCATAGTCCAAATCTCACATCCATACATGCTGCTGCTGCTGCTGCTAAGTCGCTCCAGTCGTGTCCGACTCTGTGCGACCCCATACACGGCAGCCCACCAGGCTCTCCCGTCCCTGGGATTCTCCAGGCAAGAATACTGGAGTAGGTTGCCATTTCCTTCTCCAACATTCATACATGACTACTGGAAAAACCATAGCCTTGACTAGACGGACCTTAGTCGGCAAAGTAATGTCTCTGCTTTTGAATATACTATCTAGGTTGGTCATAACTTTTCTTCTAAGGAGTAAGCATCTTTTAATTTCATGGCTGCAGTCACCATCTGCAGTGATTTTGGAGCCCCCCAAAATAAAGCCTGACACTGTTTCCACTGTTTCCCCATCTATTTCCCATGAAGTGATGGGACTGGATGCCATGATCTTCGTTTTCTGAATGTTGAGCTTTAAGCCAATTTTTTCGCTTTCCTCTTTCACTACAGCACAGGGTTAAGCAATAAGGCTCCAGGGAGGTTGGACCTGAGTTTTGGAAAAAGATAAAAGTCCTCTGGTTTCAACCTCCCAGCAAGAAGGGTGACTGAGGTCTGTGATTGCACCCTGTGTCAAGCCAGTATCTTCTGAAGACTTAAAAACAAAACACCAAAAACCAAACCCAATGGCTAAACCCATCCTGGCGTATTTAAGACGCAGACTCCCCACTTTCTGGCGATGCTCCACAATAGATCGAGTCTTCCCAGATCAATGATAAGTTCTGAGAGGGCAAGTGCTGAGGTCTTATCCTTCGCTGTTCTACAGTGTCCGGTGGGCGAGTGACAGACGCAAGATCAGGGCTAGACGCGTCTCCGGCCAGTCACACTGGCATCCCTTCCCCTCGTGCGCGGCTCTCAGCCATGACCGCGATGCAGGCCGGCGCCGGGCGGAGGGGAGCGGCCGAAAGACCCTGAGGGGAGGGCACCTGTGGGCGCTCGGAGCTCCTGCGTCCTGGGTCTCGGACCGGGGTCCCAGGTGGATGGACGCCGTAGGGAAGAAGGGCGCAGCTGCCCGCGCGCTGGACGCCCGCCCTTGCCCGGGCTTTCGGGGACGGCGCGGAGGGAGAGGCGAGCAGGAGGCTGGGCGCGAGGCCAGAGCCCGGCCCGCAGGGTCGGGAGGAAGGGTTCCGGCCTCGGCAGAGAGCGGGGGACTGGCCGGGAGGGGCGGGAACTCGGGCCCGGGGAGGAGGAGGAGAGTCGGGGCTGAGATCAAAGGGGAAGCACGTGTGCCGGGCGATGGCCCCGGCCGGAGCCGGATGCCGAGGTCACAGCCGAGGGTCCCCGCGGCCGCCCCCCGGCCCGCCCAGCCCGCGGTCCCTCCCCGCGTCCCAGTCTCCTCCCCGAGGGCCCGGGGCTGGGCCGCCACTCCCTCCAGCTCCCGCCCTCGACCGCGCGCATCTCATTCCAGCCCTCATTCCGCGCATTCCAGGCTTCCTCCTTTCAAACCCCAGGCCGGGGGCGGGGAGAACCCGCAGCTCCCGGCTCCGCCGCGCTGCCGCGTCCCCCAGGTGAGTGGCCCGGCCGCCGCGCCCCTCGGCCGCGCCGCGGGCGCTCTTTGCTTCCCGCCCTGGGACCTGCGCGCCGGGCCCGCCGTCCCCCTCTCCCGTCTCCGCTCGCCCGCTTCCCTCCCTTCCGCCCTCCCGCGCGCGCTCTGTTCCCCAGCTCCCTTCCTCTCCCGTTGACTCACCCCGCCAGGAATAGGGATCGCCCGTGCTTTCCCGTCAGTCCCCTTCTGGGAAAACTCCGCCCTCTGCTCCGCCCCGCTCCGCGCACCGGCCACCGCGCGCTGGACACCGCGCACCGGACACCGCGCACCGAGTACCGCACCGGGCGGGGCGAGCTGGGTTTGGGCTCACTCGGAGTCGGCTCCGTCCCGCGATCCGCTTTCGTCCCGGCTCAGCCGGTCGGCCCGGGGCCGGAGCCCGGGTCTCCGCTCGCTGACCCCGCGTTGTCTCTGCAGCGCCCTCGCCCGCCTCGCCGGACCTCAGCGGAGCCGCGGCTGGAAGAGCGGCGCCGCGGCGGACTCCGCGGGGCTGGCTCCTCGTACCCGCCCACCTCCCCGCACCCTGGGACCGGTAAGACGGCGCCGCGGGAGGAGCTCTCACCCGGGGTCAGACTTGGGGGCGAGCCGGGCATGTGGAGTCGCGCGAACCGCGAGGCTGGGGTGGGCGAGAGGGCCAGGAGTAAGGGGAGCGCGCGGAGCCGAAAAGACCGGAGGCCGAGCCCAGGTCGCCGGCGGCCGAAAAGAGACCCAGCGCCCGCGCCTCTCTTCTGCTGGGCGCCTCTCGGGCTTGGAAAGGGTGTCCTGGCGATTTCAAGCCGAGGCTTTGCGAGAGCGGAGAGGACCTGCTCCAAAGGTCCCTATTTCCCAGGGCTTGAGAAGCGTGGTGCGTTCCGTGCTGGAGGCCAGTGAGTCTGGAGAGCAGAGCTCCACAGCCCGAAGCGAACGTTTCCCCGGAGGGCGAGCAAACCCGGGACTCGCGCCTCTGTGCACTTGTGTCGAGGGGAGAGGGGATTCGGGGCCAGACCTGGCAGGTCGGTGATGAGTTCACGTGGCGTGTGACTGTGCCGCCTCCTTAGCTCCGGGTGTCTGAGGGTGATACCTGCTCACCGATGAGATCACCTACCTTCCAGGAGGCATGTTTGTGTTGAACGGGAGCGCCTTTCCACCCGAGAAAAGCGCTGTTTGTCTGTAAGTTGAGCGTCTTGGAGGACTAGCGAGATGCCACGTCTCTCAGTGTGTGTTTCCCCCGTGAGGATGTTCCTGGGCGGGACGGTCCTCCCTCCCTGCAGGAGCCGGGGCAGGACACCGAGTCTCTGGTGGTGTCTGTGCCCAAGGAGCTGGCGGTGGCTGTGGGGCTGTGTGGTCCCCAGGCTTCATTCGCCCTGGACCCGCGGAGCTGCAGGGAAGCTGTGCACACCTGCCTCTCGCAGGCAGCTGTCTTTCTGGGGAGGTCGGTTTTGTTCTTGCCTGGAAGAGTTTAGGGAACACGTTGGTAGAAAGTTTAGGGAAGCTGAGATTCTTGCCTTTCCGTGATGGGGTGGGTTGTTGATAGTGAGACTTGGGCATGTTTGTGGGAGGGGTTGGACACCCTCCCCCCAGAAAGAGCTGGTTTTGCATCTTGAGATTTGTGTAGGTAGTGCTTTTATTTTTTTAATTAAAAAATTAAAAAAAATACAATTTGTAAAAGTTACTTTCCATTTACAGTTACAACAAAATACTGGCTATACTCCCCGTGTTGTACAATACATCCTTGAGTTTGTACCTGACACTCAATAGTTTGTACCTGCCCTTCCCCCACCCCTAGCTTGCTCCTTCCACCCCCGACTCCCCCACTGGAAACCAATAGTCGACTGTCTATATGTGTGAGTCCTACGTTATATTCACTAGCTTGTTGTATTTTTTAGGTTCCACATGTGAGTGATATCATATAGTATTTGTGTAGACAGTGCTTTTAAAGTTGGCCCCAAGGACAGGGGGAAATTGAACTACTGGTCCAGCTCTCCTTGGAGCCGCCTGGCGGTCAAATGGAAGGACCCTCATTCTTGATGACTGACTGGACCACCAGGCACTGGGATGTAGTGAGAATGTTTTCCTGCCCTCCTAGGGGGGAAGGCTGCCTCTGATTCACTGGGTTGACCTGTGGGGAGGCCCTTCTGGATAGCTGTTTCCTCATCTCTTCCTTTCTGCTATGCTTTCTGTTTTCTCTCCCTTTGGAGTTTTTACCACTGGAAACATTTCAGAGGGTGGAACTGGGTGGGGCGAGAGCCCCAGTGCCCAGGAGATGGGCAGAAGTTTGAGACTGACAGCATGAGAGGAGGATGGGGGCCACAGACTGATCCTTGAGTTATCTCTTCATCCCATGACAAGATGCTGTGGGCATAACGTTCAGGGCTTCTTGCAAGGAAGAGCCGAGATGCCCTGAGGGGTGGGGACTCCCACCGGTCCTCCATCCACTCTGAGGACACAGATATTCTGCTGGGAGCCACCTCCTCCTTCATCTGCTCAGGCCAGGTGTGTGGGTGGGGCTTCGAGGGTCTATAGATGTAGGAGATGTTTGGGGTCAGACATAGCAGGGTATAAATCCTGACAGTTACTGCCTTTAAGGCTTCCGGCTCAGTGTCCTGATGAGTAATGGGGGAGGGGTAATTAACGTCTATCCAAGAAGTTTTTGTGGTGAAAATTCAGTGTTTGCAGAGCAACTTGCACAGTGCAGGAACAGCCAGTGTTTCCTAACCCTATTTCACCAAGAACCCCTTTATCCAGGAAATTTCCTGAACACCTTTGCTAAACCCTGCCCTGTCATTCATGATTATTTGGCAAAAGGGATCGAGTGTTTACTGTACGCCGCTGAACCCTACAGGTTTCCTATCTCGGGTTTAGGAACCAGGGTAGCCAGCAGCCCAGGTAGAGGTGGGGTTTGGGCTTCGTCACTGAACAGCACAGGGTCTCCATGTTCAGATTCCAGTTTTGCCTTGACCCAGGGTGAACTTGCTAAACTTTAAAGAACTCTAATGTCAGCACCGAACCCCCCTCGTATTAAAGATGGGAAGCACTCACTATGGAGAAGAGTATAGAGATTCCTTAAAAAGAAACTAAAAATAGAGTTAGTATATGATCTAGCTATCTCACTCCTGGGCATATATCTGGAGAAAACTATAATCGGA
The DNA here is from genome assembly GCA_006410635.1 of Cephalophus harveyi. Classification (NCBI taxonomy): domain Eukaryota; kingdom Metazoa; phylum Chordata; class Mammalia; order Artiodactyla; family Bovidae; genus Cephalophus; species Cephalophus harveyi. The sequence continues at coordinate 725,886 of SJYT01067703.1, forward strand.
AAAGATACATGTACCCCTATGTTCATAGCAGCACAATTTACAATAGCCAAGACATGGAAGCCACTATAATGTCCATCGATGGATCAATGGATAAAGAGGATGTGGTATATATACACAATGGAATATTACTCAGTCATAAAAAGTATTAAGTATGAAATAATGCTATTTGCAGCACATGGATGAACCTAGACATTTTTATACTGAGTCAAGTAAGTCAGACAAAGACAAATACTGTGTGATACCACTTACACATGGAATCTAAAAAAAGTGGTAGAAAAGAACTTATTAAAAAGGAGAAATAGACTCACAGACGTAGAAGGCAAACTTATGGTCACCAAAGGGGAAATGAGTAGGGCAGGGATAAATTAGGAGTTTGAGATTAGCAGATACACACTATTATGTATAAAATAGATAAACAAGTACCTACTGTAGAAAGGGAACTCTACTCAGTATCTTGTAATAAATTATAATGGAAAAGAATCTAGAACATATATATATATATATTTGAATCATTTTGCTATACACCTGAAGCTAGTACAATGTTGCAAATCAACTATACTTCAATAAAAATTTTAAAAATAATTAATATAAAGATGAGAAACTGAGGCCCTGGTGGGACCATAACTTGCTTAAGGTCTCATGGCTGAGTGGTGAGTGGCGGAGCTAAGACCAGAGCTCCACTCTGGTCCATTCTGATGCCTTCTCTCTCCTGCTCTGTGGGTAGCAATGCCCAGACCACTGGCCACCTTGGTCTAACAGGTGTGGAGTCTGGAGCATTCCGCCTGGGGATGTCTCCCATCTTGTGGCTCAGATAAGCTTGTTTGGGCAGAAATACTCCCTTAGGAACTGTGGAACCTGAGAATGACCTCTGGAGGGGGGCAGGGACTTCAAGAGGTCTTTTTTTTTTTTTTCCTATTTTGCCGCAATGGTGTCATGTGGGATCTTAGTTCCTTGACCAGAGATCGAACCCGTGTTCCCTGCAGTGGAAGCTCGGGATCGTAACCACTGGACTGCCAGGGAGTTCCCTCAAGAGGTCTTTAAAATGCACGTGCCTTTCTCCTCCTGGGTCTGCAGGTCACTTAGCCAGGTGAGAAGCGTCCCTGTCCTTCCAGGTCTCTTGGGATGCAGAGCACAGCCGGCTTGGACTTCCATCCCAGCCTTGTACGGGTGACTGTCACAGAGCGTGGCAGTGGAGGACGTGATGGCCTTCCTGCCACCGAGGTTGGGCCCGGATGGCCTGCCTGCCTTTGCCCCCTGTGACCTGTTGCTGGCAGGGGCTGAGACCACAGCTCCCTTTCAGGCTCTGAAATTGTAGCTGAACAGCTGCTGTCGGCTCCCCTCCCGGCGGTGTGACCAGCTCGGGGCCCAGGTGGGTGTGGGGGCAGCGCTGTGTCGCTGGCACAGCCTCCAGCTCTAGGATCTCATTCCAGCTTTGCCTTGACCTCTCCTGAAATGACAGTTCTTCCTATGTTTCTGGTTTTGCCATGTGGACAGCAAGGAGATTCTAGCCACTTCCTCTCATACTATTCATGTCCATGGGGTTCTCGGGGCAAGAATACTGGAGTGGTTTGCCATTCCATCCTCCAGTGGACCACGATTTGTCAAAAACTCTCTTAGGTGGCCCTGCATGGCATGACCCATAGCTACATAAGCTCCTTTGCCACGACAAGGCTGTGGTCCACGAAGGGGGTTAGTTAGCATCACCAACTCAACGGACATGAGTTCGAGAGCTGGTGAAGGACAGGAAATCCTGGCGAGCTGCAGTCCCTGGGGTCACAAAGAGTCTGGACATGACTTGCCGACTGAACGACAGCCAGCTCCTGCCAGGTGTGGTCCCGGAGCCCCAGCTGTTGCCACTGGCCCTTTGGGAAGATTTGCACTGGACCGGCAGCCCCCTTCTCCCCAGGGTGCCCACACCTTCTGGCCTTTCGCCCGTAAGGGGTGGGCCCGCCTCCTTGCCGTGCGTCCTGCGGAGGGTGGGCGGGCCCCCATGGGTGGGACTCGGCTTCCTTTGACCCAAACTTCATTGGAACAATGGACTGCTGAGGAGTCACCAGGGGCAGGAAATGGAGCTGTGCTGAGGCTGGGTGACTGTCGTGGGGGAGGGGATACACATCCGGCCTGGAGGAAAGGCAGGGCCTTGGGGGCAGGGCAGAGGGCACTGGGGCGGGGCCGCTGACACACAGGGTGGGCGTCTTCTCTGCAGGGGCTGTTGACTCAGAGACCTGGGCCGCTGAAGCCCACTCTGGCTGAACCTCCTGCTCAGTGTCTTCTCAGCAGAGGTATCCCTGGGGTCCGCCAGCCCGGCTCACTCCCACCAGAACCACGGTCCTCCCTTCCTGCCAGCTCCCTGGATGGGATGTCTGCGTGAATGGGCCTGGCTGGCATAAAAGACCAGTCTTGTTTCTTCCTGGCTGACGGCCATCTTGGCGTTGAGCCTCGAGTAATCGTTGACTGGGCAGTGGGCAGAGGTCTGGGTGGGGAGGCAACTGGTCTGAGTCAGCTGGACGACAGAGAGGGATTATTCCGACCAGGACAGGCAGAGGGAGATCCTACCCAGAGCAGGTGGCGGGATGTTCTGGGAGATGAAGCACCCTTATCTAGCCTTCATCTTTGTAAGAGCAGAGCCGACCTGGGAGAGAACTAAGGCGGCTTCAGGAGAAGTGAGTCAGACCACTTGCTTTTCCTCAGTTCAGGTGGCCAGAGCTCCCAGATCGGGTTCTGGGGACCGGAAAGAAGCTTCTGGGCTCTGGGAGGAGCCCCGACCAGTGGGAGGAGGTGAGCATGGCAGAGCAACCCACGTTGTCCTGGTTCAACCCTTCTAGGGGGCAAGGCTTCCCAGGTAGCTCCGACGGTAAAGAATCTGCCTGCCAATGCAGAGGACACAGGTTCTATCCTTGGGTTGGAAAGATCCCCGGAGGAGGAAGTGGCAACCCACTCCAGTATTACTGCCTGGAGAATCCCATGGACAGAGGAGCCTGGTGGGCTACAGTCCATAGGATGGCAAAGAATTGAACACGACTAACACCCACACAGAGGGCAAGACTAGTTGCTGTGCTTCTTATGGATCCTTTGCCAAATTCCAGGTCAGATGTTTGAACATTCGGTCTGGGGGGGCTTCAGAAATGAATTTGAGGAAGCTAGCAGCCAGCGTGTGTTCACTCACCAAGTCATGGGGAAAAACTCTAATATGGGTGTAGGATTTTCTTGGGTTCAAGAGAATTGAGTGTGTTCTGGCTGATAAGAGTGGTGAGAGGGATTTGGAGCTGACTGCAAGATCGCCCTGTGTCCTGGAACGACCTCGTGTCACCCGGGGGCCAGGTCTGTAGTGATCTGTCACAGGGCTCTTTTTTTTTTTGTTTTGTTCTCTTATCAGTTCTGTGGGTGTTCAGGATAACAAGCACATAGGATGACAGAACCAGGATTCAGAACCATCTCAACTGGCTAGGAGGCTGAGGTTAAGCAGAACTCTGAAATTAAAAAAAAATTTTTTTCAGTTAAAATAAATACATGCTCATTATAGAACGCCAGGAAAATAAATACATAAAGGGGAAAATAAAATAGTACCTAGGACCACAACTTAAGGATGAGTACCATTGGTATTTTGGTATATGTCCCTCCAAATTTGTGTTCATGCAAATCTGTATATTTTAGCATAATTGCAGTTATACTCTATTCTTTTTTTTTTAAGCTACTGAATACTATGTGCTCAGTCACTAAGTTGTGTCCAACTCTTTGCAACCCTCTGAACTGTAGCCCACCAGGCTCCTCTGTCCCTGGGATTCTCCAGGCAAGAATCCTGGAGTGGGTAGCCATTCCCTTCTTCAGGGAGTCTCCCCGACCCAGGGATCGAACCCGAGTTTCCTGTGTTGGCAGGTGGGTTCTTTACTGCTAGGACCATCTGGGAAGCCCCAAACAATATTGTACCGTATGACAATTTATTTAACTGTGCCCTACTGGACTTTAAAAAACTGTCTTCAGTATTTAACCCGTTCATAATTGCTTGACACCTAGCCTGTTTGCCTATCTGAAGATGAAATCTAAAAAGTTTACTTGTAAAATTGTGCGTTTCAGTTCAGAACATCGATTATATAGAATAGGAACTTACTGTCAATCCTTGTGAGGAGAAAAATCTTGAGGTTTTTGGTTGATGAAGGAAGGGGAAGGGAAATGAGCATTTATTAAGTGCCTACTGGGTGCCAGGCAGTATTCTAAGCATCTCTCTCGAAATCTCTCATTTAATCTTTGTAGCAGCCCTGTGACATGGGCTTTGTGTTGTTTTTTTAGCCTCTACTTTACAGAGGAGGATTCCCAGGTGACTCAGTAGTAAAGAACCCACCTGCTAATGCAGGAGATGCGAGTTTGATCCCTGGGTCAGGAAGATCCCCTGGAGAAAAGAATGGCAACCCACCCCAGTGTTCTTGCCTGGAGAATCCCAGGGACAGAGGGGCCTGGCAGGCTACAGTCCACGAGGTCGCAGAGTCAGACACTACTGAAGTGACTTAGATAACTTAGGTTACAGAGGAGGAAGAAGTTACATGTGGGCTTGGAGTATGTGCCCAGGTCCATCTGGCTCTCCGCTGCGGAGACAGTGGTGTGGGAGGGGCCTGCGACAGGAAGGCTGAGGCCACTGCGGTGCTCTGGCCACCTGGGAGCCTCTTCTGGTTTTGGAGGGTGGACCCCCCAGACCTCGGGAGCACTGAGCTGCGGTTGTCTCGGCCAGGAAGGAGCAAGGGTGGCTGCTGGTACTTCTCTCCCAGGAGGCAGCCCTCTTTTCGGGAGCAGCAGACCCCTCCGTCTGATCTGCAGTCCATTTGAGGAGGGAGGACCAGGTGGATCCACATCCAGTTTCTATTTCTATGAAGAATGTGTTTGTGATACTTCACAGGAGGTCTCTGCTCTGGCTGGGAGATAGCATCAGTGACCTCTGGGATCTCGCCTGCGCAATGTGGTCCTGGCTTCAGTTTCTCCACCAGTAGGCTGGGGGCATATTTCCCACTTGGACTTTCTGGAAAATCTATACTGCTAGAGGGAGGTAATGCCGGAGGAGAGGCTGAGAGATGTGGTGGGGGGAAGGGCAGTGTCCGAGGGGGGAGACCTGGTGGCACTGCATGGCCCCCCCCACCCTGTGAAAGCTGAGTGGACAGGTGTCGGGCAGGCTGCCCCTGAGGCTGGAGCCGGGGAAGATGCCCTGGCCGGGGGTAGTGGCTGCGAGCAGACTGTAGAGCCGTGCTGTCTGATGGGAATGTGAAATTGTACGTTATCTGGGAGCCACATTAAAGAAGTGAAAAGAAACTGACCAAATGAGTGTTAATAATATGTTATTAAGCTACTGTGTCTGAAAGATTACCGCTTACTGTGTAATCAATAGTAAAACAATATAATGAGATTGTTTACGTTGCTTCTCATAGAGAGTGTTGGCGATCCAGCCTGTGTTTTATACTCATCAGCTCGTCTCTGTCGCCTAGCCCCTTTTCAAGTGCCCGGCAGCCACATGTGACTGGCCACTGTTTTGGACCGTGTAGGTTCACAGCTGGCCTGCTCTTTCTGCTTCTCATCAGCTATGTGGCCTGGGGCAAGTTTTCAGACTTCAGTGTGTTTTGTTTTCCATTTTTTTTTTTGGCCTTGCCTAGCAGCACGCAGGATCTTTGCGCCCTGACCAGGAATTGAACCTGTGCCTGTGCAGCAGAAGCACAGAGTCCTAACCACTGGACCACCAGGGAAGTCTCTTATTTACCCCTCTTATGAATGGAAAGTGAAAGTGAAGTCTCAGTCGTGTCCGACTCTTTGCGACCCCATGGACTGTAGCCTACCAGGCTCCTCCCTCCATGGGATTCTCCAGGCAAGAGTACTGGAGTGGGGTGCCATTTAATGAGGGCAATAATAATAACAGTGCCAAGCCCATATGGTTGATGTGAAGATTAAATTAGGCAATGTTTGTAAAGTGCTTGGTTTTTTCGGCCTGGCACGTATTAAACTTTGTGTGAAAGTGAAAGTGTAAGTCGCTCAGTCGTGTCCTTCTCTTTGTTTTTTTTAATTTTATTTTATTTTTGCTTTTTCATTTCTTTTTTGTGTCCTTCTCTTTGCAACCCCATGGACTCTGTAGCCTGCCAGGCTCCTCTGTCCATGGAATTTTCCAGGCAAGAATACTGCAGTGGGTTGCCCTTTTCCTTCTCCAGAAACTTTCTATAAAGTGCTTATCAAATAAATGACCTGTAACTGGTCCTTAACCCCTGGACAGGCTAGAGGGGCAGATGGTGATGAACTTGGGAAAGCCTTGTTGTAGGGGGACCCTGTGCTCCCTGGGTGGCCCCCTAGTTCTATAGAGTGAAATGGGTTCAGAGCAGATGGGCTGATCCACAGTTGCAGCAGAGAGGGCCGCCTCACGGGAGAGAAATGTCGGCACCCCAGCGGCAGGACAGGACAGGACAGGGCAGGGCAGGGTCCAGACCTCAAGAGGTGTGTCCTGGGTGTCTGCCTGCTCGGGGCTCGGAGCTCTGCTGCGTGGCGAGGATGCTGTGCTGTAAACGGCAGGACCTCGAGTCGGGATGGGAGGCGGGGCTGCTTCCCGCTCTTGGTAGTCATGCTGCTTGTGCAGGAGAAGAAGGGAGACAGGATCAGTGGCTTCCGATCCCCACCTTGGAGCTCCGCCAGTGCCAGCAGTGCCAGCTCTCTGTCTCGGCATCAACCCCCAACCCCCTGGTTGCACCTGCCCTTGGCCAAGCCACAGTGGTCACAGAGCCCCCACTGTGTGCCGGGCGCTGGGCCAGGTGTGGTGGGGGGAACCTGGAAGGGAGGGCCTGGTCTCTGTGCTTGAGGAGTGTCCCATCAGGCAGGGGAGACACCCCGAGTGGCAAACACTGAGAGCCTGTGGGAGTGCGCCAAGGAGGGCGACGGAGAAGCACAGGTCAGTGCTGAGGGGGTGCGCAGGGAAGAGGATTCATTCCCACTCGGAGAGGGAGCAGCCAGGGAAGGCTTCATGGAGGAGGAGGTACTCGGGCTGACTTTGAAGGGTGGGTATTTGACAGCTGTGTGTGTGAGTGTGTGTAAGAGGGACAGAGAGAAGGAGAGAGGGAGGGAGGAAGCGAGTGGGAGAAGCGTCCGCAAGAAGACAGAAGTAGTAGTGATTGCCGGTCTGTGGTCAGGAGACAATGGGGAGGGGAAGTGGGGGGAGATCACTGGGCTTTATGACGAGGTTGATTTGGGGGCCTCTGGGCAGAATAAGGAGGACTCGTTAAAAGTTTACTTGTCAACTTGCAGTAGAGTTTACTCCTTGTGATGTGTCAGTCCTGTGGGCTTTTTCTCTTTCTTTTTGAATTTATTTGGCTCTACTGGACCTTAATTGTGCCATGTGGGATCTTCAGCCTTCCATCCGGCCTGCAGAACATGGGATCCAGTTCCCTGACCAGCGACTGAACGGGGGTCCCCTGCCCTGGGAGTGCTGAGTCTTAGCCACTGGACCACTAGGGAAGTCTCAGTCCTATGGACTTTGACAGATGTACAGAGTTGGGTGGTGGCCACCATAATCAGGGTCCATGACCGTCCATCTCCCCAGACAACTGCCCGATCCTGCAGCCCTGTCGCCCCTCGCCCACTCTGCCCTCTGATCTCTTCACACTCCTGTGGTCCTGTCCTCCTGTGGAATGACACAGCATGGAGCTTGGGGCTCCGTGGCCTTCACGAGCAGGGCCCTCCCTTCGACCAGGTGGCGTGTGGGTCAGAAGATGCCGAGTTGTAAGGATCTCATTATACAGCGTCCCACAGTGTGCTTGCCCACTGGCTGGTTGAAGGACTTGGGGTGTTTCCAGCCTTTGTTGATTGTGTAAGCTGCTATCGTCACTGACGTGTTGGTTTTTTTGTGAACACAGGCCTCTGTTTCTCTTGGATAAATACCTAGAGTGGGACTGCTGGGTCACACCGTGCATGTATGTTTAATGGTGTAAGAACCTGCCAAGGGACCTCCCTGGTGGTCCAGTGGTTAAGACTTGATGCTTCCACTGTAAGGAGGATGGTTTCAGTCCCCGGTCGAGGAGCCAAGATACTACATGCCTCGTGGCCAAAAACAACATAACAGAAGCAATGTTGTTGACAAATTCAATAAAGACTTAAAAAAAAAGAGAGATCCACATCAAAAAACATCTTAAAAAAGAAGCTGCCGAACTGCTTTCCCACGTGTCGCGTCTTGCATTCCTCCCAGCGGAGTGGCGGTGCCTGCCGTAGCTCCTGGTGTTGTTCGGTTTCCCTCTGGCTTGTTTGCGCCATCCCCCAGGGTGTGCAGTAGAATCTCATCGAGGCCGCGGTTTTAATTTGCATTTCCTTGTAGACCTTTCAGGTTAGTTACTTGCCATTCATACAATTTCCTTGGGGAAATGTCTGTCCAAATCCTTTGCCTATTTTTTTCTTTCTTTTGATCATTTTGTCTTTAATATTCCGGTTACAAGTCGCTTCTCAGACGTCTGATTTATAGATTTTTGGAAAACTCGCTTAAGGAGGAAATTTCCAAAAGAAGATGGTGGGTTGATTCTCTTTGCTGTACGGCAGAAACTAAGGCTGCGTTGTAAAGCAACTGTGTGTGCTGAGTCACCCAGTCGTGTCTGACTCTTTGCGACCCCACAGACTGTAGCCTGCCAGGCTCCTCTGTCCCTGGGATTTTCCAGGCAAGAATACTGGAGTGGGTTGCCATTTCCTTCTCCAAGGGATCTTTCTGACCCAGGGATTGAACCTGGACAGATTCTTTATTACTGAACCACTTATACTCCAGTAAAAAAAGAGATATGTGTAAGAAAGCAAAAACAAAAAACCCTGTTATTTGAGAACATGGTGATTAACTTTAGCAGGAATAATACTATTTTATCATCTCATTCTTTTTTCTTTTATAAGTTTATTATTTATTTATAAGTTTATTGTTTTCAATCTTTTAGAAATTTTTATGTATTTATTTATTTTTGGCCACTCTGGGTCTTCCTTCCGGCACAGGCCTTCTCTAGTTTCGACGAGCGGGGGCTACTCTCCACTTGCAGTGTGTGAGCTTCTCATTGCAGTGGCTTCTCTTGTCACTGAACAGGGACTCTAAGCACAGGCTTAATAGTTGTGGCTCACGGGCTTAGTTGTTCCACAGCATGTGGGATCTTTAGTTAGGGTATGTGGGATCTAGTTCCCTGACCAGGGATTGAACCCAGGCCCCCTGCATTGGACTCACAGGGTCTTAGCCACTGGACCACCAGGGAAGCCCCTGTCATCTCATTCTCATCCATGGAGTTTCCAGTGCTATTTCTGTCCCTAGTCTCTAGTACTCACTACATGTCATTTTGTTAAGATAATGATTACCTTAGATATTGCATCCCAATGTGTTTTTAACAACCTGACGTCTTATTGTAAACAGTGTTCTTGTGTACTTAGTCGATCAGTCGTGTCTGACTCTTTGTGACCCCAGGGACTGTAGCCCCCCAGGCTCCTCTGCCCAAGGGGATTCTCCAGGCAAGAATACTGGAGTGGGCTGCCATACCCTGCTCCAAGGGATCTTCCAACCAAGGGATCGAACCCAGGTCTCCCACATTGCAGGCTGATTCTTTACCAGCTGAGCCACCAGGGAAGCTCCTAAACAATGTTCTTAAATGTCAGAAAATGTTCTTAAATAATCAGAAAAGTAAAAAATCACAATGGGGTATAACTGGAAGAGGACTAAATGATCTTCCAGCGTAACTCTATATGATCTTCCAGCCTAAAATAAAGTTAATGTTTTATTTCCTCTATCCAGTTTATTACATATTCATACATATGTACATGTATGCTGTGCTGTGTGCTGTGCTGAGTCGCTCAGTCGTGTCCGGCTCTTTGCAACACCATGGACTGTAGCCCACCAGGCTCCTCTGTCCATGGGATTCTCCAGGCAAGAATACTGGAGTGGGTTGCCGTGCTCTTCTCCAGGGGATCTTCCCAACCCAGGGATCGAACCCTCGTCTCCTGCATTGGCAGGCAGATTCTTTCCCCTCTGAACCACCAGGGAAGCCCATATACATATATAATGATACATCTATGTGCTGTTATAAACTCAAGACTCTTGAGAGTCCCTTGGACTGCAAGGAGATCAAACCAGTCAATCCTAAAGGAAATCAACCCTGAATATTCAATTGGAAGGACTGATGATGAAACTGAAGCTCCAATACTTTGGCCACTTGATGTGAAGAGGTGGCTCGTTGGAAAAGACCCTGATGCTGGGAAAGATTGAGGGCAGGAGGAGAAGGGGGCAGAGGATGAGATGGTTGGATGGCATCACCGACTCAATGGACATGCGCTTGAGCAAACTCTGGGAGATAGTGAAGGACACGGAAGCCTGTCTTGCTGCATGGGATCACAAAGAACCAGACACGAGTTAGGGACTGAACAACAAACAACATAAACTTTTCTAAGATATTATAAAATAAAAATAGAAAAATAAAGTGTGAAAAAAAGATGGTGGGTGTGATGCATGGATTTGGTGTCCTGAACCTTGACCTTTCTTTAGGGGCAAAGGTGGGACCGTGTGACATGGGGGTTGGGAGTCCCCTAGAGAAAGACCTCCTGATAAGGTGAGAAGTGAATCCGGTCTTCTGTGAGGTCCTGCCCTGCTTGGCATCTGTCTCAGATCAGGAGACCCCGGTGGCGTCTCTCTAGGTGCCCATGCTGGCTGGCCGTGCTAGACTTCCCTGTGGCCCCTGGGCCAGGCTGGGGCAGCCCATCAAGAACAACAAATGCTTATGTGAAGCCTGGGTGTCAGCCGAGTACATGGCCTCGTTTCCTAACGAGATGACCGTGCATCCTGGTATGGAGGTGGGGCCTTGGCTGGCCTGCAGGAGCAAGGGCCTGGTGGGTGTCCGGCTGGCGCAGGAGGGAATCACAGGGTGAGTTTCTGGGTTAGGGTGGGTCCTGGGTTGTGTAACCTCGGCCTGGAGTCCGAAGGCCCTGGCCACTGGAATTTCTACCCTGGTCCGGGGGGTGACTCTGAGACATCAGGACCTTGCTATGAAAATGACCCGGGGTGGGGTGGGTGCTGCCCCCTGCCTCTCTCCAAGCTCCGTCCAGGCCATCCCACTCCTGTGTGCTGGGGGCTGGGGTGCTGCCCACATGCAGAGTCCTCACTCTTCTGCCGGGCAGGCCTTGCCCAGGGATGACCAGACACTGGTCAGAGCTGAGGATGGGGCTCCCTCTGCCCCCACCCTTGGCTCACTGATGTCGTAAGTCCTGGGTTGCTCTCCCAGCAACGGCAAGGCCTCCTACCTGCTCCTCCCTGGGCAGGGCCTTGTGCTGCAGGGGTGCCCAGCCTGGGCACTGCCTGGGTCCTGACTGCTGGGCACCATCCTGCACTCTGCAGGGGAAGGGGGGGAGCAATGGAGTGTGGCAGTACCCTCCACCCCCCACCCCCGGGCTGGGGACTGAGTGTTCGGGGAGCTCTCTCCAGCCCAGCCTGGGGAATCGCTACTCGAGGAGTTTCAGAGACTCCGGGCTCTTGATCCCTTGAGAGATCTGGATTCTGGGACAGGCACCCAGAGGGACACCAGTGGGTTGGTTCAGTCCCTTCGCCTCCAGTACTTTCGAGACTTTTGCTTTATGTTAGAATCCTGAGAGGGGCCCAGAGAAGAAATAAATGCAAGGCTGCAAGGCTTAACCCTCTCACCATCCCCCTGACCCGCCCAGTTTCCCCAAATGTATGTGTGTGTGTATATATATATATATATATATATATGTATATAAAATATATACCTGTATATATATATACAAAATTTTGGTTTTGGCTGTTCCTCAAGGCTGGTGGGGTCTTAGTTCCCGGATCAGGGACTGAACTTGTACCCTCAGCAGTGAGAGTGTGGAGGCCTAATCGCTGGACAGCCAGGGAAGTCCCTACCTTTTTTAAAAGTTACTTTATTGAGGTATAGTTGATTTACAGTGCTTTGTTAATTTCTGCTGTACAGCAGAGTGATTCAGTTCCACATATCTACATTCTTTTTTACCTTTTTTAAAAATTAATAGCTTTTGTTATTATTTTGAACAGTTTTGGGTTTACATACAAATTAGGCAGAAATTACACAGAATACCCTTCCTCTTCCCCCAGTTTCTCCTTTATTAACTCTTGCTTCTGTGGCATTTTTGTTACCTTGATGAGCCTTAATGATGCTACGTTATTAACTGAAAGCCACAGTTTACATTAGGGTTTGATCTATGTGTTGTGTGCCCTGTGGGTTTGGACAAATATCTAATTGCACGTGAATGACGCTAGTGGTAAAGAACCCGCCTGCCAATGCAGGAGACATGAGACCCGGGTCCGATCCCTGGGTCGGGAAGGTCCCCTGGTGGAGGGCATTGCAACCCACTCCAGTATTCTCGCCTGGAGAATCTCGTGAACAGAGGAGCCTGGCGGGCTGCAGTCCGTAGGTTTGCAAAGAGACACGACTGAAGCGGCTGCACAGCTGCAGCATCGGATAGGCTAACTTCAGCGCCCGAGAACGCCCGTGCCCCCCTCGCTCATCCCTCCACGGAGCCTCGTGTGTCCCCACTGTGGCGCCCTCTCGGATGCCCTGTAGCCTGGTCCTGCACCCGGAGCCTTTCTCGACCGCCTTTCTCAGGTGTGCCTCGCGCGGGAATATGCCTTTAGGCTTCCTCCATGTTCTTCCTGATTTGACAGCGTGTTTCTTTTTCATCCTGAGCAATATTCCACTTTCCCCAGCTTTTCTCTTTGTCTGTGGGGACATTCTGAGGTCCAGGGAGGGGACATGGCCCCAGGTCTGAATGCAGAACTAGTTTGTTTTCCTTCTGAGATCAGAGGGACTTCAGAACTGCTTATCAAGGCTCCCTGGGGGCCCCAACGCAGGCCCCCAGGGTGGGGTGGGGGTGGAGGGCCTTGGGCACCCATTTCCTGGATGCCTTAGGGCTTGGTCCATATACACCCCCGGCCTGGCCGTCTGGGAGGAGGGCTAGGGTCGGAGCTGAGGGGGTGGCGCGGTGCCTCATTGACACTGCTGCCCCCGGGGTGGGTGGGGCATCTGGGGATGGGCCTCTAGCCTGTGTCTGCTCAGGGATCTTATCTCCTATCTTTCTTTTCTTCTCTGAGCCTCTCTGTCCCTCCCTGCTGACTCCTCCCTCTGGCCTGCTTCCCTCTCCCCCAGTTGCCTCTCTCCGTGCCCCTCACCCCTCCTGCTCCTCACATCCTCACTGTCCTTGCCCCCCCCTCTGTCATTCATCCATCTTTCCCCTGGGAGCCAGCCAGGTGCCACGTCTGTGGATACGAGTTATCCTGGTCCTCACGATCGTTACTGCCTCTGCCGTGTATCTGCAAGGATGTAGCCCCAGAGAGTCATGGCTTGCCAGGTCAGTATCCCCTGGCCAGTGTGCGGCCCAGTCAGGCCTCTGACCCTGGGCTGCACAGCGCCGCCCTCCTAGGCAAGCCTGGCTCTCCATGACTTTGGTTCCAGCACGCGTTCACACTGGATGGTCTGTGTCCGCTCCTCTTTTGCCTTCTTCCCTTCCACCCTCTTCCCATCCTGTCCTGTCAAGAAATGGGATGCAGTCGACATCCCCACTGAAAGGAGAGGGCGGGGCACCCTGCTACCCTCCAGGGCTTTGCTGTTTATCCCATGTGGTCCCTGTCGCCGCTCTGCAAGGGGTGTGTGTCTGGTTTGGTTTCCGAGGTGAGGATGCAGGAGCTTCAGGAGGTGATTGCAGAGCTGCTCAGAGGCAGACCTTAACCCAGGTCCTGAGACTTTGAACTTCACGATGGACCACACGGCCTCATGCTCAGCTTCTTCAGAGCTGCGTGCGTTCAGGGAGGAAGGGGTACTGCCCAGTGTAAAGGGACTGTGGGGGCGTTTGGGTGTCATGGCCCCTGGTTCTGTGTGGTTTTTTGCAAAAGGCCCTTTGCTGGCTTCCTTTGAGCCCTGGCTAGCCTTCTGAGTCACACAGTGGTCACTTCTGTCCAACGGGCTGCCCTGCCTGGCCTGTCCCCGTTCCTTCCTCCCGTCCTTGGGGAGTGCCTGCCTTTTCTCTTCATTTCTGGTTATGAGGAGGCAGCTTCCTTTCTCTCCTGTGTGGTGGGCCCTGGACTTCTGGAGTGACCCTTTCTCTCCCCTTTCCATCTGCATCTTCTTTCCCTTCTATCTCCTGGTGGTGGTGTTGTTTAGTCACCAAGTCGTGTTTGACTCTTTGCAACCCCATGGACTATAGCCCGCCAGGCTCCTCTGTCCATAGGATTCTCCAGGCAAGAATACTGGAATGGGTTGCCATTGCTTATTTTTCAAAAGTGTGGTAGAATGTGCACAACTTGAGATGTACCATTTTAACCATTGTTAAGTGTACAGTTAGTTCAGTAGCATTATCTTGTGTTACCATCAGCCTCCGTCTGCAGAACTTTTTCAGCATTCCAAACAGAAACTCTGTCCCCTTTAACTCATAACTTCCCCCAACCCCCAGCCCCTCATAACCTGTCTTCTACTTTCTGTCTGAATGGATTTGCCTGTTTTAGGTGTTTCATATAAGTGGAATCACAGAATTTTAGTGATTTTGTGTCTGACATTTCACTTAGCATAATATCCTCAAGTAGCATGTGTCAGAATTGCATTCCTTTTTATTAAAAATTTTTTTGGCCATGCTGTTTGGCTTGTGGACTCTTAGTTCCCCGACCAGGGATTGAAACTGGACCCCAGCAGTCCAAGTGCCAAGTCCTATCGACTGGAACACCATCTCCCTTCCTCCTGCCCCCCATCTTTTTTTAAAAATTCCTTTTTAAAGCCGAATGATATAATTCACTGTATGGATAGATGATCTTTCGTTTATCCCTTCAGCTCATGATGGACATTTGTGTTGTCTCCACCTTTTGGCCGTGTTGGGGTCTTTGGGCACATTTTTCGCCACCAACTGTGGTTTTCCCAGGGCCTTCATCTTGGCGCCTGTTAGAATGCTCCCTCTGCCTGAGATGTTTACCTGTAATGGCTTACCTTGTTACTCTCCCAGGTACACTGGATTCTTGTCATTCCTGACTTCCATAGAGTCACTGGGAACATGAATTAACAGGCACAGAGCCAGAGTTCCAAGGGCAGACACAGGTTAGGGTCCTGTGAGTCCCTGGTTGCAACATTTTTGTCATTTGTTTAATTCGTAACCTTGTTTTATCTGTATTTCTGTCCAGAGACACATAATTTATTATAGACTGTTGATTCATTAACATTGAATTCAAGGCCAACTGCGCCATCGCTCATGCTCAGGGTTTGTCTAATGCACGGATTTTCTCTGTAAGGCGTGTCACGACCGTCTTGCCCTTGGGGTCACCAGTCAGCCCCCCAGCGCTTCACTTGGGTGCTATTTTATTTATTTTTTTTTGGGGTGCTATTTTAAACAGTGAGATCAACAACAAAAAAGAAATGTCAAAGTTGTGGCACTAAATAGACTGAGGAAAGGATGCTTGTTTGGGGTCTGAGCTGAAACTGGAAGGCAGGGCAGCCTCGCTGGACCTCAGCTAGATCAAGGGTGATGATCTCATGCTCAGGGATGCATCCAAGTGACCCGGAAGCACCGTCAGTGTTGACCTGGGTTACAGATTCTAGTGAATGGGCAAGTCTGCAAACATGGAATCTATGAATAATAAAGGATGACTGTACTTGCCCTGTCATGTCACAGGGACCCCTGGGCCCATAGATTGAAGGAAGTAGAGGGCAGGACCATGTCCTAGTAACCTTGGACCTCAAGCCTGGCATCCAGTAGGTAATTTCAACTTTGTGTGGGTCCTTAGTTGCTCAGCCGTGTCCAACTCTTTGCGACCCCGTGGACTGTAGCCTGCCAGGCTCCTCTGTCCATGGGATTCTCCAGGCAAGAATACTGGAGTAAGCTGCCATTCCCTTCTCCAGGGGATCCTCCCAACCCCAGGGATCGAACCCACACCACCTGCACTGCAAGTGGGTTCATTACCATCTGAATCACCAGGGAAACCCCAGTTTCAACTGTTTTAAGACATAATTGACATCTGGAAATGTAAGAGACTTCAAGCACACATCTGGTGATTTAATGTACGTGTACAGTACGAAAGGGTCCCCTCCATCTGGTTAGTTAACACATCTCTCAGCTCACATAGTTTTCTTGTGTGTGTGAGAAGATTTACGTACTACTCTCTTAGCAGATTTCAGTTGTACAATCCAGGGCTAGCAGCTGCAGTCACCGTGTGAGACATTAGACCTCAGACCTTATTCTTAGAGGTTAACTGTTTTGTGCCCTTTTATGACTTCTCCCATTCTTTCCACCCTCAGTAGATATTTGTAGATGGACTGGTGTCTAGAATTAAGTACAGAGGCCTGGCCTCTGGAAAGTGATATGTGTGAATTTGGAGACGGTGAGGATACCAGGAGCTGGAGGAAAGAGTAGAGGGGCCTGGAGGAAGGCTGGAGCCCACTGGTCCTGAATTTCCCTCCAGATCTAGTTTCAGGAATGAGGTCAGAGCAGCAAAGCCTCTGAGATGACTACCCCTCGGCCCCAGCCCAGCCCACCGGAGGTCTCCACCTGCTTCAGTGTGTGTAAGACTTTGTGGTCCTCGCACCCTTGGGTCCAGTCTCCAGAGCCTAGTCTGGTGGCAGTAGCCATGATAATGATGGTAGAGGCTTTTTTGTCCCAGCTCTGATGTCTGTTGGATGGAAACCATTCGCGTTCCATCCAACGTGTTCTGTGGGTTCTGTAACAACTGAGTCAGGTCGGACAAAGCACCTGGGGTTCAGAGACTTGACCCCACCTGCCCTGATAACCGGAATTCCCAGGTGGCTCTAGTGGTAAAGAACCTCCCTGCCAATGCAAAAGACATAAGCGATGCAGGTTCGATCCCTGGGTCAGGAAGTTCCCCTGGAGGAGGGCACAGCAACCCACTCCAGCATTCTTGCCTGGGGAATCCCGTGGATAGAGCAGCCTGGCGGGCTAGAGTCCATGGGGTCACAAAGAGCCGGGCACTACTGAAGCGACTTAGCACATATGAACGCTCTGATAACCGGGTCTTACAGACAAGTCCTTCAGCTTGAAGAAGGATCCCTGTTTGGGGTTGAGGCGGACGGGACCCACTTCCCCACCCCAGATTACGGTAGTCAACCTCAATCAGTCCTAAAGGAAATCAACCCTGAATAGTCATTGGAAGGACTGATGCTGAGGCTGAAGCTCCAATACTTTGGTCACCTGATGTGAAGAACCTACTCATTGGAAAAGACCCGGATGCTGGGAAAAATTGAGGGCAGGAGGAGAAGAGGGCGGCAGAGGATGAGATGGTTGGATGGAGCAGTGACTCAATGGACATGAATTTGGGCAGGCTCTGGGAGCTGGTGATGGATAGGGAAGCCTTTCGTGCTGAAGTCCATGGGGTTGCAAAGAGTCCGACATGACTGAGGGACTATACAGCAATAGGAACAGCTCCCCCATCTCCTATATCTTTACACCTGGCCTCCTGTATCGGGAAGATTGGGAGTGATTTCTGGAAGGAAACCCCACATTTTCTCCTACTCCCAGCTTTTCAGTTAGGAGTCACTGGGATGCAGGAAGTGGTTCTTTCAGAGGGCCCCAGGAAAGGAGCAGCAGCGTGGGAGCTGAGGCATTGGTGGGCAGGATGTCAGACCCCCTCCTGAGAGTCCTGTGTGGCTGCAACCTTAGTCTGGATCCCAGAACTCCTGTCCTCGTGACTGGGAAGGAGCCCTGTCCTAATGGTCTCTCCTTAACTTTCTGGGTGATACCAGGCAAGTCCTACGAACTTCCCGACTTTCCGTCTCCATCACTTCCAGTCTGGGGGCAGGATGGCTGTTGCTGTTCTTCAGTCACTCAGTCATGTCTGACTCTCTTTGCAACCCCATGGACTGTAGCCCACCAGGTTCCACTGTCCATTGGATTCTCCAGGCAAGAGTACTAGAGTGGGTTGCCATTCCCTTCTCCAGGGTATCTTCCTGACCCAGGGATCCAACCCGTGTCTCCCGCTTGGCAGGCAGATTCTTTACCACTGAGCCACCTGGGAAGTCCCAATAATAATTAAACTGGCTAGTTAATAATGTGAACATCTAAGGCGTCGTGTCTCCTGGCTATGCCTAGGTTTTCTCCTGGGGTTGAACACTGAACACAGCAAGTGCCCTGGAGGCCAGAAAGTTGGGAGATGACAGGAGGGTGCTCCAACTTCCCTGATGCCCCGTGTGGCCCTGGCAGAGCAAGGACTGTGGTCCCGAGGTCCTTCCTTCCCCGAGCTGGGAGGTAGGCCCAGATGCTGCCCCACAAGGCAGGTCTGCCGAGGGCCCTGCGCTGGGTCCGCCCTGGGGAGAGCAGGGCAGCGGGTCACCCGAGGTCCTGGACCTGGGATCCGTTACCAAAATGGAGCTGCTCCCAGCCCTGTGTGGCCTGCTGTTTCTGGCCCACGAGGCCGGCTGCCTGGCCTCTCCCCCTGTCTCAGCCCACGGCCGTGACAGAACTCCCACACAGCCTCTGCCCGCGGCTCGAAGGGTGTGGAGTGGGGTGAGCCAGCAGCATCTGGGAGAAGGGTCCCCCTGCCGCTCCCTCAGTGCTCCCCAGAGACCCTCGGGGGCCTGCCAGGAGGAGCTGGAGGGGACAGATGGCCTCGTTAAGCCTGGGCCAGGTGCCACCAGCAGAGGAACAAAAATAATCCCTGACTTGGCCCCAGGGCCTGCCCCGGAGGCCTCTGGTTCTGCCCCCACCCAAAGCAAACTCTGGCTCCCTCCTAGGGACCACTGATGCTGGCTACTCAGAACTTTTGCAGAGAACTGGGAACTTGCAGCTTTTATTGAGATCTTTCTGATAATGAGACTGGGCTTCCCTGTTGGTTCAGTTGGTAAAACTCTCCTGCCATGCAGGAGACCCAGGTTTGATCCCTGGGTTGGGAAGATCCCCTGAAGAAGGAAATGGCAAACCACTCCAGTATTTTTGCCTGGAAAATCCCATGAACCTCTAGAGGAGCCTGGCAGACAACAGTCCATGGGGTCGCAAAGAGCTGGACATGACTGAGTGACTGACGCTTTCTCTTTCCTTTGGAGACTGGGGGTCAGGTCGAGAGCCACAGGCTCTGCTGGGGCAGGAAGGAGCTGCCTGCACAGTTCACAGGTGAGCTGGCTGAGGTCCAGGGAAAAACAGGGACTTGTCCATGGTCGTAGCGGCTTGTAGGACAGGAGCCAGATCCTGGAACTCTCTTGATTCCCAGGCATCATCCTTTGATTTTTCAGCCTCCAGGATAAACCCCAAAGGGATTTGCATACATACTCAAGCCCTCCCTTGGGTGTGCCCAGGCCCAGAGGTTGCTGAGATTTTGTGTTTCCTGACACTAAACAGAATCCTGTGTCCTTCCTACAGAGAAATCATTAATCCACAAACACGCACCAAATAGCCATTCATGTGCTCGTCCTTCTGTGCCCCAGTGTGTGCAGCGTGCGGAAGATTTAGTAGAGAAAGACGACGAGCCCTGCCCTCTGGGGGGCTGCGGTGTGTTGGGGGGGCAGCGGTTGCATCTGGGAGCCGGGGCTGAGGGTGCCCAGAGCACAGAGACTGGGCTGGGACCATCCTCCCAGGGGAAGTGAGTTTGCCTGCAACCGCCATACCCCTGACACTGACACAGTGTTGTAAATCAAGGATACTTCAGTGACAAAAATGAAAAATGAAGGAAGATTTTGGCTGGACCTTAAGGATGGGTGAGAATTGACCGGATGAAAAGTAGGGGGTGGGAAGGAAGGTCACAGGCAGCTTGGCCCCTGTGCAGGAGGAGAGCTTGGCATGTTGGGGTGTCATTTGGGGCTTGGGGTGGGTGCAAAGGAGAGGGAGGATGGTGTGGACAGACAGAAGGTATGGCTGGAGAGCCGGAATCGGCGGATGAAGGGCCTTGTAAAATCTCATTATCTAAGAGCCTGGGAAAGAGTTTAAGTGCAGGAGTCACATGATCAGACGTGTTCTGTAGAAGCTGCAGTGAAAAGATGATGGAGTCCGGATTGGACTGGCCTGGTCGTCCAGGTGAGCACTGGCGAAGCTGGAGCTTTGGGTGGGGCCCCGGGAGAGAAAGCCAGGATGTGGTCACTAACTGCTGATGGGAGATGAGAGGGGAGTCAAAGCGCACTCCTTGGCTGCTGGCCTCTGGGCGGATGGTGATGTCATCTCCTGAGAGACAGAGGAGGAGCGGGATTCAATCTCAAGCCTTGTGACTCTGGACTATTGAGAGGGAAGAGCTTCGGAGATGTCTGATGATTGGTGGGTGGTCGCTCTGCAGCCAGAACCCAGGGAAGACTCGGGTTTGGATGGGAAGGTCTAATCCAAGGTGAAGGCAGTGGGTCAGATGACTCGAGAACTGTCTTGGGCTTCCATGTGTCTTGAAAATCAACTCAAGTTTTTGGAAAACCTTGTGGGATTTTAGTCATACTTTCACTGAATTTATGATTTATCCAGAGAGATTCAACCTCTTGGCGATACTGTTTTCCACGAACACACAGGTTCTTCTCCATTTATTTAGAAACTATGTCCTTTATTTTATTTAATTAATTTTTTTAGTGGAGGCTAATTACTTTACAGTATTGTAGTGGTTTTTGCCATACAATGACATTAATCGGCCATGGGTGTACATGTGTTCCCCATCCTGAACTCCTCTCCCACCTCCCTCCCCATCCCAACCCTCAGGGTCATCCCAGTGCACTGGCCCTGAGCACCCTGTCTCACGCAGAAATGATATCTTTTAAAGCAGTTACCATTTTCTCTGTAAAGATCTCATCCTTTGTTGGATTTATCACTACTCGATAAATTATGACTTTGTATCTTAAACAGGATCTTTAAAAAAAACTTACGTTATCAAATTTCTTATTTCTGGCATAAAAATGGAATTGATTTTGTTATGTTGGTGTTGTTGAACTCAGCAGCTTTTTTTATGATTTGTTTCTTTTCAATCTTCTATCATAATTCCTAAGCATGAGGACAATTTCACTTCTTCCTTTCCAGTCTGCAGAGCTCTTTTGTTCTACCGTATTGGCTAGGACTTGTTACAGTGTTGAGTGTTCAGTGTTGAAAGTGAGCATTCGTTATCTTTTTTCTGACTTTAAGTGTAATACTTTTAGTGTTTAATCATTAAAAGTTCTGGTCACCAAGTCCAATCTGTGACTAGGTGTTTTTCCCGTCACCAGCCAGCAAGTGTTTACCCTACAATTCAACTCAGTTCTAACGTTATCTATCTGGAAATAGCATGGGCTCCTACAGGCTAAAGCCTCAGGCCCGCAAGACGGCCCTCACCCTGCAAGTTCGGGTTATCATCAACTATAGACAGACTAGGGAGTTTCCCTGGTGGCTCAATGGTAAAGAATCCACCTGCAATGCATGGGATGCAGGAAATACGGGCTCGAGCCTTGGATTGGGAAGATCCCCCAGAGGAGGGCATGGCGACCCACTCCAGTATTCTTGTCTGGAGAATTCCACGGACAGAGGAGCCTAGTGGGCTACAGTCCATGGGGTCACAAAGAGTTGGACATGACTGAAGCAACTGAGCACGCACGCATAGGTAGATTGGAGGTTCCAGAGACCCCCACCTCCTAGGGTTCAATTCACTTGCTAGTGTGGTTCTCAGAACTCAGAGGAACATTTCACTTACCAGCCTACCACTTTGCTGTAAAAGGATGTAACTCAGGAATAGCAGATGCCAGGGATGCACATGGCGTGGCTTGGGGAAGGAAGCACGCTTCCACGCCCTTTCTGTGGGCAGCCCCTCTCCCCACCTATTCACATGTTCACCATACTCAGAAGCTCTGAGATCCTTTCCTCTTATATTTGTCATTTTGGATTTTGAGATTCTTTAGCAAGGCTTTGGGTCTCAGCAGTCTGAGATAAGATTGTCTGCTTAGAGATTATTAGCCTGGGGTCACTGTTTATTTTTGTGAATTGACTGGGGCTTCCTGTAATATAAAGTTCAGATCTCAGATCCACTGAAGGGCAGAACATTGGCTGCAAATTCTGAGGAAAGATGATTCTTTTTTATACCTAGGGCTTAGGCCAAGACAGACCATCTTCCACGTCGTATTTTATGAATAGTCTACCTTTTCTCTGAGGATTGAGTTACAACCACCCTGCATGCCTCTGGTGTAAGGTCGCATAGGTGTGGCCACTAAAACTCAGTGGCTTCATTACTGGGCTTCCCTGATGGCTCAGGGGTAAACAATCCACCTGCCAATGCAGGAGATGTAGGAGATGTGAGTTCCATCCCTGGTCAGGAAGATCCCCTGGAGGAGGAAATGGCAACCCATTCCAGTATTATTGTGACACCCTCAGACACACTTTGAGGAAAACTTTTTTTTTTAAATTTGGAGTATAGATGTGTCAGGTTCTGCTGTACAGCAAAGTGAGTCAACCATGCAGATACATATATTCCCTCTATTTTGCATTTCCTTCTCACTTGAGTCACCATAGGGCACCGAGTTCCCTATACAGTAAGTTCTTGTTAGTTACCTATTTTATATATATTATCAATATATGTCAATCCCAATCTCCCAGTTCATCCCATATACCCCCTTTTCCCTTTGGCGTCCCAAATATTTGTTCTCTATGTCTGTGTCCCTATTTCTGATTTGCAAATCAGATCTATACCATTTTTTGAGATTCCCCATATATGCATTAATATATGATATTTGTTTTTCCCTTTCTGACTGACTTCACTCTGTATGACAGTCTCTAGGTCCAACCACATCTCTGCAAATGACACAATTTCATTCCTTTTTATAGGTGAGTAATACTCTGTTGCATATATGTACCACATCTTCTTTATCCATTCCTCTGCTGATGTACACTTAGGTTGCTTGCCTGTCCTGATTATTGTAAATAGTGCTGCAGTGAACCCTGGGATGCATGTATCTTTTTGAAATATGGTTTTCTCTGGGTAAATGCCCAAGAGTGGGATCACTGGGTCATATGATAGGTCTAGTTTTTGTTTTTTAAGGACCCTCCATACTGTTCTCCATAGTGGCTGTAGGAAAACTTATTTTTAACAGCCACAGAGAGGAAGTCGATGTAAGTTTGTTATACTGAAAAACCTGGGACACTAGCGGGCAGAGATCGAGCGTCAGTTGCACTAGTGATTGGCTCCGTGACCGCCGGCATGTCCCTAGGCCTCCCTGGTCTCAGGGTGCTTATCCTCAAGCTGAGGGGATTGGGTTAGGTTTCTGCTGGGGTTCCTGACTTGAATTTCAGTGGTTCTACCCTCCTTCCGACTTCATGTCCGTGCCAGCAGCCAGGCCAAGCTCCTTAGACCCTCCACCCCTCCCAGGAGGCGCTGCCCCCCTCTCAGCTCCTCCTTTTCCTCCACTGTGACCTTGACCATGCTAACCCTTATGCCCACCTCTCTGTGAACAGTGGTGCCTCTAACAAGCCTGGGGAAGAGAGAGAAAGGGAGGAGGAATGCTTGGGGACATCTTATCTCAGAGAGTCTTGGATGGTAGTGGGTGGGAACTCAGGTGTTCTGACTCCTGGCCCTGGGTTTGGGCTGCTGGATCACACTGCTCCTGATGGCTAATGAGGAAGAAGGGAGGGGCTGACGTGCGATGGAGAGGGGGTCCTCCTTTGCAGAGGTGCTTGGTGGCTGAGAGAGGGGGGATGCTGGGGGCTCCAGAGGGCTTTGGGAGGTAACTGGTGTCCGCCTGGTTTTTATAATCCAAAAACTGCCTTAAGATTATTAGCATGTGCTGGTGTTGTTGTTGATGTTTAGTCATGTTTGACTCTTTGCGACCCCATGGACTCAACCCGCCAGGCTCCTCTGTCTATGGGATTTCCCAGGCAAGAATACTGGAGTGGGTTGCCATTTCCTTCTCCAGGGGATCTTCTTGACCCAGGGACTGAACCCAGGTCTCCTGCAGTGCAGGCGGACTCTTTACCGACTGTTACCAGGGAAGCCCTGACACTCGAGAATCTGTCAGGGTTAGACTCTTCCTCTAAAAACAGCCTGAGCTGGGATGAAGTAGGAGAATGATGGCCTGCATTTTATTTTGTATGCTTCTTTTAATTTCATATCTTAATTATGGTTAAAAAGACACATAAAATTAATCATCTTAACCGTTTTGAAGGATACAGTTGAGTCATGTCAAAGTATATGCATAAGGGGATATATGTATAACTGAAACACTTTGCTGTGCACCTGAAGCTAACACAACATTGTAAATCAACGGTACTGCCATAAATTTTTTTTTAAAATAAAAGATAAACTTAAAACCAGGAAAAAAAAATGTACCTTCATATTGTTGTGCAGCAGCAGATCTCCGGAACTTTTTCATCTTGCAAAACGGAAACTCTACCCAGCAACTCCCTGCTTCCTCCCCGCTCCATCCCCTGATGACCATCATTCTACTTTCTGTCTCTATGACTTCGGTTGCTCTCAGACGTCATAAATGTGGAATCACAGCGTATTTGTCTTTAGTGACTGGCTTACGTCACTTAGGATAAAGTGTCAGGGTTCATCTCTACTGTATAATATATAGACACCATGTTCTGCTTATCCATTCATCCATCCGTGGACACTTGGGTTGCTTCTACCTCTTGGCTATTGTGAATAATGCTGCTATGAACATGGGTGTACCCACATGTCTTCTGGACACCACTTTCAGTTCTTTTGGCTGTATATGCAGAAGTGGAATTGCTGGACCATATGGTAGTCCGATTTTTTTAGGGACATCCATACTGTTTTCCGGAGAAGGAAATGGCAACCCACTCCAGTGTTCTTGCCTGGAGAATCCCAGGGACGGAGGAGCCTGGTGGGCTGCCGTCTATGGGGTCGCACAGAGTCGGACACGACTGAAGTGACTTAGCAGTAGCATACTGTTTTCCCTAGCTGTTGTACCACTTTACGTTCCCACCAACAGTGCACAATATTTTGCATTCCTTTGCCCCTTTGTGGTTTAACATAGAACAACCCTGATACTTGGTCCTCACTTTTGACTTCCCAGTGCCATTTTGGGCCTTAGACCCACAATCAGGGCCTGGTCATTGAGCTCTCACAGGGTGGGAAGCTGAGGGTGATGGACTGAAGATGACCTGCCCTTGACCCCCCTACCTTCTGCTTCACTCTGTTCCCTGGGGTCCCTGGCCTTTTTCTTCGAGCTCCTGAGCTGCAATGGGCAAGAAAGGAGGAGCACCCAGTTCCGGGGGTGGCGCTCCCTGGGTGTCCTGCCCCACATCCACACATTTGTCCTCTGATGCCCTGGTGGTTTCTGCCCAAACAGGTCCAACGGGCGCGCCTCCAAGCGGAGCCTTGGAGGGCAAGGCCGGCACCATTACCTCCAACGAGTGGGGCTCTCCCAACTCCCCCGAGGGGAGCAACGTCTCTGGGGGCAGCCAGGCCTTGGACAAGCCCATCGACAATGACGCGGAGGGTGTGTGGAGCCCTGACATTGAGCAGAGCTTCCAGGAGGCCCTGGCCATCTACCCGCCCTGCGGTCGGCGCAAGATCATCCTGTCGGATGAAGGCAAGATGTATGGTAAGGAGGCTGTTGGGTCTGGGCAGCTGTACCCCTGTTCAGGTTCCAGTCCCGGAAATAGTTTCAGTGCAGCAACCAGGTTCCCACCAAGCGATGGAGGGGTGTGACTTCCTGGGACGCCTCCCAGGTGGACACTGCTTTATTCTGTCTGGACTCCTAAGGGATGGGAGGATCTTGGAGGAGATGCCCTTGGATGGATGTGGAGGTTGGTAAGAAGGTGGTAGGGGAAGACTTGGAAAAGTGGCGAACATCTCCCCAGGGCAGGCTGGGAAAATCCCTCCAGCCATCCCCCAGGCAAATGCCTGATCTTCTCCCAGCTTCCCACCTTTACTCTGAAGGGTGTTAGGAAGATGTCCTTGCTCATCCTCTCCCTCCCTCCCTCCCCCAGGCAGGAGTCTGTTGTGTACCAGGTGGGGTGGGGCAGATCTAAGCCCTGCTCAGTGGGGGCGGTGGGGGAGGTGAGCATACATGTAACCGTACACAGGGAAGATGGAGTGTCCCCAGAGAGGACAGTGATCAGGAAGGCTAGGTCTTCCTGAGCCATTAAGATTGGGAACATGCTCAGTGTCCAGCACCCGGTGGACTGAGCATTCGCCTGGGGCTGTGTTGACTTCTGTGACTGTGTTTTCTTTTTTAAACTTTTCATGTTAGATTGGCGTATAGCCGATTAACACTGTTGTGATGGTTTCAGTGCACAGCAGAGTGACTCATCCGTACATAAACATGTATCCATTCTCCCCAAACTCCGCTCCCATCCAGGCTCTGTGTTGACTTTTGGGTGGAAGATACGGTATCTGGGGAAGCAAGTTCAGTTCAGTTCAGTTGCTCAGTCGTGTCCGACCCTTTGGGACCCCATGGACTGCAGCACACCAGGCCTCCTGGTCCATCACCAACTCCTGGAGTTTGCTCAGACTCATGCCCATCGAGTCAGTGATGCCATCAACCATCTCATCCTCTGTTGTCCCCTTCTCAGTCTTTCCCAGCATCAGGGTCTTTTCAAGTGAGTCAGATCTTCCTATCATGTGACCAAAGTATTGGAGTTTCAGCTTCAGCATCAGTCCTTCCAATGAATATTCAGGACTGATTTCCTTTAGGATCGACTGGTTGGATCTCCTTGCAGTCCAAGGGACTCTCAAGAGTCTTCTCCAACACCACAGTTGAAAAGCATCAATTCTTCGGCGTTCAGCTTTCTTTATAGTCCAACTCTCACATCCATCCATGACTACTGGAAAAACCATAGCCTTGAAGGAAGGCTTTGGGGAAGCAGAGCAAATAGTAACAGCCCTTGGAAGGCTCAGCTCAGCCATTGGAAAGTCCCCTAGGACACCCAGCTTGAGACATGGGTCTTGGGCAGGCAAGGGAGTCTCTGTGACTGACAGAAGCCTTCCAGCTCCTGTGCGGTGATTCCCAGGAAAGGAGGTGCTTCAGGGTGCTGCTCCCTGGGTCGCCCTCTACCCTCAATGAGATGGCTCCAAGCCAGATGCCCTTCCCCAGCACACATGGTTCGTCAACTGTGAGGGGCCCTTGCGGGCTGACCCAACTCATCTCCTAGCCTGTTGTAAGAAATCACCACAAATTTAAGGGGTGCCTTAGACAAAGAAATGTATCCTCTGGAGGGTCAGGAGGCCAGAAGTCTGAACCCGAGGGGGTCTGTTGGGTTGGATGTGTGCTCTGCCTCCCTCCTGGCTTCTGGTGGCAGCTGGCAGCCCTGGTGCCCTTGGCTTGTGGCCACATCACTCTCATCTCTGACCCTGTTGTCACATGGCTGTCCTCTCCGAGTCTCTGTGTGTCCTCCTCTTATCAGGACACCAGACATCGGGGGCCCACCTTAATCCAATATGTGCCCAGTCGTGTCTGACTCTATATGACCCCGTGGACTGTAGTCCACCAGACTCCTCTGCCCATGCGATTTCCCGGGCAAGAATATTGGAATGGGTTGCCATCTTCTCCTCCAGGGGATCTTCCTGACCCAGGGATAAAAGCTGCGTCTTCTGTGTCTCCTGCACTGGCAGGTGGATTCTTAACCACTGGGCCCCCAGGGAAGCCCTATATTCAGTACGCCCTCATCTTAACTAATTATGTCTGTCAAGACCCTGCTTCTTGATGAGGTCACGTGCTGAGGTTCCAGGTGGACATGAATGTTGGGGGGGGACACTGTTCAACTCAAGTGACCAAACCCAAAGCCTCTTACTCACTGGCCTGGGGTGCTGCAGAGCCACACAGCCCTGCCTCCCTTACCCTTCACCTGCACCTCACCTGTGAGGAAAAAGGACTCCTTCTCCCCTGCTTGTCGGGGAAGCAAGGTCCTTTCTGGACCCGGGTCTGCTCCTTGGTCAGCAGTTAAAGCTGCTCATCCCTCCTTACTGGCCCCTCCGCTGTGGCCCTACTCAGGCCCTGTGTCAGCCCCTAGGCCGCCCTGCCTGACCCCTGTTCTAGTGGCTGCTCTTACTTCTGGTCCCTGCAGAGGCTTCGTGGAGGA
Organism: Cephalophus harveyi; assembly: GCA_006410635.1. Classification (NCBI taxonomy): domain Eukaryota; kingdom Metazoa; phylum Chordata; class Mammalia; order Artiodactyla; family Bovidae; genus Cephalophus; species Cephalophus harveyi. The sequence goes on from SJYT01067703.1 coordinate 753,828, forward strand.
GGCAGCACTGTGCATGGAGCATCCGTGGGTCCAGGTGGGGCTGCTTCATGGAGGCTTTGCCCGTGGAGCTGGGGAGGAAGGGTCTCGAGTATCTGGGGTGCTTCCCACTGCTCAGTTGGAGAGTGGGGTGCCTGCTGGTCACGAGCTGAGGGGTGAGGGTGAGAAGAGGGCAGGGTGTGCAGGGAGGGGCAGGTGGGTGGCTGGAGAGCTGGCAGGTCCCTGGTGGGACTGTGATGGGTTCCCGGGCACCTGGCAGGATTTCTCTTCCTGCTTTCAAGGGACAGAGGGCCTGGCAAACACAGGTGGGCAGAGGCGCTCAGCGTGGGGAGGGAGCTGAGGTCACTGCCGGGTGGGGAAGACCCCAAGGGATTGCAAACCGTGGAGAGCCAGCGGACAGTGTTTGAGGGCCGCTGTGGACCGGCTGTTCCTTTGTGTATGGTGGTAAGGTATACAGAACATCAAATTGACCGTTTTAACCATTTTTCAGTGTGCAGGTCAGCGAAATTAAGTACATTCACACGGTTGTGTGACCAACCCCACCATCCGTCTCTAGAATTTTCTCATCCTCCCAAACTGAAACTCTGTCCTCCTCAAACACTCACCTGCACCGCCCCCCCACCCACCCGGCCCCTGGTGCCCGCCATCCACTTTCTGTCTCAGTGGCTGTGACTCCTCTATGGACCTCACGTAAGTGGGATCACACAGTGCTTGTCTTCCTGTGTCCGGCTTGTTTAAATGACCGTTGTGTCCTCGAGGTTCCTCCACGTCGTGCGTAGTGGGTGTCAGAACCTCCTTCCTTTTGAAGACTGAGTCACGTTCCGTCATATGGATGGACCCTGTGGTGCATAGCTGTTGACTCAGTTGACAGACGTTTGGGTGAACGCTTCAGTTTATTCGATCGTTTAGTTCTGTTCGGTCGCTCAGTCATGTCCTATCCTTTGGGACCCCGAAGCGCAGCACACCAGGCCTCCCTGTCCATCACCATCTCCCGGAGCTTGCTCAAACTCATGTCCATTGAGTTGGTGATGCCATCCAACCATCTCATCCTCTGTCATACCCTTCTCCTCCTGTCTTCAACCTTTTCCAGCATCAGGGTCTTTTCAAATGGTCAGTTCTTCGTATCAGGTGGCCAAAGTATTGGAGTTTCAACTTCAGCATCAGTCCTTCCAATGAATTTCCAGGACTGATTTCCTTTAGGATGGACTGGTTGGATCTCCTTGCAGTCCAAGGGACTCTCAAGAGTCTTCTCCAACACCACAGTTCAAAAGCATCAATTCCTCGGCGCTCAGCTTTCTTTATGGTCCAGCTCTCACATCCGTACATGACTATTGGAAAAACCATAGCCTTGATCAGACTGACAGTCTTTATGGGTGGCTATTTCTATCTCTATTCACGTAGAGATTTATCGGGGTTGGGAGACTTGAGCTTAGTCCCCTGGCGATGCGACTGAGGCAGGGTTTGGGAAAGGCAGGCACACTTTCAGCAGGCCCGGGGGTGGAATTCTCTTTGGCAGGAGGGAAGCCAATGGGCAGGGGAAGCGGGAGGAAAACAGTGTCTGGCCCACAGTGTGGGTCTTGCTGGTGTCCTTTGTGGCCCTCCTTCCCGTGTACCCAGAGATATAGAGGGCTGAGTGGGGGGGCCACCCAGGAGGAGGAAGAGAGGGGGTGGGGGGCCACCCAGGCGGAGGAAGAGAGGACAGGGGCCAAGGAGGGCAGAGCTTCACAGTGACCGTCTTTGGCGGAGAGAGGTGAGTAGGGAGGGTTTACAGCCTCTGTAGATGCAGAGAGAGAAGCTCAGAGAGGCTGAGTCCCTGAGTTGCTCAGGTAGTAAGTGGGGGCTGGGGGGGGGTTGCTCAGCGCTCCTTGTCACCCCAGGTGGCCCTGGTGAGCTCTTTGAAGCCAGTTCAGCTCCCGCTTGGCCCCGGCTCAGGTGGGTCAGGCTCTGGGCAGGGGGACTAGAAGGGGGGCCTCCCCGCCTCCCTGCAGTCTGGTGACCGACCCAGCCCCCACAGCACCTGTCCTCCTCGGGTACACATCCTGCCCGGGGCCCAGACGCTGGCTTCTCCCAGCCCGTCTCCTCTTACAGGCGCGGGGGCTGAGCCAAGGCGGGGCCTCGCCGGGGAGTGGACGGGGCTCTCTGCCCGAGTGAGTGGCCCAGCTGGGGGGTATATATAACTCTGAGCTCAGGCCTGGGCGTGGGATGGGCCCCAGGCCCAGGGGGAGGGGGAGAGGGACCTGCTGCCAAGCTGACTCAGACCTCGGGCTGCTCACCACCCTCTTCGGCTCCTGGACCCATTCTTGCCACCCTCTGTGCCTCCGCCCGACCTGAGCCCTGGGCACCCTGGAGGGCTCCTCCCCTTGCCCCCAACCCCCGACCCTGCATCCAGAGGCCTCAACCTGGCTTCCAGGTGGGCAGCTGGCTTCTCAGGCAGGAAGAGCAAAATGCCCAGAGGAATATCCGAGACCTGAAGTCTCTGAGGATGGGGGTTCAGGCCTGCCCCCAGCCCAGCCCACGCACACCCAGAGCAGGGCCCCCGATTAGGGTCAGACAGACACGCAGGTGACTCGGGTGCAGGGACCTGTCTGTGCCGAGCCTCCCCTGGGCCGGGGCTCCCCTTCCCCGGCTCATGCAGCCTTTGCTTTTGCCCGTCATGGTGTGACCCTCACCCTGCCGCTGCTGGTCACTCTGACCTCCTTGCCCAGCCTGGCTCTGGCCCGTGGGCAGGTGGCAGGAGGTGAGTCTGGCCCCAGCGGCCTCAGCCACTCCAGGCTGCTGTCTTGCTCCTGTCCTTCCTCCTCTCTGCCCACCAGGCCCCTCACCTTCTTGGATGTTGCTCTGAGTCTTCCAAGTGTCTGTGTCTGCCCTCCTCCCGACCCCCCTTTCTCCCGGGTCTCCCTGGGTGCCTCATGGCCTGTTAGCCGTCGGGTGGTTCTTATCCAGGACCAGGCTGGGCTGGGGCTATGGTCTCTGTTCTCGCCAGCCTCATGGTTGAGGGAGATGCTGGAGGAACATCTTTTTAAAGAAAATGGATGGCACTCATGTTGGGTAGAAGAGTCAGCCAGGGGCTGGCTTACCTTGGGAGCTTTCTGGGAGGAAGTGGAGCTTGGCTGGGTGGAGGAGGGCCGAAGGGAGTGATCGTTCCCAGAGGTGGAGACTAGCCGTGTGGGTTTGGGGGTTTCCCTGGGGATCTGGGCAAAGCACTGTGATCAGGGCCCTTCCGAGATGCATGGCGTGCTAAGTTGATTTAGTTGTGTCTGACTCTTTGAGACTCTATGGACTGTAGCCCACCAGGCTCCTCTGTCCATGGGATTCTCCAGGCAAGAATGCTGGAGTGGGTGACCATGCCCTCCTCCAGGGCATCTTACCCAATCAAGGATGAACCTGCATCTCGTATGTCTCCTGCATTGGCAGGTGGGTTCTTTACTGTTAGCGCCACCTGGGAAGCCCTCATCAGAGGTGAATCACTAGCTTGCAAGAGGCAGCGCATAGGCTGGACCTGGGTGGGGCTCTGTCACTGCAGGGACGGCACAGGTCAGGAAGCCTCAGTTGACTTCTGCCCGCTTCCTTGTGATCCTTGGACCCACCGCCACCCTGTGCTGTGTGTCTCCCTCCTCCGGCCTGGGTCCTTGGCCTCCTGTTTTTGGAGGCTTGATGATGGGCACCTCTGCCCACATCCACTCTGTCCAGGGGCCAGCGTGGCCTCGGGCATGTTGTTTACCTCTTCTCAGCTTCAGTTTCCTTATTTGAGAAATGGGGAGAGTAATAATACTACCTTTGGGGGGGGTGGTTTTATTTATTACTCATATATTTTCATTTTATTGCTCATATATTACACATATACTCACATTACTCATGTGAACAGCCAACTCATCATATACTTTATTGTGGGAAAATACACAGAACTTAACGTGTACCATTCGGACCCTTTTTAAGTGCGCAGCTCAGTGGCATTAAGCACATGCGGAGTGTCGGGCAACCATCCTCACGGACATCTCCAGAACTTTTTCCTTCTTCCCAACAGAAACTGTACCTGTTAAGCAGTAAATCCCGTTCCTCCCTCCCCCCAGGCCCTGATGGCCTCTAATCTAGTTTCTGTCTTTATGAATTTGCCTATTCTGGGTATAGCTATGACAAACCTAGGCAGTGTATTAAAAAGCAGAGCTATCACTTTGCCAACCAAGATCTGCATAGTCAAAGCTATGGTTTTTCCAGTAGTCAGGTATGGATGTGAGAGTTGGACCATAAAGAAAGCTGAGTGCTGAAGAATTGATCCTTTCAAACTGTGGTGCTAGAAAAGACTCTTGAGAGTCCCTTGGACAGCAAAGACATCAAACTAGTCAATCCTAAAGGAAACCGACCCTGAATATTCATTGGAAGGACAGACGCTGAAGCTGAAGCTCCAATATTTTTGCTGCCTGATGCAAAGAGCCGACTCATTAGAAAAGAGCCTGATGCTGGGAAAGATTGAGGGTAGGAGGAGAAGGGGGTGACAGAGAGATAAGATGGTTGGATGGCATCTCTGACTCAATGGACATGAGTTTGAGCAAATTTCGAGAGATAATGAAGGACAGGGAAGCCTGTCTATGGAGTTGCAAAGAGTTGGACACAAACTGGTGACTAAACAATAGCAACAACATTTTGGGTACATCACGGTAGTGGAATCATACAGTCCTTGCACTTCTGTGTCTCAATTATTTCTCTCAGGACAGTACCTTCAAGGTTCATCCACATTGCAGCCTGGGTCAGAACTTCGTTCTTTTTTTTTTTTTAATTGCTGAATAATTCCATTGAATTCCATTGTATGGCTGGACCACATCTTATTGATCCATTTAAGCTATTAATTTATATGTGGGTATTTCTACCTTCCTGGTATTGTGAATAGTGTACACGTGGGTGTACAGATAGCTCTTTAAGACGCGGCTTTCAGTTATTTGTGGTGTGCACCTAGAGATGGAATTGCTGGGTCGTGTGCTGATTCTGTTTAATTTTTTGAGGCGCTGCCAGACTATCTCCCACACTGGCTGCACCAGTTTACATCCTACCAGCAACGTACAAGTGTTTTAATTTCTTCACATCCTTGGCAATACTTATTTTCCGTTTTTCCCCAGTAGCCATTCCAGCGGGTGTGAGGTGGTATCTCATGGTTTCATTTGCATTTTCCTGAGCTTAGCGATGTTGAGCACCTTCTCACGCTCTTGTTGGAAGAAGGCACAGCCTTTGGTGTCACTGCGGGCCGAGAGGTGCCCAGTGAACAGCGTGGGCTGCAGCACTTGTGGGGGACCTCTTGCCTGCCTTGGAGGAGCTCAAATGACTTGAGCCCAGGGAGCCACAGAGCCTGTGCACCAGGCTTGGAGGCGGGAGTGGGCATGCCCACCTGGGCGGTGGCCTTGAAGATGGGGTTGGATTTCACCAGAAGTCCTGGAGCCCTCCAGGGACAATGGTGGTGACAGCTCGGATGTCAGGCCTGGAAAGTGCCTTCTCCACAAATAGCCTTCTCCTCCAGCTGCAGGTGTTTATAGCTTCAGCTGACCCCTGGCCAGCGCGGCCCCCAGACCAGGCCATGTGCATGGCGCGGGGGAGGGGCTGGCCTCCTCCGCAGCCACCCGCTGCAAGAGTGAAATGTCAGCTCCTCTAAAGAGCTCCCTCCCTGTGAGGACTCTGCTGAATATCTCCCTTTGCTTCGAAGGGGAAGCTCATGCCCTTTTCAACTTTGAAAACTAGTTTTCAGTTCAATTCAGTCACTCAGTCGTGTCTGACTCTTTTGCCACCCCATGGACTGCAGCATGCCAGGCTTCCCTGTCCATCACCAACTCCCAGATCTTGCTCAAATTCATGTCCATCGAGTCGGCGATGCCATCCAACCATCTCATTCTCTGTCATCCCCTTCTCCCATCCTCAGTCTTTCCCAGCATCAGGGTCTTTTCCAGGTCGTTTCTGGTTACTCAGGTAACCAGAGTTTCAGCTTCAGTATCAGTCCTTCCAGTGCATACTCGGGACTGATTTCCTTTACGATGGACTGGTTTGATCTCCTTGTTGTCCAAGGGGCTCTCAAGAGTCTTCTCCAGCACCATGGTTCAAAAGCATCAACTCTTCAGCACTTAGCATTCTTTATGGTCCAACTCTCACATCCATACATGACTACTGGAAAAACCATAGCTTTGACTAGAAAAGTAGTTCTAACAGGACTGTATTGTCAATACTAGCAAAAACAACTGTCTTTTCGACCTTTCTTAATGGACATAAACTTTGAACATGTTTATGGCCCAGGGGGAGGGCTGGTGCAGGGAGGGGATGAGACACACAAGAGGCCTGTCCCGGACAGGATTTACAGATGGCATAAAGGTTCATGAGGGGCTTCCCTTGTAGCTCAGTCGTTAAATAATCTGCCTGCAGTGCAGGAGACCCAGGTTCGATCCCTGGGTTGGGAAGATCCCTGGAGAAGGAAATGGCAACCCACTCCAGTATCCTTGCCTGGAAAATCTCATGGACAGAGGAGCCTGGTTGACTGCAGTCCACGGGGTCGCAAAGAGTCGGGCATGACTGAGCGACTAACACTGACACTACCTGAAGGTTCGTGTGTGGCTCATGTGTGACTGAGGAAGAGCCTGGGGTGACTGGCAGGACACGTGTGACTCCGGGTGTGGGCTTCAGAGTCGGGGGTGGTCACTTGGTGTGGCCGCTGTCCGTGAGATTTTGCAGGCAAGGATACCGGAGTGGGCCGCTGCATTGGGAGTGCCCACCTTTAGCCCGAGGGTCAATCCCTATGGCCGTCTTTGCCCATGGAGGGTGGGGTCATGGGTGTGAGCTGGGTGGGGGCTTTGGGCACATGTTCTCTGACACATGGGCCACCTTCTGGTGGGGTGTCCTTTCCAGCCCCACCCAGACTCTCTCTGGGATTGGCCAAGGTCACTGCCAGACTGCAATGCCCAGCTGCCCACCTGGCCTACTTGGTCCAAGCTGGCTTCCCGCTGCCCCAGTCTGTGATCTCAGCCCCCGGAGGGGGTTTGCAGCTGGGCGCAGGGCTGGGACAGGGTGCTGGTCTCCTGTCTTCCCACCGGCTCATCTGGATTTCCTACTAGGTTCCCTCTGCCGTTGGGCTTCCCTGGTGGCTCAGAGGTTAAAGCGTCGGCCTGCAATGCAGGAGACCCGGGTTCGATCCCAGGGTCGGGAAGATCCCCTGGAGAAGGAAATGGCAATCCATTCCAGTATTATTGCCTGGAGAATCCCATGGGCGGAGGAGCCTGGTGGGCTACAGTTCACGGGGTCGCAAAGAGTTGGACACGACTGAGTGACTTCACTTCACTCCCTCTGCCGTTGCTTTTCTCTGCTGCCTTCACTGGCTTAGTGGCTGTGCACGCTCCCTGGCTCTCTCTGCTGCTGCCCAGGCTCCGGGGTCCTCCTGGCATCCCCATAACCTCGGGCACACTGGCTTCCGCATCTCTCGGGGCCACTGTCCAGGAGAGTGACAGTGGGGGGAAGGACTCTTGGTTTCGATAGCTGGCTGTCCCTGCAGGACCCGGGCAGGGTCAGGGCAAGGGACAGTGAGCCATCACTAAGGACTTCACGCAGAGGCCTGGGGTGGTGGTGGGGGAACTGGTCCAGAAAGGTGGAGTAGAAACGGTCCCGGGCAACTCCCAGACCATCCATGGGGAAAAGGAGCCATTGTGAAGCCCTGGGTGTGGCCTTAGAAAACGGATGTTCCATGGCCCTGGGTCAGTAATAAACCACGTGACTTTGAATAAATCACGTCCCCTCTCTGGGCCTTAGTTTCTTCTCACTTAGGCTACATAGGACCCCTGGGGCCACCTGGTCAGTCCTCTCACTCTTATGTTAAAGAGAAGTTAAGAGATCAGCTCTAGGGACTTCCGCTGTGTGGCCCAGTGAATAGGACTTCCTCCTCCAGATGCAGTGGACGCAGGTTTGATCCCTGGTCATGGAACTAAGACCTCACATGGGGCATGGCATGTCCAAAAAGAAAAAAAAAAAAAACCAGAGAGAGGGAACCAGACTGCTTGGATTTGGTCTCAACCATGGGCTTGCCTGTGATGTAAACAAGCCTGTAAACCTCTCTGTGCTTTGATCTCCCTGTGGTTGGAATGGAAAATAGAACAGGAAGGCAAAAGTGTGAACGCATATAGAGCAGTTACTGTCTTCACTCTGTATTTGTACAGGTGCCTGTTTGCTCCGTAAGCATTCATTATTATTACTATTATCATAAAAATGAAAGAAACTACAGCGGTTCCTTATGTCTGTATAAAGTCTGGATCAGATGCCAGCTGGTCTGGAGGCAGTAGAATGGCTGGATTGACCTCGGGAGGACCTCAGGGTGCAGGAAGGAAGCTCGGCTCCAGACACCCAGAGACACCCAGGGCTCCACTGCCACCCCGGGATCCTCCACTGCTGATCAGCACAAAGGGCCTGGCTGGGGTATGGTTTGAGAGGAGCCGGCCAGGGAGAGGAGGGCGAATCTCCCTGGAAGGAGAGAAGCACAACTTGAAAAGCACAAAGACAGCCGAGCCAGCCTTGCACCCCTGGGTCTGGCTCCTCTGGCCCACTGCTGGCCTCGTGCCCAGAACCAGGAGGCCTGTCTGGAGGCAGAGCTCCTGGACCCTGTAGCAGAGACACAGGTGGTTCTAGAGCTGGGTAGGGCTCTGTCTTCAGGACCTGGGGGGTCTCTATGATGTGGGGAGAAACGGTCTCAGCCAGGGGTGGGCAGGGGCCTCCTGGCTGCTGCTTAACAGGGCTTCCCAAGTGATGCGGTGGTAGAGAATCCGCCTGCCAATGCAGGAGACGCAAGTTTGATCTCTGGGTTGGGAAGATTCCCTGGAGGAGGGCATGGCAACCCACTCCAGTATCCTTGCCTGGGAAACCCCATGGACAGAGGAGCCTGGCGGGCTACAGTGCATGGGGTCACAAAGAGTCGGCCACGACTGAGCACGCACAGCAGTGAGGGATGTGCCACTATGTCCAGGCCAAGAAGCCAGGCGGGGAGTGACCTCCCGCAGTTGGAGCACCTTCTTTGCCAGGCCCGGAGCCACTTCCAAGTGCCTGAGCCAGGACTTGAACCCAGGTGTTAACCCTGCATTTGCTGTGCCCACCTGGGTGGGCATCTGCCTGGGCTCCATCTGCCTGCACTTCTGTGGGGCAGGTACATTTCCAGTGAAGTCAGTGGGGCTCATGCTTCAGGGCCCTCACCTGCCTGGGCCCCTTCCAGGTGCCTAAACTTTTAATTTGTTTATTTATGTTTAAAATTCCTTTTATTTATTTGGCCGCACTGTGTGGCTTGCAAGATCTTAATTCTCCGACCAGGGGTTGAACCTGGGCCCTAGCAATGAAGAGTTGACTCATTGGAAAAGTCCCTGATGCAGGGGGAGATTGAAGGTGAGAGGAGAAGGGTGCGGCCGAGGATGAGATGGTTGGATGACATCATCAACTCGATGGACCTGAGTTTGAGAAAACTCAGGGAGACGGTGAAGGACAGGGAAGCCTGGGGTGCTGCAGTCCATGGGGTTGCAAAGAGTCGAACACCACTGAGCAACTGAACAACAGCAGCTAGCAGTGAAAGCACAGAGTGCTAATCATGGGAATTTCCGAAACTTTTTAGTTTTAATTAAAAATTTAAAATAACTTTATTGAAATCTGACTGACGTGCAATAAACAACACATATTTGAAGTGGATGGTTTGGTAGGTTTGACCATGTGTCCACCTATGGAGCCGTGACCACCATCAAGAGAATGAGCCCATCCTCACCTCCAGAAGGTCTGAACCTAATTCTGTGTTTGTATTTCTAATTTCCTTTTCTCAAAGAGAGCCCCACAATTTTCATATGCTTTAGGCCCCATGGAAATCTGGATTTGCTTCTGCCCTGAGAGGCTCAAATGAGACCTGGCTAGGAGAGCACTTTGAGAATGATGCCAGACTCATCGAAAGTGGATTATCTGCATATTTTTTTCTTCTTTAATTATTTTTTCTATTTACTTATTTTATTTTTAATTGGAGGATAATTGCTTTATAGTGTTGTGTTGGTTTCTACCTTACAACAATGTGTATCAGCCATAAAAAATATTTTTTGGGATGCAGATCTGTTTTTTAAAGTCTTATTGAATTTGTTACAATGTTGCTTCTCCTTTAGGTGTGGTTTTTTGCCTGTGAGGCATGTGGGATCTTAGCTCCCCTGACCAGGGATCAAACCTACACCCTCCTGCATTGAAGGGAGAACTCTTAACCACTGACTACCGGGAAAGTCCCCTATTTGCACTTAAAATTTAACTCACTTTTCCCACAGAAGATGTGACCAATATCAGATCATCCATTCAGCAAGCATTTACTGAGCGCTTGCTCTGTACAGCACTTTTCTTAGTTTTAGGTATAAAGAGATTTCCTCCTGTTGGGAGTCAGGGGTAGACGGGCAGTTGGGGGATTTGAGGGGGTGACTTCAGCTTTCAGCGGGGTGTTTAGGGAACACGTCCCCCCGTCTAGTGGTCGCTGAGCCCAAGTTGCCTTCGGGACTTGAAGGTGAGGAAGTGGGCCTCGAGGGTCTCTGAGCAGAGGACCGGACATACAGAGACCCTGAGGTGGGAAGGCCTGGCACGTCCAGCCAAAGCTCAGAGCCTCAAAGGTTGGTGGTTTGGGGTGAGGGTCGGACTGAGCTGGGGATGGGTGGACAGATCCTGCGGGAGCCTCTGGGCTGTTGGAGGGATTTGGACACTTTCTAAGCAGGCAGGTGGGAGCCCCTGGAGGGGGCTTGAGTTTTAATAGCATCACAGTGGCTGCTGTGTACAGAATGGACTCAGAGCAGGGAATTCAGCCAGGGAAGGTGGTAGCTTGAACTGCGGTGGTGGTGGATGGGGGAGAAGGGGCTGGATTCCAACCTAGTTTGTAAACAGAGTCATCAGCTTTTGCTGGCAGACTCGTTCATTCATTTGACACAGAGATGCCAGGTCTGGGGATGCAGACCTGAAGGGAGGTGTGGTTCCCTCTTCTTTGATGCTAAGAATCTAGCGGGAAAAGACAGACACGGAAGTGATGGGCTGCTGCCCTTATGAGGGCTGGGCTGGAGCAGCAGGAGAGCCGGATCCCGGATGCTGACCACAGGGTCCCCATCGGCTCCTCCACTGCCGGCACCATGCCCACCGGCACCGTGCTCGGCCTCAGGGCCCCAAGAACCTCCACCCCGTCTTCCCTCTGTCCCTGAACTGTTGGCAGTGGACTCTTCTTGTGGGCCTGGAGCTCGTTTGATTAACAGGAAGGGAGACTGAGCTCCAGAGAACTGTGGTCAAACCAGAGTTAGGGTCTGTTCCCAAATCTGTACAATCTGGATACGTTTGAATGACGAGCCTATGGCCGTCAGGGCCCAGGTTTTAGATGAGGAGGCCGTGTGAGAGTCCAGAGGGAAGTGAGCAGTGAGCCCCCAGAGCTTGTCTGTGGAGCTGCCAGGTTGCAACCTGGCTCCTCGACTCCCAGCCCGTGACCACTTCACTGCTGTTCACAGCTGCAGCATGACTGCCTCTGGTTAGACGTGGAGTAGGACTGTCACGTGTCCATTGGACTGCCTGCGGAATACCTTTCCCTGGGAAGCTTTGAGAAGGGGCATGGTGCTGGACCGTGGGCTTAGAGAGATCAGCCCACAGGCAGTGTCCCCAGGGTCTGGACCTCCCCCTCCTTCCCTGACACAGACAGGTTTGTGCTCCTACGCTGGCAAGTCTTCCTGGCAGACAAGACCTCCTGAGGGCAGCTCTTGATTCAGCCTTGGCAGTGGGGAGAGGTCAGCTGGGGGACCCGCGTGGCCTTGGCTGGGTGCCCTGGTTACCACCCAGGTGGCGGGTGGCCTGCTCGTTTCGCTGCCCCCTGCATCAGCAGCTTCTCACCCCCCGCAGGCCTCCTGGCTCAGCCAAGCCCAGAGGACTGGGCCGGCTGGCGGCTGTGCCCATAGGTGGAGAAAGAAGGTCATCACTCCCGCTCAAGCCCTCTCACCCTCCGTCTCCCCCAGTGCCCTTCTTTATGGTCTAATCCTACCAGTGGTCAGTGCAGCTCAAGGCTCGCCTGGCCACCAGCCTGATCTGGGGCCTCGTCCTCTGAGCATATGGCGTGGGCCCCGTTGGATGCAGGCACTGGGCCGTCGTCTGGCCGCACGGGTGGTGAGCTCCTGGAAGGCAGGGAGCCCTCATCCTGATCTCATTTATGACCAGGGAGGACATGGGGTCTGCAGCATCTCCTCTAGGAGGCTGGGCCAGCAGGAAGCAGTCGTGTGACCTGGTGATGGTCTAGCAAGAGCCATGGAGCTGTGTCCGGGTCAGGGCCGCGGGTTCCCCTCCAGAGACGCTCCTTGCGTCCCACGTGCCCTCTGCTGCCCACAGACAAGACAGACACCCTGTCCGGTCCTGCTCTTTCGTGGAGGTGGTGAGGACCGAGGGAGCTGTCTGGAACCAGGGCCAAGGCAGGGAGGCCCCAGGGGAGGCATAAGCAGAGGTGACTGCCAGGCTGCAGGTGAGGGGAGGCTCCGGCGGGGGGAGTTTCAAGCTGCGTGCCCACCAGCCGGAGACCATGGCCCTGTCACCGTGTCCTCAGGTTACCATCCCCAGCAAGGCCTTGGCTCCCTCCTGCTGCCTGGAGACCCCTGGAATCTAAGGAGGGTGGGCGGCAGGGGCCTGCAGAATCATCACCCCAAGTGCCGGGCAGGTGGGCAGAGGTGAGGGCTGGGGTCCCTCGGGCTCTCCCACTGAGAAGCTGCTGTGTCTCTGCAGGTCGGAATGAGCTGATCGCCCGCTACATCAAGCTCCGGACAGGGAAGACCCGCACCAGGAAGCAGGTGGGCCCTGGCGCGGGTGCCCTGGCACCAACAGTGGCTCCCGGGGTGGGCCTGGCCCTCTGTGGGGCCAGGTGTGGGCTCTGGGGGCCAGCTCGGGAGGGATCCTCCACTGGGTGTGCCCCAGACGGTCGGTTTCTCTGGGGTCTCCGCCGCCGTCACTGGGAGGAGAGAGACCCCTCCGCTGCTTCTCCTGGCCAGCAGGAGGACTGCACTTCTGTTTAGCCGGGAGGGCAGAACCGAGGGCCCGTCGGTGATGGATCATTCATTCATTCATTCATTCAGTCTGTGATGTGGATGGGGGGCTGTGGCGGGTGGAGGATTGGGGGGAACCCCGTGGGGAGTGGCCTCCGGGGAGAAGGCAGGAACAGGAGTTCCCTTTTCCTGCCTCAGGTGTCCAGCCACATTCAGGTGCTGGCTCGGCGGAAAGCCCGCGAGATCCAGGCCAAGCTGAAGGTGAGACGGGGGTGGTGGCGGGAGCGAGGGCCCGGGGCTCGGGAGCGCTGGCCTCTGGGACCTTGGGCTCTTTTCCCAGGAGGAAAAGCCTTCCATGGGTTTTGGGACTGCCCGCGGAGCCAGCGGGCTTCAAGGTGCTAAGGGAAGTGAGGTTCACCCATCCAGCAGAGGACGCTGACCACTGACTGGCAGCCGTGTGTGTGTGTGTGTGTGTGCGCGTGCGCGCGCGCGTTTGTGACCACTGACTGGCAGCCGTGTGTGTGTGTGTGTGTGTGTGCGCGCGCGCGTGTGTATGACCACTGACTGGCAGCCGTGTGTGTGAGTGTGTGTGAACGGCCAGGTTCAGCATCCTGGGAGGCACAGTCCCGTCTCCTGCTGTGCATTCCACCCCTCGCCCAGCTCAGAGGGACAGTGCATGGCCCTGAATCCCATGGCTAGGGCAACAGGATTGACCTCCAGGCGCCTTCCTGGAGGACCCCTCAGCCCTTTACTGTTTGAGGGTGGTGGGGCCTGGGAGGCACTGCTGGGGAGAGGGGTTCCATGCTGGAGGAGGGGCTGGTGGAATTCTTCCCACCCCACTCTCTGGGACTGGAGGTTCCTGCCCCTCCCTGGATCAGCCCCACCTTGCAGGCCTGGACAGGTGACTGCTCGAGGGGGCCAGCCCTGGTGGGAGCCCCCTCCCCGTGGGACTCAGGCCTTCTGGACCCCAGAGCCAGGGCCCCTTGGGTGACTACTCCTCCCATGGAGGAGCCAGCATTTGGGCCTTAGACCAGACCAGTAAATCCATGGACATTAAAAAAAATTTTTTTTAATTTTAATTTTTCTGACTGTACTGTGCGGCTTGTAGGATCTTAGCTTCCCAACCAGCAATTGAATGTGGATCCTCGACAGTGAAAGTGCAGAGGCCCAACCACTGGACCACCAGGGAACTCCCCACAGACATTTTTTAAAGCGGTGGAAGCCTTTCTGGTTTTCTTCCTAACTGAATTATCCCTGATAGAATGTCAGAGGAGCTGCTGTGGCCAAAGTTAAGCTGGCGAGGAGCAGGCTAGGGACCCTCCTCTACATCTCTCTCAGGCCCCACGACTCTCGAACCTGAAAGCATACGAGAACCCAGTTTCAAAGCCCCTGGGCTAGAGGACCACAGAGGACTCCTCTGGGACTGCGGCCCATGACCGTGACACTGGAGCCTGGAAGGCGTGGGGGGAGGCCACAGGAGGCTGCCCCCGCTGCCCACCCAGCTCCATTCCTCCTGCATCGGCCCAGCTGTCCCCGCCCCCCACAGCTGCGGCCCAGCCCTCGCCCCTTTGCCCCCAGGACAGCTGGCTGGCCGCAGCTGCTGGTCCCTCCCTCTCAGGCGGGCACATGTACCCGGACACCCTCAGCCCTGGCGCCCACTTGCTCCCCACTCTACTCTCTGGCTGCCCTGTGACTCCGTGGGGCCCAGCAGGAGGCCTGATGGGGAGTGGAGTGTCCAGGCTTCTGTTTTGAGCTGTTGAGGGGAGCTGTTGATTCCCGAGGGGCCCGGCTGTATGGCCCACATGTGCTGGAGGGACTGAACCTGTCCCTGTCCATAGACTCTGATGAGGGGCCAGGAACAGCCTCAGTGAACCACCAGACAGGCTTCAAGGGGAGCCACGGGTCCTTTAAGTAATACACACATTTTTCTGCATATGCACTTAGGGGAGAATTTGGTCTGAGGATTTTACCATATTCTCCAAGGGGTCTGGGGCCCAGTGCAGTTAAGCTTCTCCGTGGGCAGCAAGGTCAGGTGGAAATCTTTGGGTCACTGGCCTGGCTCTGCCTGTGGGCACTTGGCTGGGTCATCCACCTCAAGCTCCAGCCAGCTTCCCTGCCTATAAATGACAGGGTTAATCAAGGTGCTGTCTGAGGTCCCCTCTGACCTCAAAATTCAGTACCAGGTCACTGATGTCACCCCCACCCCCACCACTCCCCCCGATTCCTGTTCCACTTGTTGGTCCCCGGCTGTTCGTTAGGCCAGCTATGAGACAGGAGTACAGGTCTCTGACCTCGGGTTGGAGCCATCCAGCCTCCCAGTGCTGTTGTTAACAGGGGTCTGTTAACAGAGCCTGTTCCTGGGGCGCTGCCCCATCCATGTCCTGGAGGGGCAAGCCTGGGTGATGCTCCTGAGACCCCCAGAGTCCTTGCAGAGAGGCAGCCTGATACTTTGGTTAACAAGGATCTCCTGAGAGCAGGGTCCAAGATTGGCCCCAAAAGGACAGTGGGCTGGGGTGCCCACCACTCAGCTTGGCCTCTTGCCCTCTCTGTGCTGAAGACGGGGTTGCCCTCAGGTCCTGACCTGCCCCTTCCTCGGTCTGCTCAGCCCCTGGGCCTGCAGAGGTCAGAGGTCATGGATGGCCTGTCCTGGACCCACTTCGCAGGGCAGACCATCCTGTGACCCCTGTCAACACCCGGGTCCCCTAAATTCTCTGAGCCTCAGTTTATCTTAGAATGGGGGTGTGACAAGTCCTGCCAGCCCCACAGAGATCCTGTGATGTTCAGAGCCAAAGTGAGACCTCATTCTTTACTTTCCGGGGGCTGTCTGGTGCCCTGTGACTGTAAAGGTCCCTGAGAGTCTGGGTGGAAGGGCCTGGCCCCACACCGTGTCCCACAGGGTGCCGGGCTCAACACTCGGACCTTTGTCATGCCACCCACTGGGCGAGTGAAGTCACAGCAAACCCAGCTGTGAGCTGTGAGGCCCTCCCTCAGCAATCTGCTTGCTTATCATTCAGGACAGATTTGGGTCACCAAGTTGGTGATTAAATAAAGGGCCCACGTATTTTTCCCATTTAAAATAATCCATCATAAAGATATAGGATTTCTAATCACAGCTCCCGAGTTGACATAACCCAACGTTTTAGCCCCAGCAATGCTGCCTGCACCAGCTCACTGTCTGTATATACGGTCTTATTTTCGATCCATATGGACTTTTTTGGAATACAGGATGTTGTCTTATTGCTTGAGAGGCCCTTCGGGGTTGGGGAGCCCAGATTGGGACCATTGGCTTCGATAAGTATTAACAAGGATTTATTATAAGCAGATGATACTGCTGATTCATTCAGTGCCTGTGCCGGGTGAGCCCATTTTTTTGGGAGAGTCTTTGGACCACAGAGGACAGACAATCACATTCTGACACATAAAAGGCTCAGGAGCTGTGGGCGCCCATGGTACAGTTGACACCCATAGGCCAGGTCTGAGACAGGGACCACAGAATACTGGCCCTTGTCCCTGTCCATGTGACCGGAGATGACCTCTGCTGAGCATATTCCTGCATCCTCTCCCATGAGCCAGGTGGGGCCCCAGACACCCTTGGTGTGGAGGTGAGCGAGGCCTGGGTGGTCTCTGTTCGCAGGTGTCCCTTAGGTTGGTAACAGGAGAGCTGTGGTCTGGCAGGTGACCTTCAAATTCTCTTTATTTTTCTTCAAACTTTAAACTTTTTATTTTGCATTGGGGTATAACTGATTAACAATGTTCTAGTAGTTTTAGGTGGACAGGGAAGGGACTCAGCCTTACATATGTATGTATCCATTCTCTTCCAAACCCCTCTCCCATCCAGGCTGGCACACAGCATTGAGCAGAGTTCCCTGTGTTATGCAGTAAGTCCTTGTTGGTTATCCATTTTGAATACAGCAGTGTGTACCTGTCCATCCCAAACTCCCTACTATCTCTTCCCCCTGGCAGCTGTAGGTTTGTTTTCTGCGAGCCTTTCTGTTTTGTAAGTAGGCTCATTTTTATCATTTCTTTGTAGATTCCACACAAAAGGGATGTCATACAACATTTCTCCTCTGTCTGACTTACTTCACTCAGTATGACACTCTCTAGGTCCATCCATTGTTGCTGCAAATGGCATGATTTCATTCTTTTTAATGGCCAAGTAATATTCCATTGCATATATGCACCACATCTTTATCCATTCCTCTGTTGATGGACATTTAGGTTGCTTTCACGTCCTGGCTGTTGTAAATAGTGCTGCAATGAACGCTGGGGTGCACGTATCCTTTTGGATCATGTTTCTCTCCGGCTATATGCCCGGGAGTGGGTCAAAGTCTCTTTAAACGCTAATGCAACAGGCAGGCCAAGTGTCCCCTTTGACAGATGAGGAAAGGGATCAGAGCCACCCAGTGACTTACTCAGAGTCACACGGAAGGTTCACAGCCCTGCAGGAGTGGGAGCCTGGTCCCGGGGCCTCTCCTGGCCTGCCACGGTGCTCGCGCTGAGGCCTCCCCCCGATGTCTCCCCAGGATCAGGCAGCTAAGGACAAGGCCCTGCAGAGCATGGCTGCCATGTCGTCCGCCCAGATCATCTCCGCCGCAGCCTTCCACAGTAAAATGACCCTCACCCGGGGCCCAGGCTACCCAGCGGTCTCAGGGGTAAGTGGAGCTGCCTGCAGCTGGAGGCTGGACCACCCTGTCCTTCTCCCTCCTCCCCCTTCTGAGGAGACACGATGCTGGCCACGCCAGAGTCCTCACCTGAGTCTTCCCAGGGAAGGAGGGACCAAGGACCGAGGGCCGTGCAGGTGTTGGAACCGCCCTCTGGGGGCCTTGGCAGGGATACAGGCTGAAGCCACGCCATCAGATGGCCGGCCTGGGGGCTCTGCAGAGTTGGCCTGGTTTCCCGGTGGCGCTAGTGGTAAAGAACCCGCCTGCCAGTGCAGGAGACATGAGATCCCTGGGTTCGATCCCTGGGTGGGAAGATCCCCTGGAGGAGGGCATTGCCGCCCACTCCAGTATTCTTGCCTGGAGAATCCCATGGACAGAAGAGCCTGGTGGGCTACAGTCCATAGTAAACAGTGGGATGTGACTGAAGCAGCTTAGCATGCACACGTGCAGAAGAGGCAGCCTAGGCCCCAGGCTGTGGGGCAGCACTGGCCAGTCCCCAGTTACCCCCCCCCCCCCAAAGGCCCTGCAGAGCATGGCTGCCATGTCGTCCGCCCAGATCATCTCCGCCGCAGCCTTCCACAGTAAAATGACCCTCACCCGGGGCCCAGGCTACCCAGCGGTCTCAGGGGTAAGTGGAGCTGCCTGCAGCTGGAGGCTGGACCACCCTGTCCTTCTCCCTCCTCCCCCTTCTGAGGAGACACGATGCTGGCCACGCCAGAGTCCTCACCTGAGTCTTCCCAGGGAAGGAGGGACCAAGGACCGAGGGCCGTGCAGGTGTTGGAACCGCCCTCTGGGGGCCTTGGCAGGGATACAGGCTGAAGCCACGCCATCAGATGGCCGGCCTGGGGGCTCTGCAGAGTTGGCCTGGTTTCCCGGTGGCGCTAGTGGTAAAGAACCCGCCTGCCAGTGCAGGAGACATGAGATCCCTGGGTTCGATCCCTGGGTGGGAAGATCCCCTGGAGGAGGGCATTGCCGCCCACTCCAGTATTCTTGCCTGGAGAATCCCATGGACAGAAGAGCCTGGTGGGCTACAGTCCATAGTAAACAGTGGGATGTGACTGAAGCAGCTTAGCATGCACACGTGCAGAAGAGGCAGCCTAGGCCCCAGGCTGTGGGGCAGCACTGGCCAGTCCCCAGTTACCCCCGCCCCCACTTGCCTCATCCCCCCTCCCCCTCAGGTGTTCCTCCCAGGTGGAGGCTGACGTCCAAGAGCAAACTCCCCTTGAATGTGAACTTCTTGGCCTGAGAACGGGTCTCTCTGCCGCTCTAAGAACAGTACAGAAAGGCCCCTCCTTCCCAGGGCTGTGTCCGTACAGGGTTTTTTCCTGGCTGTTGGGACTAACGCACCACCCCAGGCCTGAGAACAAGGGGCAGTCTGGCGAGCCTCCCATCCAGCCGTTTTTCAGTGTGTCCAGAGGCCTCTAGTCCAGCAGGGCATTGAGTAGACAGGACGCAGGACTTGAGGTGTGCCCACGTGACTTTGGGGCGCTCAGAACTAAGCAGGATGCCTGACTCCAGGACTGTTGGGCGCCATGCTTGGCATCGACACAGAGGACTTGTCTCTGAGGGAGGAGACGGGAGGAGCTGTGTCTGTGAGTCTGGGGGCTTCTCCTGGGAGCCCCTCATTGCGGGGTGTTCCTGGGGCTGGGCTTCCTGGATGCATTCTCTGGGAAGCAATGCTGCCTGGACGGAGGCAGGGATGTTAACACCCTCCCCAGCCCCCGGGCCCGGGCTCCAGCCTCCCTTCCAGCTCTAGGGCCCCTGCCATGTCTGACTCCACAACGCCAGCCGTGCCCACAGGGCTCTGCTGACCCTGTGCTTTTACCTCCTCAGTTTTGGCAAGGAGCTCTGCCGGGCCAAGCCGGAACGTCCCACGAGTGAGTATGGCCTCTGATTGCTCCCTGGGCTGTACTTGAGCCGGTGAACCATTCTGTTGACCCCGGCCACAGGGTGGGTGGGCCACAGGGTGGAGTCAGCGTTTCCGGGTGGCCCTGTGCTTAAGGATGGCGCACCCGGGTTTTGCCAAAGCCCTGGTCTATCCTGGGTGGGGCAGGGCCTGAGCTCGGGACCCGAGGGGAGGAGGCTGGCCTGGGTGGGAGGGGGAGAGTGATGGGTTTGCCCAACAGACATGCTGCTTCCGTGGGCTGGCCAGAATCCTGAGGGAGCAGGAGGCCAGAGTCCCGACCCCCCGGGCTGCCTCACAGACAGCGCTGGGGCCTGACCGAGGCTCCATGGCTGCCCCGGGCTCACGCGTCCTCTCTCGTCTCCCGCAGTGTGAAACCTTTCTCCCAGCAAACCTACACTGTCCAGCCGTCACTGCCTCTGCCAGGTGGGTGGGCAGGGTCTGACTCCCTCCTGTGTCATACCCTGTGGCTCCTGTCCCAGGCCCTGACAGCTGGGCACTCACGCCCCCTTTGATGCCATCCTGGTGTGTGATCAGACTGCACCCCAATCCTCTCCAGAGCCAAGACCCCTGTGTGCCCGGGGCTGCCATCCTCCCCAGAGAGACTCAGGGCTGGCAGCGTGCACACGGTTCAAGGAGCACGGCGGGTGCCCTGGGCAGCTGCCCCACCTGCATGTGTGTCCCGTCCAGCCTGGCGCTTGGGCTGGCCTCCCTCTGGGACATTGTAACCCTCTCCTTCAAGACGAGCTTCCCGTAGAGCCTGGTGTTCCAGCCTGGAGCCCCTGGTCAGCAGAGGGAAGGCTCCTGAGACAGGGCAGACTGGGCGGCACCCTGGCTGCTCATGTGACCAGCTCGGTCCCTGCCTCTTTCTTAGGAGGGTCCTTCCACTTGCCCCTCTGCAGGGCAAGACAGGATCCTCGCCCTTAGCCACCTTTCCTGGTTTGAGATTGGCTCCTGCCTGCACGGTGGCCTGGCTTTTCCTGCTCTGAGAGGAGTCCTACCGCCTTCCTGGGTTCTTGATGGCCGCTTGGGGCCACCTCCCACCCCCCTAATCTGTGCTCTCCCCTTTCTGCCCATCAACTTCTCTTGGGCCCTCCTTGTTCCTGCCTGGGTCACTGCCGTGGCCTCTTGACCAGCTTCCCCATCTGCAGCCATATCCTTGCTCTTCCATCCCATAACTCACCCATCATCTTTTTAAAGCATCCTTCTCACCGCGCTGCTTCCAGCTTAGAATCCATTAGAGGCTCCCCGGTGATTGTCCCTCTCCGTGCGCCCGGGCACCATCCCAGGCGGGTGTCTGTCCTCCGTGTGTTGGGCCACGTCCAGTGTGCCCCCACCGGGCAGGACTCGGGAAGCTGCCCTTGGACAGATGAACGAGGGATTCAGCTCACGTGTCCAGTGTGTGAGCTGGTGTGTCCAGCGTGGTCCTCTGCCTGCTCCTCTGCCATCTCTTCTCTGTCTCTGCCCCGAGCTCCTGACCCACCTGCCTCGGCTGCCCCCTCGTCCTGTCTGTCACCAAGTTCTGCAGTCTTGCTCCCTCCATGTCCCTCCTGTGTCCCCTCCTCTTCACTGCCCTCTTCTTTTCCCCCCTTGAGAAGAGCCCACGAGGCCTGCCCTGCTCCTCCCCAGTCTTTCCTCCACAAGGAACAAGATGTGCAGAAATGCTCAGCCAATCGCTCCTCGGCCCTGCTTAGAATCCTCTGTCACCCTCCTGAGCTCAGACTGAAACCTGTACTCCTCACCCAGCAGCCAGGCCCCAACTCTCAAGCCTTGTTTCTGGCTCCTGCACAAACCTGCTAGACTCACTCAAACCTCACAGCCCACTGAGCATCTGGCCACTCCGTGCCCTCTGCCTGCAGCTCGTTCCCCTATCTCTGCTGCTGCCTCCTGCTCCTGCCACTTAATTGGTGGATAATTGCTTTACAATGTGTTAGTTTCTGCTGTACAACAATGTGAATCAACCATAAGTATACATATATCCCCTACCACTTGAGCCTCCCTCCCACCCCTGCTGCGTAACCTCTTTAAGCATCACCTGCGGAAAGCCTTTCTGACTACCACCAAGCTGGACCAGGAGCCCCCCTGCAGCGCTCAGTCTGTTTTCATCACGTTCATTGCTTCACTTAATCGCAAACCTGCATTCACTTCTGGGCCAGATGCTGTCACAGGGGCTGGCAGAGACGCATGTCATTGTAGTCATCTGTCCAGTTATCTCCCTGGCTGGACCTGAAACCCCTCCAGAGCAAGAACCAAGCAGTGCCTGCCCTGGAACCCCTGGGTCTAGCAGGCATTCCACTCGCCCCCTGCCCCCAGCCACCCCCGTCCCCTTGCCCCCCACAACCTGTCCCCGGCCAGCATCACCTCCCTTGAGAGCCATCCTGTGCCCAGAGGGGACTGAACTGTCAGGGCTGAGCCCCCTGCCAGGGCTGCCCCTGGACCGCTGGCCAGTGCTTTGCCCCCGCCCTCATGCCTGCTGGGAGGCACACAGCAGGCTCCGATGGGTCTGGGGGTCTGGGGGAGGCTGGTGGGAGGCCGTGTGGGATGGCTCCCATGTGCCGTCCACCGCATGCAGGGTTCGAGTCTCCAGCAGGACCTGCCCCGTCGCCCTCTGTGCCCCCTGCGCCCCCGTGGCAGGGTCGCAGCGTGGCCAGCTCCAAGCTCTGGATGTTGGAGTTCTCTGCCTTCTTGGAGCGGCAGCAGGACCCCGATACGGTAGGTCCTAGCCTTCGCCAGCTGGCTTTTCTCCCGCCCCATCCTCATTCCTGGAGGGTGCTGCTCCCCAGCCTCCTCCAGCTCCAGTTTTACCTGCTCTGGCTTTCTCTCCCTGCCCTCTGCCCCGCTCCACCTTGGGACTGAATTTAGGTTCCTTGTTCCTTCTCATCCTCTCCTGGTTCACCTGTCCTCCCCCTGGCTTCTTTCTCACTGGACCTTGCGTCTCTCCCTCCCCTAAGCCTTCCCCTGGTCTCTGTGCCCCATCCTAGTCCCCAGTCCCTCACGTCCTCCTTCCTCCCCTCTAGTCACCTCTCCCTCTGAAGACACAGGTCCCAGCCCCACCCCAGGCTGCACTGCGCTGTCCCCTGTGGCTCCAAGGAGCCGCCTGTCTGCCCCACATCCTCGGGGACACCAGCAGGAGCAGCAGCCCACCCCCACTGTGAGCCCTTCTGTGTCTCCATCCTGAGTGACCAAGCGTCACCTGCAGAGTTCAGAGTAGTACCTGGCCGGGTGGACAGGAGGCCAGAGCCTGGGAAACTTCACCGATCATTTCAGTTTAACACTTTTTTTTCTGAAACGCTAAGATTTCTGAAGGTCTTTATTTTTTCTTAATTTATTTTAAATTGGAGGATAATTACTTTACCATGCTGTGTTGGTTTCTGCCATACAACAACGTGGATCAGCCCATATGTGTACATATATCCCCTCCCCTCCTGAGCCTCCCTCCTATACCCCCCACTCCCAGTTTGACATTTAGAAGCTTATTTTTCAGGTGAGGAACTTGTTAGTCAGACAAACCCTTCCTTGGAAGCCCAGCATGTATTGTGAAAGCAGTGGATTTTCTTGGATTGCAGCAAGGGGTTCCCAGCCCCCTCACTATCACTCCAAGCGGGGGAAACACCCCTTTTCTGGTTCAGTGGTCTTCCATCACAGATGAGATTGAGGGGGTCCAAAGATAGAAATGAGCCGCCTAAGGACTTTCAGTGACCGAGTCACGACTCAGAGTAGTGCAAATAGCGACCAACACGTGCCAAGCACCTGTGGGGGCTGCCCGGCCCCAGGTGCGGGGTGCCTGTTTACTCTGCTGTGCACTCAGCCTTTCTTCCTGCTCCGTGTCACCAGGGGGGAAACTGAGGCCCTGCCGTGGCATCCCTGCTCCGGGCCCCTGGCCGGGCTCGGACCCCCAAGGCTGGTCCGTCTGCCCCACAGCTCTTCAGACCAGCTCTCCTGTGCCCACAGTACAACAAGCACCTGTTTGTGCACATCGGCCAGTCGAGCCCCAGCTACAGCGACCCCTACCTCGAAGCCGTGGACATCCACCAGATCTACGACAAGTTCCCCGAGAAGAAGGGCGGCCTCAAGGAGCTCTTTGAACGTGGACCCTCCAACGCCTTTTTCCTCGTGAAGTTCTGGGTGAGTCTCTGGTGGCCTCTTCCTTCCTGCCCCAGCTCGTTGATGACCAACTGCCCCGAGGGAAAAGCCTGGCCAGGGAGGCCTGGCTGGCAGGAGGCACTGATGGGAACCCTGCCCTGGTCAGGGAAGACAGCAGCGTGGGGGCCCTTCTCACCAGCACCTGCCTTCCTCCAGTCAGAGATAATAGTCTGTGCTCTAGCCACCTTCAGATGAGAGCCACCCTAGACTCCCATTTCACAGATGGGGAAATTGAGGCGTGGAGTCAGCAAGGGCCTGGCTGGGAGACCCCCAGCCCCGGCGAGCCTGGCTCCTGCAGTCCCTCTTGTGATGGGCATGCTGGGGAAGGTCAGGGCCGTCGGGAGGCTTATTAGCATGTTTCCTCTTCACCGGGCTTCCCAGGTGGCACTCGTGGTAAAGAACCCGCCTGCCGAGGCAGGAGACGTAAGAGATGCGGTTCAGTCCCTGGGTCGGGAAGATCCCCTGGAGGAGGAAATGGCAACCCACTCCAGTATTCTTGCCTGGAGAATCCCATGGATGGAGGAGCCTGGCCGGCTACAGTCCATGCGGTTGCAAAGAGTCAGACATGACTGAGCGACTGAGCATGCGTCCCCGCCACCCTACCGAAGGGAGGTATAGTTGACAGCCTTGGTCCCTAGAGGGGAAACTGGGGCACAGAGAGGTGAAATGACCTGCCAGGCCCACCCAGTTCATAGTGGCAGCCCAGAGTGCAGACCCAGCTCTGGGAGTGTGCTTGTAGCCACTGCCCTACATTTCCTGCTTCGCCAGGTGCTTGGTGCCTTCCGTAGGGCCCTGGTGCTTCCCCTGTCCTGGTGGCTGCTGCTGCTAAGTCGCTTCAGTCGTGTCCGACTCTGTGCGACCCCATAGACGACAGCCCCCCAGGCTCTCCCGTCCCTGGGATTCTCCAGGCAAGAACACTGGAGTGGGTTGCCATTTCCTTCTCCAATGCATGAAAGTGAAAAGTGAAAGGGAAGTCGCTCAGTCGTGTCCGACTCTTTGCGACCCCATGGACTGCAGCCCACCAGGCTCCTCTATCCATGGGATTTTCCAGGCAAGAGTACTGGAGTGGGGTGCCATTGCCTTCTCCGTGTCCTGGTGGAGATTGCCTAAAAAGGGACCCCAGCCCCTAAGCGGGGGCAGGAAGAGAGCAGACTTAGATGTGCATTCAGAGTCATTTTCTATAGCCCAGACTTCGCTTTCAGGAGATGGTCGGGGGCATCCTGCCTGGAGATCAGAGCTGGGAGGAGTGGGGGAGGAACCAGAGCATCCTTCCCCAGTCTGGTCCGTGGCCCTTGTCCTCTCCTTCCTTTTGACTCTGGGGGGGCTGGGGGCGGGGTGATGAGAGAAGAGGGGGTGGGGGTAGAGACGCCAGGAAGCATGAACGGGCAAGGTCCACGCTGGCCTCAGTGCCCCATCCGCGGGCTGCACACAGAGCCTGTGCTGTATGGACCAACAGGAGCTCGCGTTCTCAGCGCCCAGGGGCGGTCACCACACAGGACTGGGGGCGGGCTACCAGCGAGCCCTCCAGCGCGCAAGGAGGCAGGCAGCAGAGAGTCTGGCTGGAGAGCTGCGTTCCCGGGAGTCTTGGCTCCACTGGACCCTGTTTCCCCACCTGCAGAATCAGCACTTGGTTCTTGGGGTGGTGTGAGAGGCTGTGTGTCTGAGGACCCTGGTGTGTGCGGGCAGCTGACGGTGAAGGGGGCTGTGTGCCTGCCTCATGCCCCCGGCCTGAGCCTTGATGGCCAGAGGCTTGGGCAGGGTGAGGGCGGGTGAATCGGAGCTGGGGACGGGGCAGCAGGCTGGGGAGGTGCGGTGGGGGGCATGTTGGTGGCTGGGACACCTCAGCTGCCATCTGGACCCTCTCCTCCTGTGTGGGGAAGGCAGAGGCGCCAGGGAAGGTCAGACCTGTGATGTGGGGAAGGCAGTTCTCGTGCTTGTTAATCATGGGACTCGGGGTCCTCCCAGGCAGCCCCAGACCCCAGTCATCCAAAACCCTCTCCTCCTGCGCCCTGGCCTGGAGCTGGCGCGAGATGGGCCACACGTTTAGGTAGGGACACAGCTGGGCAAGGACATGGTGAGCCCCTCCCTGCCCCCAGCCTCCTTTTTCCTGTCTGATGGTTTTCTCATCCGGCCCCAGGCCCTGGGCATGCAGGCTGCGGGGTGGGTCAGAGTGCGCTTGGAGTGGGAGGAGGGGGGACTCTGATGTCCCTAGCTCGGCCTCCCAGCCCCTCCTGCCGAGTTACTGCCCTCACAGGTGGGGGGTAGGGAGTGAATTGTTGGCTCGCGTCTGCCGGTCCACGTTGGTTCCAGCTGGCAGGGGCATCGACGCAGGATGGGTTGGGGGGTCAGGCTGGACCCCGTGCATGTGAGATGCAGGGGCCGAGAGGCCAGCGCCCCTCCCTCCTTCCCCAGGACCTGTGAAATCAGCAGAGTCCTGCTCTGTCCGTCGGCGGAGGGAGAGGGGCCTCCTGGACACTGATGGCCGTTAACTCCTGATTGGAAAGGCCGGGTCGAGCTGGCAGGGAGGACAGGGCCCCTGCCCCTCCTCCATCGCAGGACCCTGTCTCCTGGGCACATACCAGCGCGTGACAATGAATCTGAGCCCCCGGCCCCCTTGCCCGGCTGTCTTGGCTTATCTGTCAGCCACCTGATCCCCTACACCTGTTCCGGTCACAGCCTGCAAGCTGCCCACCACGCCACGGCTATGAATAGGGTTGGGGAGGGGAGTGAGGGCCCGCGAGGGGTGGGGGGTGGGGCGCCTCTCAGGGTAACAGGGAGGCAGCTCTGCTCTCAGGCTGGGAAAGTAGAGACACCAAGCTTGTGTGGGTGCGGTGCTCAGAGTTGGGGTACTTGGTGGGCAGGAAATCCTGCGGTGGGGCTGTTGTGGGAGTGGGATCGTAGTTAGGATGTCACGGAGGATACTGTGTGGCTGTCGCTGGCTGAGGTCCCCGGGGGTAGATTCTGGGGCAGACTCTGGACCTTCGCTTGTGGGACTTTTCTTTTTGCATGCCGGATCTTAGTTCCCCGACCAGGGATCGAACCCGGGCCCTCTGCAGTGGAAGCACAGAGTCCTAACCCCTGGACCGCCAGGGAAGTCCCTGTGGAATTGCATCTCTGCTTCATCTCCTTCTCTCTCAGCTGCCAGCTCACATGTTCTTGCTGCTCCCCCCCATCCCCCACATCACACACACACACTCCTTGAGGGCAGAGACTATGTCGCAGCCTCTTCCCATCCACCCTGACTGTTCTGGGCCAGGCAGGATGCATGGGTGACTGAAAGGCCAGGCGAATGGGAGGCGATGCTAGGAGACCCGGGAGCGTCTTTGGGCTGGGGTGGGGCTGCGGTTCTGAGGACTGGCAGGTGCGGGAAGCTTAGGTGCCCCCCTTGTGGCTACAGGACCACTCCTCGCCCAGGACCACCGTGAGAGGGCAGGCTCAGACAGTCACGTGCCACACCCTGTTGAAGGCACACACCCTGCGCCTGGCCGAGCCCTGGGAGGGCTTGGTTCCTGCCTCCAGAGTTTTTACCATTCGGAAGGGGCAAGGCCACGCCCTGCCAACCCAGTGCTGTTCTCGTTTTAAAGAGGTTCTGCACGAGGGTGCCAAAACCTCTCAGAGCAGTTAGAGGAGGGGCCGAGTGGAAGGGGACCGGTGCTGGGGAGACTGATCTGGAGGCAGAACTGAGATGCAAAAGTCTAGGGTGGCTGGGCTCATGGGCCCACGGAGATGGCAAGGGGCCAGCCCCCCAGAGCCATTGATGAAAGGTACCGGCAGGGTCTCGTTGGCGCTGAAGGCCAATGTGAGGTCCCTTCTGCTGGGCGGTTGGTACCTGGTGGGCAGCAGGGGCCAGGCTCTTGCCACTATTTCTGTCGCACAGCCTGACTTTACCCCAGGCCTGCGTGTGAACGGGCAGGGAAGCTTTCTGAGGTCCTACATCCATGTTCTTTCTGAGCACCGCCCCCTCAGCGGTGTCCTGGCCCTGGGACCTGGGCCGTGACCTCCAACAAGACCCCTCTGAGTCACCACCCCGCCCTCGCCCTTGTCTCCCTCCAGGCAGACCTCAACACCAACATGGAGGACGAGGGCAGCTCCTTCTACGGGGTGTCCAGCCAGTACGAGAGCCCCGAGAACATGATCATCACCTGCTCCACCAAGGTGTGCTCCTTCGGCAAGCAGGTGGTGGAGAAAGTAGAGGTAGGCCATGCTGCCCACCTGGGCTCCGGCCCCTCACGCACACACACACACACCGCCCCCAGCCTGGGCTTCTCACCTCTTCCCCCAGATTTGTCTGAATTACGGCAGTCTCACCCTCACCTCGTCCTTATCACTGACAACCTACCTCACGCCCAGCATGAGCCGGGGAGCGGTGGGAGGCCAGGCACCCCATCCTGGTGGTTCTCACCGGCTGTACATCAGGTCTTGGGGGGCCAGCATCCTGGCACTGAGTCCCCTACAGTGTTTAACCCCAGACCGCTCCCACCTGCGGGTGGTGTCTGGGCAAGTCGCAGTCTCTGAAAAGCTCTTCGAGTTATTTCCAGTGAAGTTTTAGTTTGAGATAATTGTGATCCACGTGCCACTGTAATCCCTTTGCTAGCCCCCCTGACGGTCACATCTTGCCTACGAGAGTGGACGGAGCATTAGCACCCTGCAGCTGACTCTGATGTAGCCCACACGCTCAGCTGTGTGCCTATGTGTGCACAGATGTGTAGATGCACACACACGTGGCCACAAAGTCCCTGTGACACTGCCCGTGTGCGGCCAGAACTGAGCTGTCACTCTGTCCCGGCCTCCACGTCTTTAAGCTCCTCCCGGTCGGTGTCCGGGTCCCCGGGGGAGGCGGAGGTCTGTCTCCAGGGACCCCAGGGCCCAGCCCCACCTTCCCTACTTAAGCCCTAGTGGGTCACGGACCTTGCTCAGGGAGCTGCCGGGCTGGCGGTGGGCGGCGGCCTTCTAAGCCGCACGTCCCCGGCCCTGCAGACCGAGTGCGCGCACTACGAGAACGGCCACTACTCCTACCGCATCCACCGCTCCCCGCTCTGCGAGTACATGGTCAACTTCATCCACAAGCTGAGGCACCTGCCTGAGAAGCACATGATGAACAGCGTGCTGGAGAACTTCACCATCCTGCAGGTGTGTGTGCAGGTGTGGGGGGACAGGCGTGTGTTGGGGAACAGGTGTGAAGGCTGGTGTGTTTATGGGGACAGATGTGTGTGCAGGTGTGAATACAGGTGTGGGGGGACGTGTGTGGTGTGTGCAGGTGGAAAGGCAGGTGTGTGTGTGGGACAAGTGTGAAGGCAGGTGTGTTTATGGGGACAAATGTGTGTGCAGGTGTGAATACAGGTGTGGGGGGGACATGTGTGTGCAGGTGTGAAGGCAGGTGTGGGGGGAAGGTGGGTGGTGTGTGCAGGTGTGGGGGGACAGGTGTGGGTGTGTATGCCATGGAGAACCGTCCGGCCGCCAGCATCTTGCGAACCAAGTGGGAGAAAAGTGCCCCAGTGTTGCCCATGGACCCCCTGTTCTGCACAAGCCTCTTGTGCTCGCTTGGACCTGGTGTCCCCCAGCCCGCGGGGAAGAGCTCAGACTTCTGCTGGGGCTGGGAGGGGGAGCTGCAAGGAGTCAGGAGGGGTTCTGGGGCATTGATCTCCCTGAACTGACTTGGAGCAGCCCCCCACCCCCCGCCGCCTGTCTCTTATACACATCTAGATGTGTATAAGAGACAGGGGGGACAGGTGTGTGTGTGTGTGCCGATGTGGGAAGGCAGGTGTGTGTGTGGGGGGACAGGTGTGTGGTGTGTGCAGGTGTGGGGGGACAGGTGTGTGTGTGTGCCAATGTGGGAAGGCAGGTGTGTGTGTGTGGGGACAGGTGTGTGATGTGTGTGTGTGTGAAGGCAGGTGTGGGGGGAAAGTGGGTGGTGTGTGCAGTTGTGGGGGGACAGGTGTGTGTGTGGATGTGGGAAGGCAGGTGTGTGGTGTGTGGAGGTGTCAGGGGGCAGGTGTGTGTGTGCTGATGTGGGAATGCAGGTGTGTGTGGTGTGTGCAGGTGTGGGAAGGCAGGTGTGTGTGTGTGGGGACAGGTGTGTGGTGTGTGCAGGTGTGGGGGGACAGGTGTGTGTGTGTGCTGATGTGGGAAGGCAGGTGTGTGGTGTGTGAAGGTGTGGGAGCAGGAGTGGGCGGTGGGCGGAGCGGATGGCACGCTGTCTCCTGAGGCCCTCCCCACCCCACCCCCGCAGGTGGTCACCAACAGAGACACCCAGGAGACCCTGCTGTGCGTCGCGTATGTCTTCGAGGTGTCAGCGAGCGAGCACGGGGCTCAGCACCACATCTACCGGCTGGTGAAGGAGTAGAGACCTGGGACAGGGAGGGGGTGACATCACGTGTGCAGGGACGAGGGGAGGGGCCCCATGGGGCAGCCCCTGAAGCACCGAGAGTTGAGGTGGTGACTCTTCTACCCAGGAGCAAACTCTGCCTGAACCTGCAATTGCCCAAGCCCAATAAACCCCAGCTCTGTGCATCTTCAGAGGCCCCGTCTGGCTGCGCGAGCCCCGGGAGGGCTGAGGGAGAAGGGGCCAGACGCCGCCCCGGGCGCGGCTGTGAAGCCAGGGCTCCGTGGACTCGGCCAGGACGGTCGCCAGCTGCCGACGCTCAGGATGGCATGTCCCCAAGCTGCCCAGGAGGCCCTGCCCCCGGCTCCGGCCACAGTGGGAGGCCTGGGGACGGGCGCGGGTCCCCGGCCTGTGTGTCCTGTGCGGGTGCCTCGGCCGCGGGGAGCGATGTGTCTGCCCCCCTTCCCCCACGCCTCCGCTGCCCCTGAACAGCCGACGGGGAGGCCGGCCCAGCTCGCGGGTGGGTTTCAGGTGTGGAGGTTAGACAGGGGCAATTAGAGCTCTTTAGCTCCAGTGGACATGAAGCCCTGGCCCCGCCAGCTGCCCGGGGGGTGGGTTCCAGGTCAGGGGAGCCCAAGACAGAGAGGGTAGGAGTGCTGGGGCCAGCTTCTGAGAGTGGGTGGGGGCCCTGGGGTTCCTCGGCGTCCTCTTCGGTGGTGAAGGCCAAGAACGTTGGTCCGAGGTCTGCGCTGTTTTGGTGGTCTCTGAGACCATGCAGTTGGTATGCCTTGCCATCTCCCAGCAAATGCCTCCCAGCCAAGAAGCCTGCTGGGTGGTGACCACCTTGGGGCAGCCGGGCCGACCACCCCCTCCCCGGACGGAAGGTTCTGTGCCCCCTGGGGACGGAGGAGGGGGGAGTGGAGCCCACCCTGGGCCTGGAGGGGACCCCTCAGCTGAGGGTATTTCCCTGGTCCGTTCCTCCTGGCAGCTGGCCTCAGTCCTAGGACTCCCCGCTGCCCGCCCTGTCTCAGCGTGTGTCCTTTCCTCCCTGTAGAGGGGGACGGCCTTAGTGAGGAGGACATGTCTGTACAGTGCCTGATGCAAGGTGCACTAAACAGATAAAAATTTGTTACCGTCCTCTTACCCCTCCTGGCCCTTGGGATGCCGGGAACCGGCTCTTTGCTGCCATCTAGTGGCTGTTTGCTACCATTTTCCCTAATAGGGAACCACACTTCCAGGAGCCTGGAGCCCAAGGGGAGCCAGAGTCACCTGCAGTTTTGTGTACTGATCTCTCAGGGACATGTGTGGGGATATGAAGTGAATACGATGGTGTTGAGGAGGTGTCGTGTGGTTAGGAGCCAGGGCTCTGAAGTCAGCAGCTAGGATTGGAATCCTGGTGCTCAGCTTCAGACTAGTGTGGCCTTGGGGAGGTTACCTAATTTCACTGTGCCTCAGTTTCCCCATCTGTACAATGGGTATAACAATAGTACCTACCTCGTATATGTAGAGTGCCTAGCATGGTGCCAAGCACACGAGTGTGTGCTATGAGTATGCATTATTATTAATAGCACTGACTCCTTGCAGTCTGAGGAGTCAGCTTGGGAAACTAAAGTGGGGGTGGGCTGGTCCTCAGAGCAACTGGAATTCGGGGGGGGGGCATGGAAGGTTCAGGGAAGAGGCGGAAATTGAGAGGGGCTGCTTCTTGAAAGACAGGCATTGCCTAGATAAGCAGCCTGAAGGGGCAGTCTGCGGGCAGCTCTGGACAGGGCAGGAGGACCAGCCCTCCAGCTTCCTTCTGGACAGCTGCTAGACCCTGGGCCAAGTCGTGTTTCCCTCCTGGTGCCGGAGCCCGGCTCTCATCTATAGACGATGTGATATGGAGGGAGGCGAGGGGTCCCTGAGTCCCTGAGAATTGTCTACTGTTTTTGTGTGGTTTGGGTCTGGGGAGGCTCTCCTGCCCACCCCTGGTCACCGTCACGGCCTTTGCCCCCCCACCTTCCCACCCTTGTTCCCAAGCTGTCAGGATAAAGGGAGCCCGTGACCTCTGCGCCCCCACAGGGCTGAACCTTCGGACAAACGCTTGTGTGTGAGCAGCCTTGGACCCTGGGACGGACTCACAAACTGCGTCCTGGGTCTAGGGAGTCCATGTAGATGTTGGGGCCAGGGGCTGGCTGCGAGTGTTCCCTACTCTTTAGGACCTGGTCTCAGCAGCCTAATGGACAGTCACCTGCTTAGAGCTGGAAAGTGTAGACCGTTCCACCACTGAACATAGATCTAGGCACCTCTCCCTGAGGCGCAGTGCAGACCATGACCCGCGGGGCCAACAAACGGGAGGTCCCACCTGGCCCGCTTCTCCTGCGCCGTCATCTCACACACATCCCCTCCTAGCCACTCTCTGCCTTTAGTCTTGGCACCTCATGTCCCCTGGCCAGCAGGCCCCTGGAGAACTGTCACTCATTCTTGGATGGAGTGACACTCCTAGCATGGAGCCACTTCTCCTGCAGCAGGGATGCTGGCTCCTGCCTGGCGGGGCAAAGGCAAACCCATCAGGGCACCTGTCACCGTCCCTGGGCATCGGGGCTGAGACATCTCTTCCATTCTCATCCGGGGGTGCTGTGCTCTCCCCATTTTAAAGATGAGGGAGGGGCGTCCAGAGAGGCCAACTAACTTGCTTGGAGTGTTCTGGAATCTGAATGCATGTATTCACCAGCCTAACACATGTTTATTTAACTTCCAGTTCATGCCAGGCACAGGGATGTACAGACGGCTGAGACAGATGGGGTCCCTGGGAAGCTTACGTCTTACTGAGGAGGGAAGACAAACCGAGTGGGTAAAGGATGGGCAGACTGACGGGGGACCACCAGGAGATGAGAGAGGACCTGGGGCCTGGGGAGGGTGGCGTGCACGTGGGGACAGCGGGGAGGCCGTGTCAGGAACCGAGAGAGGGAGCTGCAGGTCCAGATGTGGCCCAGGTCCTGGCCCCCAAGGTCAGGAAGGGCTTGGATTTTCCTCTGCATGCTGGGAGGTCCTGGAAGGGTCTTAAGTGAGGGAGTAACACTGTTGAGCCTGGTTTCTGGGAGCACCACCAGGCGGCTGTGGCCCACAGAGTGGTGTCATGTCTCCGGGTCTGTCTTACCCTGGACGCAGCATCAGGGGCCAGGGAGCTGCTGCAGGGCAGA
This sequence comes from Cephalophus harveyi, assembly GCA_006410635.1. Taxonomy (NCBI): domain Eukaryota; kingdom Metazoa; phylum Chordata; class Mammalia; order Artiodactyla; family Bovidae; genus Cephalophus; species Cephalophus harveyi. The sequence continues at coordinate 787,037 of SJYT01067703.1, forward strand.
GTGTCCCGCTCTGCCGCCTCCCACAACCCAAACCCCATGGCTGGGGCACGGCAGCCGCCTGGTGAGCATTCGAAGGCGCGCGATCTGTGCCTTTGGGGCTGTGAGTGAGGGCCCTGGAGTCTGGGCACCTCTTAGGGACAGGACCCTCCTGATGGCACTGGGAGCCAGGAGGTGGGGATGTGGAAACTGGACTGTGCCTGACCCGTGGGGTCTGGTGACTAGGCAGGTCCCCAGCGGTCATCAGGGACTTTCCATTGAGTGGGGGTGCTCTTCCTAATGGGGGGAGCCCCACGCAGCAGGAGTTGAGGGGCATGTGGACTGGATCCAATGGGCGAGGAGTGTGGGGCTGGGGCACCTGCTCCCCTCCCCCCCATGGGACTCAGAGCAGTGAAGCCAGGGGTGGCGTGGCCCTTACTGGCAGGGGTGGGACCACAGGGAGCCCCCGATCCTGCAGGGACAGGGCCACCTATGCACACCTGGGCCGCAGCTGCCCGGAGGAGGGGCAGAGCTGGAGCTGAGTCGTGGCCCATTTTACCTGGTTATCCCAGGGGTCACTGCGTTTGACCCCTTCTGACATTACTGTTGTGTCAGCCAAGAAAGGAAGCAAGAAGGTGAATCTGGAGCAGTTGTTCTGAGTATGGAAACACGGAGCCAGGTTGCTGGGGGCTGAGTCGGTTTTTTACCAGTTGTGTGGCCTGGGACAAGTGACTGAGCTCCGGGAACCTTTGTGACCTCGTCCGCGAGACGGGAATGAAGTGGGCTGGCTGTGGGCTGCTGTGGGGAGGAGGGTGAGCACACGTGTGAGGGGGCAGCCCCACACCCAGGGTGCGATGCATGAAGAGGTCGCTCCTGACTCTGCCCCTGCCGCCTCGGCCACACACACTTACACGTTCACACTCACAGCACACATATAGGCACACACATTGCATACACACCCATGCACACAATGCAGCACACACAACTACACACACTATATACACCCTTACACAGACACACATACCCACACACTCATTTGCATAGTTACCACATAGACACATGCATGTACCACACTCCTACACACACACTCACACTGTATATACACTCACACACACACATGCAGTACACACCTACACACATTACACGCACACACACATAGACATACACACCATCACAAACATACTGCATGTACCACACTTCTACACACACACTCACACTGTATACACACTCATGCACACACATGCAGTACACACCTACACACATTGTATGCACACACTCACACATAGACAAACAAACCATCACAAACATACCGCATGTACCACATACCTACACACACTCACACTGTATATAAACACACACATATAGCACACAGCTACACACACTGTGCACACACACATACACACATCCCTACACACATTCATATACTCATCACACACACGTGGGTGTACCATACACCTACACACTTACACTCAACATTCATCATATAGACACATACTTACGCCACACACACACACGTATGGACATGTAGGTATCAGCACACGCATGCGCACACACACACACACATTTTTAGAGAAACAAAAGCTCTGCTCTGATGTCCTTTCACAGGCAGAGAGAAGGGGCTTCCCTGGTGGGCCAGTGGTTAAGACTCTGGGTTTCCAGCGTAGGGGGCATGGATTTGAATGCTGCTTGATCCCACATGCTGTGGTATGGCCAAAAAAAAGGCAGAGACGAGGCCTCGGGGCGCCTGGTTCAGCGAGGAGGCCACCGTTTTAGACCCTCCTCCTCACTCTGTGGCGAGTGGTGGGTGGCGAGGCGGGGGCTCGGAAACAGGGAGCAGGTGCTCTTCATGGGGAAGATGACCCTGGAAAGGGAGCGCCGGGCCGCTCCGACGGAGAAGCTGTCCGGAAGTGCGCTTCTGTTTCACTTCCCGCGACAGGACGGGGCAGGCGGGAGGCGGCGGGGAGAAATGGTGCTTGGGTTCATGGCTGTCTGATATTCAGCTTCAAGTGTTCTGTATTTTGCTATGTGAACCCCCTTTGTCTCCAAACCTCAGTAAAGTCTGCTCCACACACAAAGGCGTCTGTGCGGTGATTTCTTTGTATGGAAACGAAGGAGTCCCTGTGGACGGAACACAGGGCAGCAGGTCCAGCTGGCCGGGCCGTCAGGGAGGACGAGCCTCGGCCGCCACCCGGGCCAGCCGCCCCCGCCCCTCCTCCTTCGAGGCCCGGGCTCTGTGTGGACCGTGGTTCTAGACGCATAGCGTTAGGTACTCAGTGAACAGCAAACGGACTTAACACCCCCTGCATTCAAGGAGTGCGCAAAGCCAGAGGTTCAGGCCGGGCATCCTTAGGGGTGCCGTCCCTAAGCTGGCCTTCTGGGAACGTGACGTTAGCCTTGACCTGGGAGTGAGCAGGCCCACAGGGCTGGCTGGCTCCCCAAAATCAGAACTGCAGTTGATAGTGGACTGAGGGGCCCAGACACACTTCAGTTCACCCTGAACTGCCCCGCTCCCTGGGGCCCGGGCCCCAGGAGTCACCCCCACCCCTCCCAGGGGCCCCTCCTCCCTGGGGAGCCAGGTCAGGTGGCGGGTGCGTCAGGGGGGTGTCTCAGAACACGGTTTGGCCGTTTCCGGTCCACTGCCTGCCTTTGTAGAGCCTGGCAACTAAGAAAGGTTTTTATTTTTTATTATTAAACCTTTTTTTTTTTAATTGTAGTAAAAGTCACATAATATAAAGCACACTGTTTTAACCATATTTAACTGTACAGTTTGGTGACAGTACGGTTTTTCTGTTTTTAAATGGCTAAAAAGAAATCCAAGGGACACTAGCACGTGGCCTGTGACAATGGTCTGCAGTTCAAGTCCAGGGTCGGTAAACTGGGGGTCATTGCGCTGGGCTCTGGTGGCTTGGCTCACAGTGGCCCTTTCCAGGAACTGCTCCCAACTCCTGAGTCAGAGAGTGACCAAGGGCCTCCCTCAGAGCAGGGGCCAACGAGGGCCTGTCCACGGGGACAGCAAGAGCAGCCACATGACGATCCGGGAAGTGAGACCCACTGGGAGGGTGCTGAGGAGGGAAGACGGGCAAGGGGCATGGGTGCAGCTGGGGTGACATCCTGCCCCTCTCTCAGGGGGCCACATCATCACTGGTTGACCTGAGTGAGGACAGCAATGGTTTCAGGGGTGTGGGTCCCATCCCAAACTGACCTGTTTCCTCCCGATCTGTTTTAGACTTTGCTGTTTGCACTGGAGCTTTTGCTCAGACTCCCAGTCACCCTTGATCATCCACCCAGTCATCTATTGGTCGTCCACCTCTGCTTAAGAGGGTCCCACATGCCTGTGGGAGACTCTGAGCAGGTGGGCAGCTGTGAGTGGGGGATTGGCTTATCGTGGCATCCAGTGGGGTTCTTGTGTTAGAGTGCAGACTACTTTAGGGCATTGCTTCCTGGCCTCATCTGGTTCCGTGGAAAGGGCTCCCCCGATTTCCTGCCATGGAGAACCGTCCGGCCGCCAGCATCTTGCGAACCAAGTGGGAGAAAAGTGCCCCAGTGTTGCCCATGGACCCCCTGTTCTGCACAAGCCTCTTGTGCTCGCTTGGACCTGGTGTCCCCCAGCCCGCGGGGAAGAGCTCAGACTTCTGCTGGGGCTGGGAGGGGGAGCTGCAAGGAGTCAGGAGGGGTTCTGGGGCATTGATCTCCCTGAACTGACTTGGAGCAGCCCCCCACCCCCCGCCGCCACCTCCACCTCCGCTTGCAGAGACCCCCAGAGCCGTTGGCTCTTGACTGTTGGTGAGTTGGGTCAGTTGTAGAAACCATGCTCCTTTCTGGCTTCCTCCGGGTTAGGGTTCTGTTCTCTTGGTCTGCTAAGTCACCCAGCACCCATTCTTCTTTTTTCCAGCTCCTGAACTTTTTCCCCACCTTCCTGATCTTGTTGAGATTTATATCTTAAAAAAAAAAAATCCCTATGCAGCCATCTTATAAGGATTTCAAGAGAAAACAAAGACGGATGTGTGGAATCTGCCACCTTTGTGCTGAGTCACTTATTTGAAATGTCAACCTGGCTGTCAGGTGAGGATACATAAGTGGAGGGCAGGGGTGGGGGGCAGCAGGGAGACCCCATGAGGAGGTGGCTGCAGAGTCGAGGGGAGCGACAGTGCTCTGGATGCAGGTGAGTGGCGGAGGGGAAAGAAAGCCAATGACCTTGAGATGTGTTTGAAGACCGTCACTTTGATTTCCTGAGGCTTGGGTCCAGGGCGGGCAGGAAAGTGAGGAAGCAAGGTTAATTCCAAGGTTCCTGGCTCAAGTCACATGCTTAGAGTGATGGGAGGACTCGAGGAGGAGCAAATATGCGGGTGGAGGTCGGAGCTGAGTTGAGATCCCTGTTAGACCTCCCGGTGGAGGCGTCCACAGCAGCTGCCCTTGCGATTCTGGAATGAAGGGGAGCGGGTAGGGCTCGGTCTAGGTTTCACTGGCGCCTGGGTTGGTATTTAAGCCCTTGAGACTAGATGAGATTACTTAGGAGGAGAAGATGGCTGGAGAAGAGGAGGTGTCGCCAGGACTGCCCTGAGTCATTCCAACATTGAAGGGCAGAGGAGAGGGGGGAGGAAAGCAGGAAATAGTGTTTCTCATTTCAGTTGTAAAGAGAAGAAAGCATTTCTAGGGGAGCTGTGCACTGGCATGTAGATTAAAGTGAGGAGAGAGAAACAATCATTTGGGGCAGAGATGCTCTGGTTTCCGTTCTTCCTGAATAATAGAATCCAAAAAAAAAAAAATCCCTATGCAGCCATCTTATAAGGATTTCAAGAGAAAACAAAGACGGATGTGTGGAATCTGCCACCTTTGTGCTGAGTCACTTATTTGAAATGTCAACCTGGCTGTCAGGTGAGGATACATAAGTGGAGGGCAGGGGTGGGGGGCAGCAGGGAGACCCCATGAGGAGGTGGCTGCAGAGTCGAGGGGAGCGACAGTGCTCTGGATGCAGGTGAGTGGCGGAGGGGAAAGAAAGCCAATGACCTTGAGATGTGTTTGAAGACCGTCACTTTGATTTCCTGAGGCTTGGGTCCAGGGCGGGCAGGAAAGTGAGGAAGCAAGGTTAATTCCAAGGTTCCTGGCTCAAGTCACATGCTTAGAGTGATGGGAGGACTCGAGGAGGAGCAAATATGCGGGTGGAGGTCGGAGCTGAGTTGAGATCCCTGTTAGACCTCCCGGTGGAGGCGTCCACAGCAGCTGCCCTTGCGATTCTGGAATGAAGGGGAGCGGGTAGGGCTCGGTCTAGGTTTCACTGGCGCCTGGGTTGGTATTTAAGCCCTTGAGACTAGATGAGATTACTTAGGAGGAGAAGATGGCTGGAGAAGAGGAGGTGTCGCCAGGACTGCCCTGAGTCATTCCAACATTGAAGGGCAGAGGAGAGGGGGGAGGAAAGCAGGAAATAGTGTTTCTCATTTCAGTTGTAAAGAGAAGAAAGCATTTCTAGGGGAGCTGTGCACTGGCATGTAGATTAAAGTGAGGAGAGAGAAACAATCATTTGGGGCAGAGATGCTCTGGTTTCCGTTCTTCCTGAATAATAGAATCCCCCATTTTTAGCTGGGCACATGGCCCTTAGGATAAAAACCATATTTCCTAGTCTCTCTTGCCACTAGATGAGGCTGTGTAAGTTTGACCAATGGAGGCAAATAGAGCTGAAGTTTTCAGAAATGTCCTAATAGAAAGAGGGAGACTTCCCTGATGATCCAGTGGCTAACAATCCATGCTCCCAATGCAGGGGGCCTGAGTTAGATCCCTGGTCAGGGAACTAGACCCCACATGCTGCAACTAAGAAATGGGGAACGTCAAATGAATAAATAAAAAGAAAGAGGGCATGCTCTTCTTCACCTCTCCTTCTTTTCAGTTGACTGGATTGTGATGTAATGGCTGGATTTCCTGCAGCTATTTTGTACTAGGAAATAACCTTAGGAATAGAAGTTACCAGTGGTAAACCAATAAGGTAAAAGGATCTTGGATCTTTGGTTCCATGAAGCACCATTCCAGCTCTGAACTGATTTTATATGACAGAGAAATAAACTATCTTCTTTAAGTCACTTTTCTTTTGTGTTTTTTTGTAACTTGCAGCCAAACATATTTCTAACTCATGCATCATGGCATAATGTTTGAAGCATGAATGGCTGGCTATAACAACAACAGTAATAATCCCACTCCTGACTCTGGAGCACTTTTCAGTTTACAGAGCACTTTTTTCTTAAGGTTTGTTTATTTATTTTCGGCTGTGATGGCTTGAGGGCTCTCTCTAGCTGTGGCGAGCGGGGCTACTCTTTGTTGTCACACGTGGGCTTCCCTTGTTGTGGAACACAGGCGGTAGGCACGTGGGCTCAATTGTTGCGAGGAGTTGCTCCTCGGCATGTGAAATCTTCCGGAATTGAACCTGAATCCTCTGTATTGGCAGGCGGATTCTTAACCACCAGACCACCGGGGAAGCGCCTACAGAGCACTTTTAGACACACTGTCTTGCTCTGTGATGCTGTAGACACTGTCTTCATAGATGAAGGAACCGAGGCTCAGAGGAATCGCTCACTCATGGCACCCGGCTACTATGTCGCAGAGCTTGTGCTTCCACCTGGATCCTCTGGCTCCTCGCCTGGTGACTGTAGTGGGGAGCAGGTTGGGAACGTGTAGGAGGTTTTGTTCCAGATGCTGGTGCTGGGCGGAGAGCTGGGAGCTGGCCCCGGAGACCCTGAGAGTCACTGGCAGTCACTGACAATGGAAGCTTTCTCATCGCTCTGGAAAATGCTCCTATTTGCACAGGGGTGGAGACCGTAGAGGATAATTAGAGAAGCAAAGATCAGACAACCACAAACACTGGAGGGAAATGTGCATGCCAGCTGGCGGGCGAGCAGTCCCATTTTGGAAGTAATTGGGTAGCAATGAAATGTTCAGAGCAAGAGCCTGCTGAGCATCCTGTGATGGGCGGGTGGGGGAATGTTTTCTTGATATCAAAGGGGATCTGCTTCTCTCTGCAGACTCCCTCCCAAAGGCAAGCCCGGCACTTCTGAAGCTTGGCACGATTCTCTCCTTCTGCGTTTCCTCTCCAGTCACTACTTGGCCGACTTCTTTCCAGTTTCTTTCTATGAATCCCCCACTGATCCTGATGTAGACACTTTGTGGAGGCTGTATATGCCTATATCACTTGGAGATTGTGGGGGAGAAACAGACTTTAAACTGATTATGAGTTTGCACCTCCCTAACAGCAAAGGGCGGCAGAGGATGAGATGGTTGGATGGCATCACTGATTCAACGGACATGAGTTTGAGCAAACTGGGAGATAGTGAAGGACAGGGAAGCCTGGCATGCTGCAGTCCATAGATGTCCTGGAGAGTCAGACAGAGTTTGGCCCCTCAACAAAAACAAACAGCAAGTGAAGGTGAGATGACTTTTCGGTGACTGCTAGAGGTTACGAAGTCGGGAAGTGCAAGCTGGAATTCAAAGCAGCCTTGGGACTCGAGAAACCATACACCGTCCACTCCCCCAACTCCCAGCTTTAGCTCTAGAAAACCAGGAGCCCCTGGAGAATGCTGTTCTGTCTATCCCACCCAGGCCCCCTTTAATCTTGACAGACTGCCCTGGCCTCGCTCCTGGAGGCACATTAAAGCAAGCCTCACATGCCTGCTCCGGGGAACGGCCCGGCTCCTCCCCACTTACTGCAGGCCCACTTGCTCTTCCCCTTCATCTCCCTGGGTCTTGGATTCCTGGCCGTGGTCCCTGACTTTGATATTGGCTTCTGCTCCCTTGGGTTTGGCAACTCATCGCATTCCCCTTGCAGCATTTGGGGCCTCGGTTTTCTCGATTGCCGTCTGCTCTATTTCTACCTCTGATGTGTGTCCTCCCTCGGCCTTGAGTGAGGACCACCCTCCTCTGGCCCGGGCTCTGAGATGGAAGTGGTCTTCAGCTGTCATTTTAGCCAGGGGCTTAAGAAAACCCAGTTCTACTGTTGATCATAGTTCTTCTCCCTCGAGAGAGAGAGATGCACAGTTGAGGCTAGGCAAGGCACTGACCACTGTCTCTATCAGCTGAGACTTGGACCCCAATGTCAAATTCTAGAAGGGTTGGCCTGAAAGCCTACAGCCCAAATAGGCCGAGTTTATCTCATTAAACAATTGCTGAGCACCTGGGATGTGTCTGGCACGGTTCCCGTGTCTGCTCCTGGGATGCAGCAGTGAATAGAATCAAAGTCCAGGTCCTGGGAGAGCTTATATGCTAGCAGGGGATCACACAACAAATAAGCAAAACTGGGCCGCCTTCCTGTTCTGTTTATCTTTCCCATGGCTGTACCCAGAGAATCTTGGATCTGGTCTCTGTGATGGAGGAAGTGAGTCAAGGGCAACAGAGAGCATTTGCTTCAATGCCTCCTTAGAGGAGACAGTGACCCCATGATCCCGCTGTAGTGTGATAGCAAGATGGCTTGTTCCAGCCAGAGACACAGACGTGGCCGATCTGGCTGAGGGGGCAGCTCCGGCCCTTGGTAAATGGGACCCCTGAGAAGAGCCACATCCATGTGTGTTCACGTGGGCAGAGCACGCACTTGGGGCTCAGAACCCATATACTTTCACCCACCCTCCCGGGATCAAAATCTGCAGGTGATTCCTACACACGGTGCAATCTGAGAAGCAACAGGCTAGGCTTTCTAACCAGGTGCAGAGAAAAGCCCTGCCCACCACCCGTGATTCTTCAGTGATCACTCCTCCTTCTTGGAGGTGGAGCAGGCGATGGACTTCCTCCCCTGGGAAAGCTGTGCATTTCATCAACATTCTCATCACTGTTTTTTTTGTTTGTTTTGCTTTTGAGAATTAGTGGCCATCTTTAATATGTAGCAGAGAAGGGTCTGGATTTTTAATCATATCAGTTAAGGCATTGCCATTATTTATTTATTTTTAATTTTTTGGCCGCACCGCATGGCATGTGGGGTCTTAGTTCCCCACCAGATGGAACCCAGGCCCCCTGCATTGGAAGCACGCTGCAGGGAAGTCTCCCTCATCATTGTTTGCTTTAGTTACTATAAATAAAATAGTATCAATAAAAATAGAACTTAAAAAGTTAACAAATTCAAAAAAGGATGCTTCCTTTTCATTTGACTTGTAATATTTTCAGTGGTCAAAAATTTCAACAATATCATTCTACACCATTGTATTAATTTATAAACTGCTAAGTCACTATTAATTGAGTTTTTAATGCCTGAGGGGAAACTTTCGTGCATGGGAAATAATACTTCAAGTTATTTGTGTATTTTAATTTTTTTTCAGTTGATTAAAGTTGTAAATTTTAAAGCCTGATTTTATTAAGTTCAACTTACAAAATCCCGCTATTTTGTTCAGAAAGCTAGTATTTTATGTTAAATCTCTGTTTTTTTTGATTAATGTTTAATTTGCTTACAAATTCTCTAAACATTTACTATCACTTACAAACTTGGTTAAATTAGCTTAGACAAAACTATAATTAAGCACTTCAAATATCTAACAAGACATACTTACAAATCTAACAAAATTTTAGACACTTATAATGTAATACTAGGAACACACACTATTCATGAAGCCCTACATTCATGAAACAGTAAGTTTCAATTTAGAGATCTAAGTAGACTTATTTAAACATTTAACCTTCACCGTTAAGCCACCTTAGTATTAAATTAACATCATAAGTCTAATATATCACATACTTTTATACTTTTCCAACAACTTAAAAAAGCAGATAAAAATTGTTCATTTAAAAATGGTTAATTTCATGTTATGTGACTTTTTCAAGAGGATGCAAAATTTAAGTTATTTATTAATTTAAGTTAAAATTTAAGTTAATTAAAATTTAAGTTATTATATTTTTAGGGAATTCCCCGGTGGTCCAGTAATTAAGATTCTGAGCTTTCACTGCTGAGGGTGCAGGCTCAATCCCTGGTTGGGGAACTAAGATCCTGCAAGCCACTTGGCTTGACCAACAACAACAAAGATCATGTTTAGTTACTATAAGAGAAACCAAGAGAAAATATAAATTACCCTAAGATTATAACATTTGAAGTGAAGAAGTGAAGTCACTCAGTCATGTCTGACTCTGTGATCACGTGGACTGTAGCCCACCATGCTCCTCCACCCATGGGATTTTGCAGGCAAGAGTACTGGAGTGGGTTGCCATTTCCTTCTCCAGTTATAACATTTACTGCTACAGATATCCTTAAACCTATCACAAAATTCGAATATCGATACATGTTTGTGTCATTCATCATATTTACATTTATTTTCAAGCCTCTGTCCAAACAAAGCAAGCAGAATCAGCCTCACGGGTGGGCTGAGATGAGTACAGTGAAGATTTAGGACTTGAGGATCCTTACACTTTGGGGTTATAAGCTTTGTATTTGAAGCTACCATACTGTTACAGATTCAGAGATCGCAGGAGGCTGGGGATAGAGTCTAGATGTCATCCAGTCTGGCAATTATCTGTGGGAGTGACTTCTTGGGGTCAAATTTTGCCTGCCACAATAACAAAATTCCTAAAACCCTCACCAAAAAAAAAAAAAAGACACCTCAGGGCCTCTTTCATCCCTAGGTATCTCACTGCCTGGATAAAAGCATCAGAAATTCACAGCTTAATTATTATCCCGCACTTGGCTGTGGCATGCACATTGCTGGAATAGTTGACATTTTTGAGAGCTCCCATGCACCTTTTTTAAGTCTAACTGGTATTCAGTGTTATTAGGGACTCAGGCTTTTTACAAGTTTTGATTCCTTTCTGATAACTCAGATCACCAGTTTTGGTTTGTTTTGCTGTGTCCCTTCTCCTTTCAACACCACCTTTCGAGTCCTCTGGATTAGCAAGCTCTGGCCTCAGCCAGCAGACTTAGGTCTCCTGGCACTTCTCTGCACTGAGATGTGGACCCAGCCATTCTCCAGGGAGCCCTGCTGTTTTAAATGGTGAATGTTATTAGTGACAAAAACCTGGGCCCTCGTGGTGCAAATCACATCGTCTCCATGGGCACTGAGGGCAGGAAGGAGTGTCCACTCCTGTCCACTCCAGTGAGAGAGCTGGAACATGAGCTCACGTGGACATGTCCAGTTAACTCCAATCCTGCTCCGTCCTTTTGAAAATATACTCTACTGGGGACATCCCTGGTGGTCCAGTGGCTAAGACTCTGTGCTCCCAATGCAGGGGACCAAGGTTCAATCCTTGGTCAGGGAACTAGATCCCACATGCAGTGACTAAGACCCAGCTCAGCCAAATAAATAAAAATAAATTTAAAAAAAGAACTAATAAAAAGAAAATATATTATAAGAGCTTCTCATTTGACTGCCCCTCTAAATGACTAGCTTTTAGCTACCAGCTGCTGCTTCTTTTTATTGTCATGCTGTACATATTTTGAGCTTCCCTTGTGGCTCAGGCAGTAAAGAATCTGCCTGCAATGCAGGAGACCCAGGTTCGATCCTTAGGTCGGGAAGATCCCTGGAGAATGGAGTAGCTACCTACTTCAGTACTCTTGCCTGGAGAATTCCATGGACATACTGAAGTGGGTTGCCATGCTGTCTTCCAGGGGATCTCTCCAATCCGGGGTTCGAACCCATGTCTCCCTCATCGCAGGCGGATTCTTTGCCATCTGAGCCACCAGGGAAGCCCAAGCAGCAGCGGTTACCTACTCCAGTACTCTCGCCCGGAGAATTCCATGAACAGAGGGGCCCGGTTGCAAAGAGTCAGACATGACTGAGACTAACACTTTCTTTCAATGCATATTTTAATTATAATGACTTTTTAAACGTCACACATGGATGTATATCAACTTGGATCGTGGCTGTCCGGCCAGGGCTTCAAGTGTGCCCTCGTCACTTTTATGATCCTCGGGTCTTATCAGCCATTGTTCTCTGATCATTTTATTGACAGTCACACAATTTCATCTCTCAGCCTTATTGAGCTCACTAGGCTGAGTTCTAATTTCAAAGCATCGGCTTCGACTCTCTCCTTCGCCTCCTGGCTCTCCTCGGCCTCTTCTGCCAGGAACGGGCTGTCATTTTCTTTCTCCCTGTCCTCTCCGGGACTCCTCTCAGGCTGTCTTGGTGTCTGTGCTCAACCATCTGCTCTTTAAAGAGGCCATCCTTTGGGAGGAAATAAAATCAATACATACTTAACAAAGTTAACCTATTTGACACAGCATATTATCATAGGTAAGCAGATTGCTTTTTCATAGTCTATGTGACACATGAAAGGCAGAGAACTCCGTCTCTATCAACGTCTAAGACCCTCTCCCCCAGCCCACCCATCCCTCGCCAGGCCCTTGCCCTGACCCAGCTCCCACCTCTTCCCAGCATGCGGCCCTGCAGTGACCAGCAAATCCCCACATCCCCTTCCCTTCTGTGGAGGACAGACCCCCAGGCGCACCTCCCACCCCAGGTCCCTGACTCCTGGTGTTCACACCTCTCTGAGATGCTGTCTTCTTGGGCATGTGTACCTGTGACGTGTTTCTAACGAAGAGACCATGGCAAAGGCGATGGGATGTCGAACTGTGATTGTGTCATACAGACTCCATGTTACTAGCAGATGTAGTAACACCAGAGACTGCCGGCGCCATGAAGCAGGCGGCTGTGCCAGGCCAGGCCACCTGGCCAGGCGCCGGGCCAGCCTCCAGCAGGAGCCAGCCATCATCCAGGGCCGTGAGCGAGTGAATCCTGACCACGGCCCGAGTGAACCCAGCCTGGCCAGCACCCCGGTCGCCGCCTGTGATATCCTGAGCAGGGAACCCTGCTGAGCCCTGCTGGGTCTGGCATCACAGGAGACTGTTCTGCTCCGAACCCCGAAGCCAGCCTCCCTCCTGTCTTTTCTGCTCGGCTGCTCCCCTGGACCGTCCCCCCTGTCGGCACCACAGCTCCCACCCTCACACTACCCGCCCTCGAGGCCTCTCACTTCCTGCCTGCCGTCCTTATCAGGCTGGAGGTGCGCGTTTCTGACAGTCCTGGTGACAGCCTGACCTCGACCTTCCGTCATTTTGCCGTCTGGTGACGTCCTGACTAGCATCCCCACGAAGAGCAGAAATCCACCTCTCCTTGCCCCGTCCCTCCTCTCCCCGTCCTGCTCCCAGTACAAAGGCTGGCATCTTTCCTGCGTTAGCCAGATCTCTACACTTTACTTCTGTAATCCCTTTCCTCCTATGAAAACTTCTACAGTTTGTGGTTGCTTATCTTTCCCATGTACTCAACTGTATTCTCTCAACAGGATCCTGCCAGGAGCCTTTGTTTTTCTTTCTCTTTTTAATGCATATTTTAATTATAATGACTTTTTAAACGTCACACATGGATGTATATCAACTTGGATCGTGGCTGTCCGGCCAGGGCTTCAAGTGTGCCCTCGTCACTTTTATGATCCTCGGGTCTTATCAGCCATTGTTCTCTGATCATTTTATTGACAGTCACACAATTTCATCTCTCAACCTTATTGAGCTCACTAGGCTGAGTTCTAATTTCAAAGCATCGGCTTCGACTCTCTCCTTCGCCTCCTGGCTCTCCTCGGCCTCTTCTGCCAGGAACGGGCTGTCATTTTCTTTCTCCCTGTCCTCTCCGGGACTCCTCTCAGGCTGTCTTGGTGTCTGTGCTCAACCATCTGCTCTTTAAAGAGGCCATCCTTTGGGAGGAAATAAAATCAATACATACTTAACAAAGTTAACCTATTTGACACAGCATATTATCATAGGTAAGCAGATTGCTTTTTCATAGTCTATGTGACACATGAAAGGCAGAGAACTCCGTCTCTATCAACGTCTAAGACCCTCTCCCCCAGCCCACCCATCCCTCGCCAGGCCCTTGCCCTGACCCAGCTCCCACCTCTTCCCAGCATGCGGCCCTGCAGTGACCAGCAAATCCCCACATCCCCTTCCCTTCTGTGGAGGACAGACCCCCAGGCGCACCTCCCACCCCAGGTCCCTGACTCCTGGTGTTCACACCTCTCTGAGATGCTGTCTTCTTGGGCATGTGTACCTGTGACGTGTTTCTAACGAAGAGACCATGGCAAAGGCGATGGGATGTCGAACTGTGATTGTGTCATACAGACTCCATGTTACTAGCAGATGTAGTAACACCAGAGACTGCCGGCGCCATGAAGCAGGCGGCTGTGCCAGGCCAGGCCACCTGGCCAGGCGCCGGGCCAGCCTCCAGCAGGAGCCAGCCATCATCCAGGGCCGTGAGCGAGTGAATCCTGACCACGGCCCGAGTGAACCCAGCCTGGCCAGCACCCCGGTCGCCGCCTGTGATATCCTGAGCAGGGAACCCTGCTGAGCCCTGCTGGGTCTGGCATCACAGGAGACTGTTCTGCTCCGAACCCCGAAGCCAGCCTCCCTCCTGTCTTTTCTGCTCGGCTGCTCCCCTGGACCGTCCCCCCTGTCGGCACCACAGCTCCCACCCTCACACTACCCGCCCTCGAGGCCTCTCACTTCCTGCCTGCCGTCCTTATCAGGCTGGAGGTGCGCGTTTCTGACAGTCCTGGTGACAGCCTGACCTCGACCTTCCGTCATTTTGCCGTCTGGTGACGTCCTGACTAGCATCCCCACGAAGAGCAGAAATCCACCTCTCCTTGCCCCGTCCCTCCTCTCCCCGTCCTGCTCCCAGTACAAAGGCTGGCATCTTTCCTGCGTTAGCCAGATCTCTACACTTTACTTCTGTAATCCCTTTCCTCCTATGAAAACTTCTACAGTTTGTGGTTGCTTATCTTTCCCATGTACTCAACTGTATTCTCTCAACAGGATCCTGCCAGGAGCCTTTGTTTTTCTTTCTCTTTTTAGTTATTTGGTTGCGTCAGGTGTCAGATCTTTGTTGTAGCACACAGGCTTAGTTGCACGTGGGGCCTTAGTTCCCCAGCAAGGGGATCGAAACCACGTCTCCTCTGTTAGAAAGTGAGTCGCTCAGTCGTGTCTAACTCTTTGTGACCCCATATAGTCCATGGGATTCTCTAGGCCAGAGTACTGGAATGGGTAGCCTTTCCCTTCTCCAGGGGATCTTCCCAACCCAGGAGTCGAACCCAGGTCTCCTGCATTCAGGCAGATTCTTTACCAGCTGAGCCACAAGAGAAGCCCAAGAATACCGGAGTGGGTAGCCTATCCCTTCTTCCAGCGGATCTTCTCTACCCAGGAATCGAACCGGCATCTCTTGCATTGCAGGCGGATTCTTTATCAACGTCTGTTGGAAGGCAGATTTTATTTTGTTGTTTTGGTTGTGCTGGGTCTTCACTGCTGAGCGTGGGCTTTCTCTAGTTGCAGCAAGTGAGGGCTACTTTTCACTGCTGAGCGTGGGCTTCTCATTGTGGTGGCTTCTCCTGTGGTGGGGCACAGGCTCCAGGTGGGTGGGCTTAGCAGTTGTGGCACACAAACTTTGTTGCCCCAAGGCATGTGGAATCTTCTTGGACCAGGAATCAAACCCGTGTCCCCTGCACTGGCAGGTAGATTCTCATCCACTGCACCACCAGGGAAGTCTCGAAGGTAGATTCTTAACGACTGACCCACCAGGGAAATCTCTTCCCACAAGCTTTTAAATATATATGTATACATATTTTCTGTCCCATTTTCCCTTTCTTCTCCTTCTGGGACTCTAATTACCCATATATTAGACATTTTGATATTATTCCACAGGTCCCTGACACTTTGTCATCTTTTTTCTTTCTGATCTGTCCTCTTTCTTTCCCATTCATTATTTTCTATTGATCTGTCTTCAAGTTCATGTTCTCTTCCCCTGGATCTTCATCTGACCATTAAGCCCATACCCTGAATTATTTTTATTCCAGATATTTAGTTCTAAAATTTCCATTTGGTTCTCTTTTAATTTTCTATTTTTTTTCTGCTGTGGTTTCCTATCTGTTCTTTTATTATAAATGTATTTTTTCTTTATATCCTTGAATACAGTTGTAAGAGTTGCTTTAAATGTCCTTGTCTGATAATTCTAGCATCTCAGTCATCTTGAGATTGGCCTCTGTTTTGTTTTCCTCTTGAGAATAGGTCATGTTTTCCTGGTTCTTTGTACACTGAGAATTTTAGGTTATACCCTGAATATTTTGAAGATTGTATTGAAGAGTCCCTGAATTCTACTTTATCCCTCAGGAAACTGCTGATATTTTCCTTGAGTAGGTAATTAACTTGGTTAACGTCAAACTACACACACTGTCTTCCTTGCAATTGGCAACTGCTCAAGGCTCAGTTTGGTTCTTTTATCTTTGCAGGGATAGCTGCTGTTTCCCCTGCTCAGATGTGGTTCAGGCATCTCAACTGGAGACTTGGGCAGAGTTTGTTATACAGGGAATTCAGGGTTCCTCTTCTCTGGCTCTCTCCTTTCCAAGATTCACGCCCCCACCCCACCTCCTCAGCAAGCTTAATTGCTCTGGGCTCCAGGCTCTGGTTCCTCCTGCCAGAAAGACAGTGGGTTTTCTATTGCATTTCACCCATCTCATGCTGCACTGTGACTGGCCAATGTGGGGAACATTTTCTAAAAAATGGGAAATCATCCAATGCCAGTTGCTTTGCACACATTTTGAATCCTCTCCAAAGTCTCTGTGCTTGGGTTCAGTTTTTAAGAGCCCGTAGGTAGTTGGATTTTGGGAGGTTTTTTGTTTGTTTTGGTTTTGTTGTTTTTTGTTTGCTTGTTTTTTCTGATTTTGTATTTTTGTGTGTTCTCCAGCATGTATAGATATTATCTGTGTGTCTATCAGTCGTGTCTGACTCTTTTGTGACCCCATGGACTGTAGCCCACCAGGCTCCTCTGCCCATGGAATTCTCCAGGCAAGAATAGTGGAGTGGGTTGCCATTCCCTTCTCCAGGGGATTTTCCCAACTCAGGGATTCCCAACCTGGGTCTCCTGCCTTGCAGGCAGATTCCTTACTGTCTGAGTGACTAGGGAAGTCTCTTATCTGTGGGAGAGTTGGTCAATTAAGACATGATTCCTTTAAAAAAAAATTTGGGTGTCTTTTATTGAATGTGTTACAATGTTGCTTCTGTTATTATGTTTTGGCTTTTTGGTGAAGAGGCATGGGGGATCTTAGTTCCCTGACCAGGGATTGAACCCACACCCCCTGCATTGGAAGGTAAAGTCTTAACCACTGGAGCGCTTAGGGTGTCCCAGGGCTGTGGTTTATTTTTCCCCTAAACTTAAAGCTTTTTATTTTGTATTGGGGTTCTACCCAGGAATCGAACCGGCATCTCTTGCATTGCAGGCGGATTCTTTATCAACGTCTGTTGGAAGGCAGATTTTATTTTGTTGTTTTGGTTGTGCTGGGTCTTCACTGCTGAGCGTGGGCTTTCTCTAGTTGCAGCAAGTGAGGGCTACTTTTCACTGCTGAGCGTGGGCTTCTCATTGTGGTGGCTTCTCCTGTGGTGGGGCACAGGCTCCAGGTGGGTGGGCTTAGCAGTTGTGGCACACAAACTTTGTTGCCCCAAGGCATGTGGAATCTTCTTGGACCAGGAATCAAACCCGTGTCCCCTGCACTGGCAGGTAGATTCTCATCCACTGCACCACCAGGGAAGTCTCGAAGGTAGATTCTTAACGACTGACCCACCAGGGAAATCTCTTCCCACAAGCTTTTAAATATATATGTATACATATTTTCTGTCCCATTTTCCCTTTCTTCTCCTTCTGGGACTCTAATTACCCATATATTAGACATTTTGATATTATTCCACAGGTCCCTGACACTTTGTCATCTTTTTTCTTTCTGATCTGTCCTCTTTCTTTCCCATTCATTATTTTCTATTGATCTGTCTTCAAGTTCATGTTCTCTTCCCCTGGATCTTCATCTGACCATTAAGCCCATACCCTGAATTATTTTTATTCCAGATATTTAGTTCTAAAATTTCCATTTGGTTCTCTTTTAATTTTCTATTTTTTTTCTGCTGTGGTTTCCTATCTGTTCTTTTATTATAAATGTATTTTTTCTTTATATCCTTGAATACAGTTGTAAGAGTTGCTTTAAATGTCCTTGTCTGATAATTCTAGCATCTCAGTCATCTTGAGATTGGCCTCTGTTTTGTTTTCCTCTTGAGAATAGGTCATGTTTTCCTGGTTCTTTGTACACTGAGAATTTTAGGTTATACCCTGAATATTTTGAAGATTGTATTGAAGAGTCCCTGAATTCTACTTTATCCCTCAGGAAACTGCTGATATTTTCCTTGAGTAGGTAATTAACTTGGTTAACGTCAAACTACACACACTGTCTTCCTTGCAATTGGCAACTGCTCAAGGCTCAGTTTGGTTCTTTTATCTTTGCAGGGATAGCTGCTGTTTCCCCTGCTCAGATGTGGTTCAGGCATCTCAACTGGAGACTTGGGCAGAGTTTGTTATACAGGGAATTCAGGGTTCCTCTTCTCTGGCTCTCTCCTTTCCAAGATTCACGCCCCCACCCCACCTCCTCAGCAAGCTTAATTGCTCTGGGCTCCAGGCTCTGGTTCCTCCTGCCAGAAAGACAGTGGGTTTTCTATTGCATTTCACCCATCTCATGCTGCACTGTGACTGGCCAATGTGGGGAACATTTTCTAAAAAATGGGAAATCATCCAATGCCAGTTGCTTTGCACACATTTTGAATCCTCTCCAAAGTCTCTGTGCTTGGGTTCAGTTTTTAAGAGCCCGTAGGTAGTTGGATTTTGGGAGGTTTTTTGTTTGTTTTGGTTTTGTTGTTTTTTGTTTGCTTGTTTTTTCTGATTTTGTATTTTTGTGTGTTCTCCAGCATGTATAGATATTATCTGTGTGTCTATCAGTCGTGTCTGACTCTTTTGTGACCCCATGGACTGTAGCCCACCAGGCTCCTCTGCCCATGGAATTCTCCAGGCAAGAATAGTGGAGTGGGTTGCCATTCCCTTCTCCAGGGGATTTTCCCAACTCAGGGATTCCCAACCTGGGTCTCCTGCCTTGCAGGCAGATTCCTTACTGTCTGAGTGACTAGGGAAGTCTCTTATCTGTGGGAGAGTTGGTCAATTAAGACATGATTCCTTTAAAAAAAAATTTGGGTGTCTTTTATTGAATGTGTTACAATGTTGCTTCTGTTATTATGTTTTGGCTTTTTGGTGAAGAGGCATGGGGGATCTTAGTTCCCTGACCAGGGATTGAACCCACACCCCCTGCATTGGAAGGTAAAGTCTTAACCACTGGAGCGCTTAGGGTGTCCCAGGGCTGTGGTTTATTTTTCCCCTAAACTTAAAGCTTTTTATTTTGTATTGGGGTATAACCGATTAACAATGTTGTAATAGTTTCAGGTGAACAGCAAAGGGACTCAGCCGTACCTGACTCTTTCTCGTTTAATATTCATTTATTTGGCTGTGCTGGTTTCAGCTGTGGCATGCAGGGTCTTTGATTTTCATTGCGGCCCGCAGGCTCAGGCAGACAAGTGCCAAGAGCTTTAGCTCACCTGAAGGCCTTCTCCTGGGCTGACCTGCTTTACTTGCTTGTCTGTGCTTTCTGTCTGATCTCACGATGTTGCCTGTGCATTTCTGTCTTAACAGAGCACATGCCGACTGTCAGGAATTCCAGCAGAGAACCTGCACTTCTTCACACGGGGGCTGGCAGAGGCTTCGTAAAACCTCAGCAGCTCCAGACCACCCCTGTTCTAGAAGTGCCTGCTTTCCGAAGGGCCACATGTGCCTATGTGCACACCCACCCCGAGTTACGCGTATGCATTATGCTCAGATCACTCCCTTTCACTTTTTCCACACTTGAGCACTCAGATCCAAGCCATTCTTGCCCCTACCACACCTGTGAAGATAGCCCGAAGTCTGAAGGATCTAATGGTCCAAGAATTGGCAAACTATGGCCTGATGTCTATTTTCGTAAATAAAGCTTTACTGGGACACCGTCATGCACACTCATGCTGTGTTGTTTGTGGCTGAGTTATGTACTACAGTGGCAGAGGTGAGTAACTGTGATGGAGAGGGTAAGGTCTTCGAAGCCTAAAATACTTAGCATCTGGCCCTTTACAGAAGAAGTTTGCAGAACTCTGACTGTCTATGTTTTCCAGCTGTTTCAGTGACAATTGCAAAGTAAAGTTGCCAGATTTAGCAGTTAAAAATACAGGACACTTATATAAACAACAAATTTCAGATAAGCAATTAATGCTTTCTAAATCACTTCAGATGGTGATAGGAGCCATGAAATTAAAAGATGCTTACTCCTTGGAAGGAAAGTTATGACCAACCTAGACAGCATTTTAAAAAGCAGAGACATCTGTCTCACTTTTTAGCTTTGGAAGAGAAAGAAGTTGAAGGAGAGAGAGGTCTTGGGGATGATCTGCCTTCCTTAGAAGGGAGAATGTGTAAAGGAAGCAGGAGAAAGTCTTCGGTCACTTTGGCCTTCCTTGCAGTGAGAATGGTGGGACGTCTGGGTCTGGGTCCCCCGGGGGCAGCTGGCAAGCTGCAGTGACCACTCTTCAAATTCCACAAGCAAATATTGTCGAAGGGGATAGGGAGGGAGGGGAGGAGCTGTTTCATTTTTCCTGCTGGAGAGTGTTTATTTAAATGAGCAGCTCCACTGTGCCTTGAACAGATGGTTTATAGATTTCCTCATTGTCTGGTTTAATGCCCCAATGTAATCGCTGATTGGTACAGAAACAACTACTCTTTTCTGTTAGATGTGGAAACAGACCTCCTGGTACACACTCTGCCTCTCACCGTTCCTTTACATCATCTCCATGTCAGAGGGTTAGTTGAAGTCATCTTAGATGGGAGATACCTCTGAAGGAGCTTCGTCCTCTAGCTGATGGAGACTAGACCAAGAGGTAGTGAGGTGCCCATTCACTAGCTAAATGGCCTGGAGGATGTTACCTAACTTTTCTGAGCTTTCTTTATGGTCCAGCTCTCACATCCATACATGACTATTGGAAAATATAGTGCTTGGTAAATGTTAGCTGTTGTTCTTTGCTTTACCAGCTGACTTGAAATAACCAATGGCCAGTCCTGGGATGTCCCTTTAACCTAGCCTCCAGCACTGTGAACTCTCCCCACTAGGTGTCGCAATTCAGCAGGCCCTGCCTGTCCCTTAGCTTGACTTTTTGCTTATTCTCATTTTCGATTTGATTTGGTGATTTCAAGGGGATAAACTAGCACAGTATCTCTTGAAGTCTCTGGGGATCCAGAAGTCCCAGCAGAATTGCTAGTGTCCAGGCCTGGAAGAGGCTCTTTGGACTCCTGCCTTTGTCCAGAGTTAATGTGACAAGTACTTTATTGTCCAAATGAAGATATTTTAAGAGTGAGAAGGGGACCATTAGTAATGATGCCAGGACAAGAGAAGTACACTGGGTGTTTCCCAAGAATCTAAACATGAGCACCCCATCCATGGAGGTTTTTCCTCAGTATTTTCAGAATCCCCAGGACAGAAATTCCCTGACATACCTTAAGATCCCAGAACAATAAACTGAGCTTGTGCTTTGGGGGGTGTCTTAATTCCGGCAGGTGTTGTCTTCTTGCCTTAAGGGTGTCTTGCCTGCTTGTCAGGTCATCTGCTTAAGTTTTGTCCCTGGTGGACGTGGTGGGCCTGTGTCTGCCCCACAGACCTCCAGGCATCAAGGCCTCCTCTCTGCTGTATACTCTACGGCTTCTCTTCCAGCTGGAAACCCCTTCAGAAGCATGAGTCCTCCATCTCTGGATGTGTTGAAAGAGGGGGAGTATGTGGCCACTTTCCATGTTATTTTAAAATTTCTAATTGAATTATAGTTGATCGACAATGTTGCCTTAATTTCAGGTGTACAGCAAAGTGGCTCAGTTTGGCTCAGTGGCTCATACACGTATATCCACTCTTTTTAGGCTTTATTCCCATACAGGTCACTATAGAGCACTGAGTCCAGTTCCCTGTGCTATATTGTCTGTGCTGTGCTTAGTCGCTCTCTTGTGTCTGAGTCTTATGCGACCCCATGGACTGTAGCATGCCAGGCACCTCTGTCCATGGGGATTCTCCAGGCAAGAATACTAGAGTGGGTTGCCATGACCTCCTTGAGGGGATCTTCCCAACCCAGGGATTGAACCCAGGTCTCCTGCATTGCAGGGGAATTGTTTACCATCTGAGCCACCAGGGAAGCCCAAGAATACTGGAGTGGGTAGTTTATCCCTTCTCCAGGGGAGAGATTCCCCACTCAGGAATTGAACCGGGGTCTCCTGCATTGCAGGCGGATTCTTCACCAGCTGAGCTACCAGGGAAGCCCCCTGTGCTATACAGTAGGTCCTTATCTATTTCGTATACAGTAGCATGTCAATCCCAGTCTCCCAATTTATCCCCTCTGTTTTACCTTTGGCAACCATAAATTTGGTTTCTACATCTGTGACTCTATTGAGGGGCTTCTTCTAAGGTTTCTTTTGATCCCTAGTCTCCATCATCCTATTTCAGATTTGCTTATCTTCCATTAAAGGGCAGGGGGAAGCTAATATTCCCACTCACCATGACTCAAATGTTATACTTTTTCTTCAACCATCTTGGTCATCCCATCAACCCCATGGGATTGATATTTCAGTTCAGTCACTCAGTCATGTCCCACTCTTTGAGACCTCATGGATTGCAGCAGGCCAGGCCTCCCTGTTCATCACCAACTCCTGGAATTTACTCAAACTCATGCCCATTGAGTCAGTGATACCATCTAACCATCTCATCCTCTGTTGTCCCCTTTTCCTCCAGCCTTCAGTCTTTCTCAGCATCAGGGTCTTTTCAAATGAGTCAGCTCTTCACATCAGGTGGCCAAAGTATTGGAGTTTCAGCTTCAACATAAGTCCTTCCAATGAATATTCAGGACTGATTTCCTTTAGGGTGGACTAGTTGGATCTCCTTGAAGCCCAAGGGACTCTCAAAAGTCTTCTCCAACACCACAGTTCAAAAGCATCAATTCTTCAGCACTCAGCTTTCTTTATAGTCAAACTCTCACATCCATACATGACTACTTCAAAAACAATAGCTTTGACTAGATGGACCTTTGTCAGCAAAAGTCTTTGCTTTTTAAAATGCTTTCTAGGTTGGTCATAGCTTTTCTTCAAAGAACAAGCGTCTTTTAATTTCATGGCTGTAGTCACCATCTGCAGTAATTTTGGAGCAAAATAAATAAATAAAGTCAGCCATTGTTTCCACTGTTTCCCCATCTATTTGCCACGAAGTGATGGGACCGGATGCCATGATCTTAGTTTTCTGAATGTTGAGCTTTAAGCCAACTTTTTCACTCTCCTTTTTCACTTTCATCAAGAGGCTCTTTAGTTCTTCTTCACTTTCTGCCATAGGGTGGTGTCACCTGCATATCTGAGGTTATTGATACTTCTCCCAGCAATCTTGATTCCAGCTTGTGCTTCATCTAGCCCAGCATTTCTCATGATGTACTCTGCATATAAGTTAAATAAACAGGGTGACAATATACAGCCTTGACGTACTCCTTTTCCTATTTGGAACCAGTCTGTTGTTCCATGTCCAGTTCTAACTGTTGCTTATTGACATGCATACAGATTTCTCAAGACGCAGGTCAGGTGGTCTGGTATTCCCATCTCTTGAAGAATTTTTCACAGTTTGTTGTGATCCACACAGTCAAAGGTTTGGGCATAGTCAATAAAGCAGAAATAGATGTTTTTCTGGAACTCTCTTGCGTTTACAATGATCTAGTGGATGTTGGCAATTTGATCTCTTGTTCCTCTGCCTTTTCTAAATCCCTCTTGAACATCTAGAAGTTCACAGTTCATGTATTGTTGAAGCCTGACTTGGAGAATTTTGAGCATTACTTTACTAGTGTGTGAGATGAGTGCAATTGTGTGGTAGCTTGAGCATTCTTTGGCATTGCCTTTTTAGGAGATGTGTATAAGAGACAGGTTCACGTGGGCAGAGCACGCACTTGGGGCTCAGAACCCATATACTTTCACCCACCCTCCCGGGATCAAAATCTGCAGGTGATTCCTACACACGGTGCAATCTGAGAAGCAACAGGCTAGGCTTTCTAACCAGGTGCAGAGAAAAGCCCTGCCCACCACCCGTGATTCTTCAGTGATCACTCCTCCTTCTTGGAGGTGGAGCAGGCGATGGACTTCCTCCCCTGGGAAAGCTGTGCATTTCATCAACATTCTCATCACTGTTTTTTTTGTTTGTTTTGCTTTTGAGAATTAGTGGCCATCTTTAATATGTAGCAGAGAAGGGTCTGGATTTTTAATCATATCAGTTAAGGCATTGCCATTATTTATTTATTTTTAATTTTTTGGCCGCACCGCATGGCATGTGGGGTCTTAGTTCCCCACCAGATGGAACCCAGGCCCCCTGCATTGGAAGCACGCTGCAGGGAAGTCTCCCTCATCATTGTTTGCTTTAGTTACTATAAATAATGAATTTTGAGCATTACTTTACTAGTGTGTGAGATGAGTGCAATTGTGTGGTAGCTTGAGCATTCTTTGGCATTGCCTTTTTAGGGATTAGAATGAAAACTGACCTTTTCCAGTCCTGTGGCCACTGCAGAGTTTTCCAAATCTTCTGGCATATTGAGTGCAGCACTTTCACAGCATCATCTTTTAAGCTTTGAGATAGCTCAACTGGAATTCCATCACCTCCACTAACTTTGTTCGTGGTGATGCTCCCTAAGGCCCACTTGACTTCACACTCCAGGATGTCTGGCTCTAGGTGAGTGAGCACACCATCGTGATTATCTGGGTCATGAAAATCTTTTTTGTATAGTTGTTCTGTGTAATCTTGCTACCTCTTTTTAATCTCTTCTGCTTCTGTTAGGTCCCTACCATTTCTGTCCTTTATTGTGCACATCTTTGCATGAAATGTTCTCTTGGTATCTCTAAGTTTTTTAAGAGATCTCTAGACTTTTCCATTCTATTGTTTTCCTCTATTTCTTTGTACTGATCATTAAGGAAGGCTTTCTTATCTCTCCTTGCTATTCTTTGGAACTCTGCATTCAAATGGGTATATTTTTCCTTTTTTCCTTTGCTTTTTNTCTTGGTATCTCTAAGTTTTTTAAGAGATCTCTAGACTTTTCCATTCTATTGTTTTCCTCTATTTCTTTGTACTGATCATTAAGGAAGGCTTTCTTATCTCTCCTTGCTATTCTTTGGAACTCTGCATTCAAATGGGTATATTTTTCCTTTTTTCCTTTGCTTTTTTGCTTCTCTTCTTTTCATAGCTATTTGTAAGGCCTTCTCAGACAGCCACTTTGCTTTTTTGCATTTCTTTTATTTGGGGATGGTCTTGCTCCCTGTCTCCTGTACAATGTCACAAACCCCTGTCCGTACGGGTTCATGAGGCACTCTGTCTATCAGAACTAGTCCCTTAAATTATTTCTCACTTCCACTGTATAATCGTTAGGGATTTGATTTAGGTCATACCTGAATGGTCTAGTGGTTTTCCCTACTTTCTTCAGTTTAAGTCTGAATTTGGCAATAAGAAGTTCATGATCTGAGCCACAGTCAGCTCCTGGTCTTGTTTTTGCTGACTGTGTAGAGCTTCTCCATCTTTGGCTGCAAAAAATATAATCAATCTGATTTCGGTGTTGACCATCTGGTGATGTCCATGTGTAGGGTCTTCTCTTGTGTTGTTGGAAGAGGGTGTTTGCTATGACCAGTGCATTTTCTTGGCAAAACTCTATTAGCCTTTGCCCTGCTCTATTCTGTACTCCAAGGCCAAATTTGCCGGTTAGTCCAGGTGTTTCTTGACTTCCTACTTTAGCATTCCAGTCCCCTATAATGAAAAGGACATCATTTTTGGGTGTTAGTTCTAGAAGGTCTTGTAGGTCTTCATACAACAATTCAACTTTAGCTTCTTCAGCACTGCTGGTTGGGGATTGGTATTACTGGATTGTTATTATTAAACCCTATTTCACAGGTGAGGAAACTGAGGCCTAGAGCGGTCACAGCCCATGAAAGGCAGGACTGGGGTTCAATCCCAGGGCTGTCTGGCTCCAAAGCCCTGTCTTACCACCCGAGGCTGCTCCCAGTGTCTTTACGGCAAGATCACTCATCTAGCAACATCACAGCAAGTCCGTTTCCCTCTCTGGTCTCACCTTCCTCTTCTGGAAGCTGGGAGGAGTGGTTACATGTGCTAAAGGCTGTCCTAGTGACTGGAAAGATTGTGGGGTGGGGCAGGGGGTGGTCAGCCAGGGAAGACTTTATGAGGGCATTGAACAAGGGTTTGAAGGAAGAGGCAATGGGTTATTTGGTTCAATCTAACAGACAAAAATAAGATTGTGTGTATGATTTCCTAGCTGCCAGCCCAACTAGGAAAGGCCAAGGAGACCGTGGTGATGAGTCAGTTAAAAAACTTTGTCTCAAATCATACTTAGCAGGGGATGGTGCACGTGAGAAGCACAGAATGCATTTCTGTGACAGCAACGGGGCTGTTTAGGGGTCACTCTGAAAGAGAGTCCAGGCCCAGGAAGGAAGGCCTATAGGAAGCCCTGGGGCAGAGATGTGTAACCTGAGTTTGTCCAGCTGCTGGTCAGGTCCTCAGGGCGCGTGGTGCCCTTTACCCACACTTAGAGGCCATGACTCTTGGGGAGAAAGACATGCTCCTCCAGCACGTGGTCTCCTGCCTAGGTGTGGCGGCGGGGGCACAGGGACCGGCTCCAGCCGCAAGGCTTCGACTCCCTTTGGGACCAGACTGGGCACAGGGGCGTGAACCTCCAGGCCCTCATCTCCCCCTACACCCTGGCCCATGCATAGGGCAGGGGCAGGGGTTGTACCAGTGCCCGGGAGGAGCGGCCGATCCAAGAATCCAGGCGGCGGGGAGGGAGGAAGTCTCCCGGAGGGCAGCCAAGCCTGGGCCAGGCCCGGGATGCCTGGCCCGGGGAGTCCGAGCCCGGCACTGTCCGGCTGGGTCCCTCCAGCTCCAACGCTGGGGATCTGGCCCGGGGTGCTGGAGGTCCCCGGCCCCAGACCCCGCCCTCAACCTCGCGCACCCCTTCCCCAGCCGCAGCCCCACTCGCAGTGTCCGCTCCACGTCCCCGCTTCCGTCCCTTCCCCCACCCCTCGCGCGGGGCTCTGGCCCCCTCGGCCTTGTAGTTCTCCGGCCGGCCCCGCCTCGTCCCGCCCCCTTGTCCAGCCCCGCCCCTAGGCCGGCCCTGCCCCTCCCCGCGACTTCGCCATTCCCGGGCAGGCCCCGCCCCACCAGATGTGTATAAGAGACAGTCGGGCCGGGGGCTCAGGAATGAGCAGGATTACAGGTCCGGGTTGGGGTGGGGGGGGGCCGGCAAGCCCCCGACCCGGTCCGCGGAGGGGCGAGCGGCCCAGGGAGCCCCTGGAAGGGGTGTCGGGGGCGGCAGTGGGCCAGCTGAGGGCGGGGTGGGATCTGCGCCCTGTGAGGGGGCGGCAAGCCGCCTGAAGGGGACGACGTGTGCGGGGCCCGGTAACGGGGCGGGGAGGGGTCTTCACGGGGAAAGGCTCGGAGGAGGACCTTCCGGGAACGGGGTGCGGGAGTGGCCGGCGGAACCCTAGGCGGAGGGATGGGGGTCTGTAGGATGCAGCAGGAAGGCGGAGCGCCGGAGCTGTCAAGGGGTTCTGACTGTGGGACCCAGCGGGCCGGCCGGGGGAGGTCCCTTCAGCGCCCCCAGGGAGGGCCGGGAGCTCGGGCAGGGCTGGGTGCCGCCTGCAGCCCCGGAACTCCCCGACCACCCCTTGGGCCACCGCTGGCAGGTCGGCACTCAGTGACAGGGCTTTGGCAGGCCCCGAGGTCTGGGATGTAGCCCATCTGTGCATCCAAGTTTGGGACTTTAAAAAACTTTCTGTGGTTATAAAGAAATTAAAAAGTCCAAACAAGAATTTGGCTCCTTACCAAGAGCAGTGTTTGTAGTCGTGTATTTCAGAGCTGGAGTCTTGGATCTCCTGTCTTTGGAAAAGATACTGTCCGTTCTCTGTCTCTTTCCCCAATGCTGCTAGTGTCTGGGGAGGTTTGAAGCATTAGGTACTATGGGGTCCCCTGGGCTGGGTAGACCTTTCCTCCCCATACCCCAAACATGGATAAGATTGAAGAGAACCAAACTCTTTATGAGATGGTGCCCTTCTGACAGGCAGCTGTCCCCCTCCCTGGGGTGACTCAGGTATTTCCTCCTCCAGGAAGCTTTCCTGGACTAGTGGAGAATACTGAGGACTCACGCTCTGATCCCTGCATATCAGCCAGCTTCCCTCTCTTTACTAAAAATAACCACAGAGAATGTTTTCTATGTATGTTCTGCTATAAAGATGTGTAGTCAACTTGTCATTGTAAGTAATGGGAAGGGGAGGAGACATATTATGGACAATTTCAAACAATGGCCTGGACAAATCATTTATATTTAGCTAAGGAATGCAGCCAGGGAGGCAGACCGTTCACACTGGCTTCCTACCCTCTGCCGGGCCCTGGCAGGGCCCATGCAACTGAGCTGTGGGTTGGAGGGGTGAGCCAGGGAGGAGGGTTGGGGTGGATAAAACTTGAACAGTGATTCAGTTCTACAATCGCTTGTTGAAGACCTGCTGTGTGCAAGGCCAGGAACAGCTGAGAGTGAACCAGAATGGAGAGAGGATTTTTTTTGATCTGATTAAATCATATTTTATGGGCTTCCCTGGTGGCTCAGCGGTAAAGAATCTGTCTGCAATGCAGGAGATGTGGGTTCTATCCCTGGGTTGGGAACATCTGGAGAAGGAAATGGCAACCCACTCCAGTATTTCTGCCTGGAAAATCCCATGGACAGAGGGGTCCATGGGGTCGCAAAGCGTAGGACATAGTGACTAAACAACAGCAGCGAGTCATATTTTAATCTTTAAATTGATGAACACATTTTTATTTTTTTACATAATTTAAAAAATTTTTGAAATAAAATTTTTTATTTCTTTGGTTGCTTTGGATCTTCGTTGCAGCACTCAGAATCTCTGATCTTCGTTGTGGCATGCAGGATCTTTAGTTGCATCATGTGAATCTCGTTCCCTGACCAGGGATCGAACCTAGGCCTCCTGGAGTATGGAGTCCTAGCCATTGGAAGACCAGAGAAGTCCCCAAGCAGATGTCATTTTAAATTGCCCCCTTATAGTTTAGGAAAATGAGGCTCAGAGAACATAAATGTCTTCCCTGAGGTCACCGAACTCATAAGTGGGAGAAGCAGAACTTGAACCCGTGGCTTCTGACCCCTTAGGCTGTGTTTTCTGCTATGTCAGCTGCCTCTGTCATTCTTCACTGTTGAACCTGGAAGACTTGGGCTCCGACCTTCGTCCTAACATCGCCCAATTGTGCAACCCTGGGCAAGTTACCGCCCCTCTCCAGGCCTCTCTTTGTTTTTTGAATTTGGTCATGCCCCAGGGCTTCTGGCAGTTCCCTGACCAGGAATCAAACCTGTGCCCCTTGCATTGGATGCTCAGAGTCCTAACCACTGGATCTCCAGGTGGTTAGGACTGGCCCCCAGTCCTCTGTTTTGGATGATTATGGGTTAAAATGTTTTTAGGGTCTCTTCCATCTTTGGATATCTAACAATGTAAAATGCTATCAGCAGCCAATCAGTGAGTTAATGTGTTCTTTGTTTATTTTCTATTTTTAATTGTGGTAAAAGAAATGCATAAAAGCGACCATCATAACCATTTTAAAATGTACAGTTCAGTTGCAGGAAGTATATTCACATAGTTCTGCAACAGATCTCCAGAATTTTTTTGTCTGCAAAACTGAAACTGTACACCCATTAAACTGTAGCCCATCCCCTCAGCCCCCAGCTACCTCCACTCTACTCAGTGTGGTTTATTAGGCTCCTACTATGTCCTTAATAAATGTTGCCCTTGAGGAATGAATAAGGCAAGTAGGTAGCTGGCTGGAGTGCCAGTCCTCATCCCTGTGAATATAACTTCAGCACCGGCCAGTTGCTCAGTTGTGTTTGACTCTTTGTGACCCCGTGGACCATAGCCTGCCAGGCTTCTCTGTCCATGGGATTTTCCAGGCAAGAATGCTGGAGTGGGTTGCAATGTCCTCCTCCACGGGATCTTCCCCACCCAGGTATTGAACCTGTGTCTCCTGAGTCTCCTGCATTGGCAGGCAGATTCTTTACCATTGAGCCACCTGGGAAGCCCCAGCACCAGCCGATCTGTTCAGTAAATGAGTGAGCAGGTGAGGCCTGGGGCAAGTGCCTTCACCTCTTTGAGCTTTCCCTTGCTGCTTACAAAAGGAGGATAACAATACCAGCTCTCAGGGCTGTTGGAAGGAGCAGTGGGAGCATGTATGTGAAGCATGTAGCTTAGGGCCTCAGACATAGCAGGTGTGCAGTTAAGTGGTGCCTGTTATTTATAACCTAGCTGAGAAGCTAGATTCACAGAGGAGGAGAGGACTTCTTCCACTGTCAAGGCCCAGGCCTGCTGTGGTGGGCACCCCACGGACTGAGAGGGTGTGGATCTAATCCAGGTGCCTTAGCTGGCACTGCATATCCTTCCTGGGCTTCTCACATGGGTAAAGAACCCGCTTGGTAATGCAGGAGACACAGGAGACACGGGTTCGATCCCTGGGTCGGGAAGATCCTGGAGGAGGGCATGGCTCCAGTATCCTTGCCTGGAAAATCCCATGGACGGAGGAGATTGGTGGGTTACAGTCCATACAGTTGCAAAGACTTGGACATGACCGAAGAGACAGAGCATGCACACACACATCCTTCCTACCCAACCTGCCCTGCCTGTCCAGCTTCATCTTCCACTCTCTTCCCCCAGGGATCCCTGGTGCCAGACAGACTCATCTCCCAGCATGCCTGGCTCATTCCTTCTTTGTCTCAGTCAGACGGTTCCACCTTCTTGAACTGCGCCTCCCCATTCCTTCCTTCCACTCTGTAGGATCCTACTCATATCTGAGCTCCTTCACAGAGCCATCCCCAAAGAACCTTTTGGCATTTTATGTCTTCATCTCTCCTTGCTTTGCCACACTGCTTGGGGGTGATTCTTTAATGTGTGTCTTAGTACAAGAGTCTGTGCTGGGACTTCCTTGGTGGTCCAGTGGATAAGACTCTGTGCTCCCAATGCAGGGGCCTGGGTTTGATCCCTGGTTGGGGAACTAAGATCCCACATACTGCAAGTTAAGAGTTCGTATACAGCAACTAAGTCCACGCACCTCAACTGGAGAACATGCATTGCAACAAAGACCCAGTTCAGTTCAGTCGCTCAGTCGTGTCCGACTCTTTGCAACCCCATGGATTGCAACACGCCAGGCCTCCCTGTCCATTACCAACTCTCGGAGTTCACCCAAACTCACGTCCATTGAGTCAGTGATGCCATCCAGCCATCTCATCCTCTGTCGTCCCCTTCTCCTCCTGCCCCCAATCCCTCCCAGCATCAGAGTCTTTTCAATGAGTCAACTTTTCACATGAGGTGGCCAAAGTACTGGAGTTTCAGCTTTAGCATCATTCCTTCCAAAGAACAGCCAGGACTGATCTTTAGAATGGACTGGTTGGATCTCCTTGCAGTCCAAGGGACTCTCAAGAGTCTTCTCCAACACCACAGTTCAAAAGTATCAATTCTTCGACTCTCAGCTTTCTTCACAGTCCAACTCTCACATCCATACATGACCACTGGAAAAACCATAGCCTTGACTAGACATACCTTTGTTGGCAAAGTAATGTCTCTGCTTTTGAATATGCTATCTAGGTTGGTCATAACTTTCCTTCCAAGGAGTAAGACCCAGTGCAGCCAAAATAAATAATAAATAAAGCTTTCTTAATGTTAAAAAAGAGTTTGTGCTGATCTACATCTGATGATACAAAACAATAGACTGGGAAAGACTAGAGATCTCTTCAAAAAATTAGAGATACCAAGGGAACATTTCATGCAAAGAAGGGCACTGCATATAAGGACAGAAAAAATAAAGGACAGAAATGGTATGGACCTAACAGAAGCAGAAGAGATTAAGAAGAGATGGTGAGAATACAAAGGAGAACTATACAAAAAAGATCTTAATGACCCAGATAATCATGATGGTGTGATCACTCACCTAGAGCCAGACATCCTGGAGTGTGAAGTCAAGTGGGCCTTAGGAAGCATCACTATAAATAAAGCTAGTGGAGGTGATGGAATTCCAGTTGAGCTATTTCAAATCCTAAAAGATGATGCTGTTAAAGTGCTGCACCCAGTATGCCAGAAGATTTGGAAAACTCAGCAGTGGCCACAGGACTGGAAAAGGTCAGTTTTCATTCCAATCCCAAAGAAAGGCAATGCCAAAGAATGCTCCAACTACCGCACAATTGCACTCATGTCACATGCAAAGTAATGCTCAAAATTCTCCAAGCTAGGCTTCAATAGTACGTGAACTGAGAACTTCCAAATGTTCAAGCTGGATTTAGAAAAGGCAGAGGAACCAGAGATCAACTTGCCAACATCCCTTGGGTCATAGAAAAAGCAAGGGAATTCCAGAAAAACATCTACTTCTTCTTCATTGACTATGCCAAAGCCTTTGACTGTGTGGATCACAATAAACTGTGGAAAATTCTTAGATGGGAATACCAGACCACCTTTACCTGCCTTCTGAGAAATCTGTATGCATGTCAAGAAGCAACAGTTAGAACTGGGCATGGAACAACAGACTGTTTCCAAATTGAGAAAGGAGTATGTCAAGGCTGTATATCGTCACTCTGCTTATATATAACTTATATGCAGAATACATCACATGAAATGCCAGGCTGGATGAAGCACAAGCTATAATCAAGATTGCTGGGAGAAATATCAATAACCTCAGATATGCAGATGACACCACCCTTATGGCAGAAAGCGAAGAGGAACTAAAGAGTCTTTTGATGAAAGTGAAAGAAGAGTGAAAAAGCTGGCTTAAAACTCAACATTCAGAAAATGAAGATCATGGCATCTGGTCCCATCACTTCATGGCAAATAGATGGGAAAACAACAGAAACAGTGACAGATTTTATTTTCTTGGGCTCCAAAATCACTTGTAACGGTGACTGCAGCCATGAAATTAAAAGATGGCTTGCTCCTTGGAAGAACAGCTAGGACAAACCTAGACAATATATTAAAAAACAGAAACATTACATTGCCAACAAAG
This sequence comes from Cephalophus harveyi, assembly GCA_006410635.1. Classification (NCBI taxonomy): domain Eukaryota; kingdom Metazoa; phylum Chordata; class Mammalia; order Artiodactyla; family Bovidae; genus Cephalophus; species Cephalophus harveyi. Next base: position 819,965 of record SJYT01067703.1, read on the forward strand.
GTCCCTATAGTCAAAGCAATGGTTTTTCCAGTAGTCATGCATGGATGTGAGAGTTGAACCATAAAGAAGGCTGAGCACCAAAGAATAGATGCTTTTGAACTGTGGTTTGGAGAAGACTCTTGAGAGTCCCCTAGACTGCGAAGAGATCCAACTAGTCAATCCTAAAGGAAATCAGTCCTGAATATACATTGGAAGGACTGATGCTGAAGCTGAAGCTCCAATACTTTGGCCACCTGATGTGAAGAACTGGCTCATTAGAGAAGATCCTGATGCTGGGAAAGACTGAAGGCTGGAGAGGGGAATGACAGAGGATGAAATAGTTGGATGGCATCACTGACTTGATGGACATGAGTTTGAGCAATCTCTGTGAACTGGTGATGGACAGGGAAGCCTGGCATGCTTGGCTTCATGGGGTTACAAAGGCTCTGATGTGACTGAGCGACTGGACTGAACTGATACAAAAATGAAAATGGGAAAGGTCCTTGTCTTCATGGAGCACATAATGCAGTAAAGGGTTAAGAAAGATCTTCTGAAAAATGACAGTTCAAAATATAAGGTGAGCAGCCTAGAAGTAGAGAGTAGAATATGGATTCAAACGGGGGTGGAGGGACTTCCCTGGTGGTCCAGTGACTAAGACTCTGAGCTTCCAGTGCAGGGGGCCCAGGTTCGATCCCTGGTCAGGGAGCTAGATCCCACATGCTACAACTAAGACCCAGAGCAGCCAAAACAAAACAAAACAAAACAAAACGAGGGTGGAGTTGATCACCCTGATTCTAGAGGAACACATCATGTACCAGGTGGTGTTTGACGTGAACACTGAAGGACTGCTTTCCTTTCGACAGAAGGAAGGGAGGGTGAGCCAGAGGAATAGCTCTGAGAGAGTGCTGGGGCTTTGAACAGCTCAGTGGGGCCAATGAGTAGATTGTGTTGGGGGAACCTTGAACCTTCTAGAATCCCAAGTTTGCATCTGTAGCACCATTTGTGCACGAGCCTAGCTTTCTCCGGAGTCATGTTTCCGCGAAGGGCCAAATGTTTCCTGTATATATCTTCGCGTCCCAAATTAACCACACTTTCAACTTCTGCAACAGTTTAATCTCTCACTTGATGGCCATTTTCCACCAAGTTTTTATTGCTCCTCGAAAGTAACTTTGGGGCTTTCACTGGTGGCTCAGTGTTGTAGAAGTCACCTGCCAGGGCCAGAGATGTGGGTTCAACCCCTGGTCTAGAAAGACCCCACATGCCTCGGAGCAAGTAAGCCCGTGCACCACAACTTTGTATTCTAGTACTTTAGTGCCTGAGAACTGCAACTACTGAGACCTGTGTGCCCTAGAGCCCGTGCTCCACAACGAGAGAAGCCACAGCAATGAGAAGCCCATTCACCGCAGTGAGAGTAGCCCCCGCTGCCTGCAACCAGAGAAGAGCCAGCACAGCACAAAGACCCAGGACAGCCAAAAATAAATAAATAAAATCATATAAAAAAAGGAACTTTGGATGTAGCAGAGGTGGATGCAACAGAGTGGCCTCAGAGGGTCTCTCTCCTGTCTCAGTCAAATTACACACTTTCAGATATACGAAACTTTGTCTCACTGTGAGTGGTCAAAATTCCAGACATTAAATCCTTGGATGCCAAGGGTCTACCCAAGGGATGGCAAATACCTGGCACAGATACTCTTACTCTTAGAAGGACCCCTAGCAGACATCACGAATCCATCTTGGATGTCTTTCCCGCTGAGTCTTTAGCACCCACCTCCCGCTGAGTGCTTTCCAAGTGGCACTAGTGGTAAAAAATCTGCCTGCCAGTTCAGGTAGACAGAAGAGACGCAGGTTCGATCCCTGGGTCGGGAAGATCCCCTGGAGGAGGGCATGGCAACCCACTCCTATATTCCTGCCTGGAAAATTCCATGGACAGAGGAGCCTGGCAGGCTACAATCCAAGGGTCACAAAGAGCCGGACACGACTGAAGCGACTTAGCATGCACCAGCTGAGTGGACTGACACAGCAGCCAAAACCCATTTGCCCTTCTGGCCTTCTCCAGTTGTTGAATGAATAAGACTTTTTTTTTTTCTTTAATATTTTATTTGGCTGTGCCTAGCAATGGCACCCCACTCCAGTACTCTTGCCTGGAAGATCCCATGGACAGAGGAGCCTGGTAGGCTGCAGTCCACGGGGTTGCAAAGAGTTGGACACGACTGAGCGACTTCTTTCACTTTTCACTTTCATGCATTGGAGAAGGAAACAGCAACCCACTCCAGTGTTCTTGCCTGGAGAATCCCAGGGATGGCGGAGCCTGGTGGGCTGCCATCTTTGGGGTCGCACAGGGTCGGACACGACTGAAGCGACTTAGCAGCAGCAGCAGCAGGAGGGTCTTAGTTGTGGCTTGTGGGATCTAGTTCCCTGACCAGGGATTGAACCTGCGTTCCCTGCATTGAGAGCGCAGAGTCTTAGCCACTGGACCACCAGGGAAGTCCTAATGAATGGGTTCTTGATGGGAGAGACTGCAGATGAATGGGTTCTTGATGGGAGAGACTGCAGATGAATGGGTTCTTGATGGGAGAGACTGCAGACCAAAGAATGGCCGTTGCTGTACAGATTTCGCCCTGGAGTGACTTCACAGCAGGTAATGACCTAGCATTTTGTGTATTTTCCTGCAGAAATATCCTGGGATCGTCTCTGATCTGTCAGCCGTCAAGGTGTTTGCAGGAAATTCAAGGGAAAAACAGGTCAGTGCCGGTCTGGGTTCACTGTGTGGTGGGGCCTCTGAAAGTCTGAGTGTTATAAACTGATTAAAGCCAGAGTCTCTCTTGCCCTTTCACTGTGGGTTGGGGGGTGAGGATGGACTGGGATATTGACATTTTCTAGCTGTCTCTCTGCCCCCCAGCTCTTGACTTTGAATTGATAAGCCCCTCAAATTGGGCTTTGGGGGCCAGGGAGACAGTCCCTCCTCCTCGCTGTTTCTGAATGGTGGCCGGTAGTATTCTTAATTTCTTTCTTCACCACCCTGATGGTAGGGAGGAAGCCTGGGGGGATATAGGAGAGGCCTGTAACTTCCTGCTTCCTGTCTCCTCCCGGCAGTGGGCTTGGGAGCCAGGGTGGAGGACCTCCCACCAGCCGGCCAGAAAAGAATCTCTGGGAATCTGACCAGTCCCACCTGTGTCTGTTCCTCTTTACTGGGCCCTGCAGGAAAGCTTCTAGCCTTCTGGGTGGACACCCTCTGCCAGGATGCTCACCGGGGCTCCTCATCTCTGCTCCTGCAGGCTCCGGGGAGATATTGCTGGTAGCTTCTTTCTTCCCAGCACCCGTGTGTTGAGGCCCCTGCGGAGCTGGAGGTGGGCGGCAGCCTACCCAGGCTTCCGCTGTGGATGGCGCTGATTCAGGTTCCAGCGCTGCTGCCTACAGACCTGGGTCTTCTAATGTTTTTCCTGACGTGTGTTTTATCCTGTGGCTTCCTCCTGCTGGGTGGTTTGCGAATCTCTTACCTCTCAGGACCTGGCTGCGTGGTGGAGGGGGTGGTGTGGTGATAAGGGTGGTGGCTGGGAAATTTTCTTGTCAAGAGTCCCTTCTTTGTGAGTCCCAGCACAGCTGTTTGGAGCCCCAGGAGCAGCCTCGGGCCTCTTACTGGCCTGTTGTGCTTGTCACATGACACTCAGGTGCCAGTATTCATATTTGTCATCGTCATCATCTGCCACAGTGTCAGTATGTCCACAACTAATTTGGGTTTCCTTGGTGGCTTAGACGGTAGAGAATCTGCATCTGATGTAGAAGATCTGGGTTCAGTCCCAGGGTCAGAAAGATCCCCTGGAGAAGGAAATGGCAACCCACTCCAGTAGTCTTGCCTGGAAAATCCCATGGACAGAGGAGCCTGGCGGGCTACAGTCCACAGGGTTGCAAAGAGTCCGACATGGCTGAGTGACTAACACACACACAGACACACCTAATTTAATATGGCTGCAGTATTGAATCTTAATTTTACTCTCATTTAGTTTTCACGAGGGTCCTGTGGGGTAGCTAGCATTTCCCATTTTGCAATGGCAGCAGTTGAAGTGGAGCGCAGGCCAGAGACTTGCCTAAGACCACATCTTTAGTGCTGGGTGTGGGGTCAGCGGCTCAACACACCCGCTGCCCTGCCTTCCCAGCAGACCTTCGGCTCCTCCTATCAGGCCAGGGAATCTGCTAGTGTCCCTCCTTGAGTCTGCAGTCTGCTGCAGCCAGGATGTAGGCTCTCATTCTAAGTCATTTCCCGCTCCCTTGGGGCCTGGCAGGGGAGGGGGGTGTGCTTTCAGTCTGCCGCCCTGGGATTTGGAGCACCGCCTACAGGATGACTGGCCGGCAGCCGGCACGAGGCCAGGCCAAGGGAAGCCAGTCTGCTGAAAATCCGGTGGCGGGGATGGAGGGAATTGTGGACAAGTGGGTGAGGGTCATCACTGGACCTGCCTTGTCCTGCCCCATCACAGAGATCCCACGGGGCCTGCCCGGCGGGGCCCTGCCAAGCCCAGCATGCTGGGAGGAGCCTCGAGGGAGGAGCCGGACAGCTGAGCATCACTTGCCATCTAGCCAGACGGCTGTCCTTCTGTGGGTCTGTGCTGAAGGCAGAGTGGGGGCCTGAGTAAAGGCCCTTCTGGACAGGAAGTTTATCCCTCCTGAGGCTTTCTCAGGCTTTGATTTAGCTAGGTCTTCTGCGGTTGAGCCTCTGGAGTGGTGACCAGCTCCGGGTGGAAGGTCGTCTACTTCTGCCTGGTTAGGTGACCTGGGGCAGGCCCGTCTCCTCCCCTCCATCGCTCAGATGCCTTCTGTCTCTGGCCTTGAGGTGGATGGAGGATGGAAGGACGAGGTTAACGAGTGAACCAGAGCTCTGAGTCCTGATGGAAGCCGGGCTGGGGGCTGAGGATGTCCACAGAGACGGCTGCCCGGCTGGTTAGCTAGCGGCCTGACTTCTGTCCTGTGCTGACGCCTCTGTGGCCACTCTCATTTCACCTGCTTCCTGCCCCAGCCTGATGAGTTTAGGAGTGAGAGGCCCCATCTCTGGCTCCAGCCCAACACATTAATAGTCTGAGCATCAGTTAGAGCCCCTGGCTTCCCAGGTGGCTCAGATGTAAAGAATCTGCCTGCGACAAAAGAGATGTGGGTTTGATCCCTGGGTTGGGAAGGTCCCCTGGAGGAGGAAATGGCAACCTGCTAAAGCATTCTTGCCTGGAGAATCCCGTGGACAGAGGAACTTGGTGGGCTACAGTCTATGGGGTTGCAAAGAGTTGGACATGACTGAGCGACTAACATCTTCTTAGAGCCCCAGTCTGGTGGAATGAGAACATCTGCCAGGTGGAGGCCGACTTCCCCCTGCCCTCCTCTCAAACCAGATCCGCAGCCCAAACTCAGCGGCACTGGCCGGGCTCTCGAAGAGGCAGCCAGGATCTGCGAGTCTGCGGGCTCACCTATCACCACGTGCGCTTTGGTCCCCGATCAGCAGCCACGTGTAGATGAGGGTTTTTTTTTTTTAATAATTTTTACTTATTGGCTGTGCTGGGTCTTCGTTGCTGTGTGAGGGCTTTTCTCTAATTGCGGAAAAGGGGGCTACTCTCTAGTTGCGACGCACAGGCTTTTCACTGTGGTGGTTTTTCTTGTTGCAGAGCATGGGCTCTAGGCACGTGGGCTTCAGCAGTTGCGGATCCTGGGTTGCTAGAGCACAGGCTCAGTTGTTGTGGTGCATGGACTTAGTTGGGCTTCCCAGTGGTAAAGAACCTGCCTGCCAATACAGGAGACATGGGAGACTCAGGTTCCATCCCTAGGTCGGGAAGATCCCCTGGAGGAGGGCATGCCAGCCCACTCTAGTATTCTTGCCTGGAGAATCCCTGGACAGAGAGAGGAGCCTGGTGGGCCCCAGTTCATGGGGTCGCAAAGAGTCAGACACGACTGAAGCAACTTAGCACACATGCATAAACTTAGTTACTCCGAGGCATGTGGGATCTTCCCAGACCAGGGATTGAACCAGTGTCTCCTGCATTGGCAGGAGGATTCTTTACTGCTTAGTCACTAGGGAAGTCCTAGAGATAAGTTTTGAGTGTCTGGGTTAATACTATCTGTGTGTTTGAGGTTCCCACCCCCTCCCCACTCCCTTTCCAGGACATGGAAATTTATTGCACTTTGAACACTTGCTTGCTTTCTGAGAGCCTTGTAACCGTCTCTACACCCAGTGTCAGCATTTGTAAAAATATCTGACCTTGTGCCGCAAGCAGGAAAGGATAGGGGTGGAGAGCCGCCCAGGGGGTCTGAAGAGTCGGGCATCTCAGCTGGTCCCTGGAGCCCCCCACTTGCTGGGGAGGCTTGGCTATCACTGCAGGAAGACTGAGGGTCCCTCAGCCCCCCGTGTAGGATCTTGATGTGTTTCTGGCCTTGGCCTTGGCAGCGCAGGGCCACTGCTGACCCTCAAAGCATCTTTGTGCAGATTCAAAAAATGCACTGACTCAATGGACATGAGTTTGAGCAAACTCCAGGAGACAATGAAGGACAGGGAAGGCTGGTGTGCTGCAGACCATGGGGTCGCAAAGAGTCAGACATGACTTAGTGACTGGAAAACAACAGGTGAAAAAGAAAATAAATTAGAGTGAGTAAATTGTTGTAAATCTGAACAACATCCCCCGCCACCTGGGCCAGCCTTCTGGAGCCCTGGCGGGCAGTGGCCCTGTGCTTGTGCATCCGTCCCAGCATAGCTTGTGCTCCCTGCAACCCCGGGAGGAGAGGGGGTTGGGTTCAGAGCTGGGGAGAGGGCCTGGGTGGGAACGGGCCTCTGAGAGCAGTGGACAGGGGAGGGGCGTGATCTCAGAGGGTGCTCAGAGCAAGGGTAGAACCAGGTGTGGCTGTGTGTGTGTGTCAGTGAGTTTGTGTGTGTCAGTGAGTATGTGTGTGTGTATGTCTGTGTGTATGTGTGAGTATGTGTTTATGTGTGAGTATATGTGTGTGTGTGGGTGTGAGTATGTGTGTGTGCGCGAGTATGTGTGTGCACGAGTGTGTGTTTATATCTGTGTGTATATGTGTGTGTGTCTGTGAGTATGCATGTGTGTGTATACGTGTGCGTATGTGTGTGTATATGTATGTGTGTGTGTCTGTGAGTATGCGTGTGTGTGCACGAGTATATATGTGTGTGTATGTGTGTATCTGTGAGTATGCATGTGTGTATATGTGTGTGTCTGTGAGTATATGTGTGTGTGTATGTGTGAGTGTGTGCACAAGTGTGTGTGTGTATGAATGTATATGTGTGTGTGTCTGTGAGTATGCATGTGTGTATGTGTGAATGTGTATGTGTATGAGTATATCTGTGTGTGTATATGTGTGTCTGTGAGTATGCGTGTGTGTGTGTGTGTTTGTGTGTGTCTGTGAGTATGCATGTGTGTGTGCGAGTATATATGTGTGTGTATGTGTGTATCTGTGAGTATGCATGTGTGTGTATGTGTGTGTCTGTGAGTATATGTGTGTGTGTATGTGTGAGTGTGTGTGTATGTGTGAGTGTGTGTGTATGTGTGAGTGTGTGTGCGAGTGTGTGTGTGTATGTCTGTGTGTATATGTGTGTGTGTCTGTGAGTACGCATGTGTGTATGTGTGAGTGTGTATGTGTATGAGTATATCTGTGTGTGTATATGTGTGTCTGTGAGTATGCGTGTGTGTGTATGAGTAATGTATGTGTGTCAGTGTATGTGTGTGTGTGCGAGTATGTGTGTGCTTGTCTCAGTGTGTGTGCACGCGTGGGTTTGTCTAGAAGGGCACCCTCCTGCATTGTTCTCCTAGCTGAGAGGCCCACCTGAGCCCTTTCACCAGGTCAGCACATACCTGTGACGCGAGTGCCCCCCTCCCTTTAGAGGGTGAGGGAAACACAGATCCTGGCTGTCGGCTCCAGCGTGGAGGCTGAGGTTTTGGGTCAGTGCTCTCCAACAAGCCCTGGGGGCATGGGTCCTGCCCTGGCAAGCCCCCCACCCCACGGTTGGAAGGGCTCAGAGGAGCGGGGTGCCAGGCGGGTCGGAGTAGGGGGTGTGAACATGTAGAATGACATGTTTTGTTTCAGGCAAAGTGAGGTGGAGCTTGAAGCTTGCCGTTTCTGCTCGTCTCATCCTGAGAGATTCTAAACAGCTTTGTTTAAACACTGGACATGCTGACTGCAGAGTCCTGAATCAGGAAGAGCCCTTGGGTCCCCCAGGAGGGCGATCGGGTTTGAAGCCAGAGTTGGGCTCTGGATGTAGCACGTGGGACCCGAGGGCGGGGGGAGCTCTCGGAGCACCCCCGGGACGTGAGTCACTCCACACTAGCAGCTGTTACAGAGGGGCTCCTGCTGGCTTGCTGCTGGGCTGGGGCACCAGCACGGGGTCACCACCCACCATCCAGGCTGGGGCAGCAGAGAGGGAAGCAGGGTGGATTCTGGTCTGGGCTCTGCCTGCCCCTGCTGTAGACCGAGAAACTGGGAATAGTGGTGGCCAGCTGGCCTGGGTCCATGCATATCTCCTACGAGAGGCGGTCAGTCCCTGCAGTGTAGGGAGAATAATACAGGACACTGTCTCATCGAGGGCAGGGTTGGGTGGGCTGTTCTCTGAGGATCCCCAGAGGAGCCCAGGGGAGATGTGGCTTGGCCTTAAGAGACCAGGATGGCAAGCTGGGAGGTTGGGTCAAGACGGGCATGGCCCGGTGATTGGGCTGGAAGGGGGAGGAACAAGCTGGCCATGGGGGCGAGCCTTCACTAAGGGGCACCTGGAGTGCCCCCCAGAGGAGACTGATCTTGGCAGACTAGCAGCGGACAGCTGGTGTTGGCCCCTAAACAGCGGAGTGCCAGGATGAAAGTGGATTTTTAGGAAAATAAGCTTGTTGCAGAATTCAAGGTGAATTTTTTAAAAATACCTTTTTGTTATTGTTGTTGCACAAAAATAATACAAACTCCTTATAACCTGCAAATGATACAGATGTTGTAGAAAGGGAAAATCTCCTATAATCCTACCCTTCTGAGGCAATCACTATTAATACTTCAGCTTATGTTCTTTCCAGGTATTTTAATGATAGACTAGCATCCAGCTGTCTACCTACTATCTTAATTTCCATAAATAGCATCGCATTATACTAACTGGAAGGGCTTCCCTGATGGCTCAGATGGTGAAGAATCTGCCCGCAATGTGGGAGACCAAGTTTGATCCCTGGGTTGGGGAGATCTGCTGAAGAAGGGAATGGCAACCCACTCTAGTATACTTGCCTGGAGTATTCCATGGACAGAGGAGTCTGGCGAGCTACAGTTCATGGGATCCCAAAAGGTCAGACATGACTGAGTGACAAGCACAATATACTAAATGGAAACTTCTTTAGCTGTCTTTCCCTCAAGCACCAGGCATGGCTCAGCTGGGCTTGGCACCTGAGCTTATGGATGCGGATACGGTTAGCTGGGGGCTCTGCAGGGCCTGGGTGGTCCGGTGGCAGTCAGCTGGGAGCTCTGGAGGGTGGCCTGGGTGGTCCAGGAGCCCCTCTGGCACATGTTGGGCTGGTACTGGCTCGCGGCTCGGCCTCTCTTCCCCCACGTGATTTCTCATTCTCAAGGGACCTGGCCTTTTAAGTGAAAACGGAATCTTCAAGACCTCTTAAGATGGAGGTTCTGAGGTCTCACGGTGTAATATCCACCCTCTGCTTGGTCAGAGCAAGTCACCAGACCTGCTGGAACCTTAGGGCTGGGGCAGAGACACCCCTCTTGATGGGAGGGCTGGCAGTCACGTCAAGAGCAGTTGTGTTGAGAGGTGGGAGGGCGAGGCCGTGCAGTCCCTGCACGGGCCCAGGAGGAAAGACTGGGATGCTGGGGGCTCAACCTCAGACGTCTGGAGGACAGTCCAGGCTCTGCCGCTTCTCAGCCCCCTCCGCCCACGTGGGTCACCCAGGGAGACTGGCAAGGCAGGAGGCGTGACCCGCCTGCTGGCTTAGTGGTACATTCTGTGTGCTTGTGTGTGTGTGGGGGGGTGCTTATCTGGCAGGAGGCGAGAGTGAGCTAGAGTGAGGGCTTTGCAATGGACAGCTCTCTGGCCGAGAAGTAGGGCGGGAGCCTGCCTGCCCTCCGGAAGCTGCTGGCCCCTTGGCTGCTCGGTACCAGCTGCTGATTCTCATGGCATCTCTGGAGAATGTGTGTCAGTGAGTGAAGCAAGGGTCCTGATGTAAGCCAGCCGGTCACTCCAGACTCAGGCCTCTGCCGGCCATTCATTCATTCATTCGCCCAGCCAACGGGACACCCCCGGTGCTCCAGACTCTCTCTCTCCGTCCCCTCCCACCTTCAGAGGTGGAGCGAGAAGACCCTCCCGCTCGATCCGACTTTGCTTCCCAGACAACTCACAGTGGACCTCACATTCTGACTTCCCCTGCTGTTTCTGTTTGTATAGCTGTCTTATCACCTGCCACGTGTGGTATCTCTTCTTTCGTGTGAAATGTCTGAAGTGTCAGGGAGGCAGGAGGAATCGGGGTGGGCGGGGCAGAGCCAGCTCGGGGGTCGCTGAGGAGCGCTGCTCCCAGGTTCGAGGATGCTGCGGTGGAGCTGCTGGAGGAGAAGTCCTCCCAGGGCACTCATTCATCCCGCTTCCCTCTCCCTGGAGCCCCCGCCTGGCCCTGACGAAGCTCTTTCCTGCACACCCTGTTCTTTTCCCCTGTCGTCTGCCTGGTGCTTTGTGCATTCATCAACCAAGAACAAAGGCCGAGAGGGCTTTCATGTTTGAAAACCCCTTGGTGTTTTATTTTCTCCCTGCTCCCTCCCAGCATCTCTCGGAAAAGAACTGTCTTGTGGCTGAAAGGTTCGCTGTTTGTGAAGCCGTCCAGGCCGCACGACTCGGCCTTGTGGCCCTTCTCTCCCCCTCCTAGGCTGTCCCAGGGGGGAAGGGACCCGGCTCAGAGACAGGCCAGGGCTCGGTGGGGGCTGGGGGCGGGTCGGAGCAGGCCACTGCCGCTGCCCTGATGCTTTCCCAGGTGCCCGGCCGCCGGCGTCCTGCTCCTGTTGCCGGGTTCGTGATATCTGATCCGCTCTCGGGCTTAATGTGTCCCGGTGCTTAGAGTTTAGGAACGTGCAGAGCTGACACTGCAGACCTTGGAGAAATCTGGCCTCACAAGTGAGACCAGGAACCTCAGCCGCTCCTTTTGGCCGAGGAGCTGGAAAAACTAAATGCAGGTTCCCAGCCCGCGCCAGCCGAGAGTCTGCCACTTCCAAGCGGATGGTAGGTGAACTCTCCCTCCGGGGAGCCCCACGAGGCCCGTCTCTGATCCCTAACTTCTCTGCCCATGCCTCCACCCAGAGTTCTGGTTCTCTGTGGCTGGGAGGATGGATTCACATGTCAGCAGCGTCAGGAGTCATTGGCAGGTGGGCCCTGGCCAACTTTGAGTCTGTGAGGGTCCCAGTCATCTTTTGGCCCTGGTGCTCTGTGTGATCAGAGAATGTCAGGCGCTGTGAGGTTAGGTGAGTCTCTGACCCGTCCTGGGCTACCAGAGGCCTTCTCTGTTTCATCAAGTTCTCCCATTTCCCCCTGAGGCTTGGCCCCGCAGCATCCGTGGCACCTGGTCTGGGCTCTGAAGGCCGAGTGAGAAGGGATGGGATCGCTTGTAGAGGGGGCCAGAGCTCTCTCTCCAGGGCTCGGAGGAGAAGCCCGCCTGACCTAGTTTGGAATAAAACTGGTGCTGCGCCTGTTTCATCATTTGCTTTCATCCTTGCTCATCCAAATGACGCTTGGTTGATGGTGCTGTGCCCGTGATCGAGGTGGGCGGACCTGATCCTCTCTTTGTGGGGCAGGGTGAGGGAAGGCGCTGGGCTTGGGGGGCGGTGAGCCCCACCCTGACTGTGGGGCACAGGGAGGGGTAGACCACAATTCCTTAGACTGTGGGGCTTTTCTCCTTTGGACCCCCACCAAAAATGGCTACATTTTCAATTTGCCAAAAATTAAATTTTCCTTGCCTCAAAATAAATTTTCATTGCCAAAAAATCCTCACAGGCATTCACTGGAGGGATGGTTCAGCTTTAAACAAACACCTAAGAGAGGGTATCTGTCTTAGGACAGTGGTTAAGTCAAGTATCTTTGACATTTCTGACTTGTGTCAGGAGCTAAACCACTCGGGGATGCCGCATCGTAACCCCGTGGTGCGGCCTCCACCCACGCTGGTGTTCCTGAGACCCTGCGTCCCCTTCCCCACCTCTGGACTCTGAGCAGCATCGTGTGGCCAGAGGACTCAGGCTGAAGACTTGTGCAGCCTCCAGTCTCTGCCCGGCTGGGGCATTTCCGCCAACTCACCTCGACCTCTCTTTATTTCTGTTGAAAGGCAGAGGCCTGGATGTTCCCCTCCACTGATGCTCTGCCTGTTTTCTTGTCACTCAGCGCTCAGTGCACACTCAAATCTCTTTTGAATGAATGAATACTTTCTTCAAGATATGAAAAGAAACATGTCCTTCATCCAGTCCATTTCCCCAGACACTTGGAGCACTAGCTTGATTTAAAAGCATCCATCTTCATGGTGGGCTTCCCTGGTGGCTCAGACAGTAAAGAGTCTGCCTGTAATGCAGGAGACCCTGGGTTCGATTCTTGGGTCGGGAAGATCCCCTGGAGAAGGAGATGGCAACCCACTCCAGTATTCTTGCCTGGAGAATCCTGTGGACAGAGGAGCCTGGAGGGCAACAGTCCGTGGGGTCCCAAAGGGTCCGACACGACTGAGCAGTTAACACATCTTCACAGTCTCAAGGCTGGGAGCTGTCTCTGGGGAGGGCGAAGGACTCTCAACCCGGGAGCTTCTTATTAATGTGTCCTCATCTGGGAAGGAGACTGATGGTGACCTCTCCCAAGGAGGCAGACAGGAAATTGTGGGGAAGAGGAGGACACTGCCCGGAAGTTTCCCGAGGAGGAGCCCGAGGCTGACTCCCCCAGGGGCTCCCCGCTAGCGGAGCGGAGAGGGCTGGAGCCAGCCTGGCCAGACCCCGACCCTGGACTCTCTCTTACCATCGCCCTCACCTGCTCCCACCTTCCTCAGCTCCCCCTGGGAGCGCCTCAGAGTTCCCAGCACCTGTGTGCGGTGACCCCGCGGGGCCTGGGGGCAGCGGTGTAGGAAAACATGCATCCAAAATGGCCAAATCCCGGAGGACTTGGGAGAGGCACGTGCGTGGTTATTTTGGGTTTGGTGGGCCGGGCTCGGATCTCTCTGGCATTCCCGGCCACTGGCCTCTCTCAGAATTGACCAGAATGGAAGGATGGTAGAAATTGAGGCTCCAGGAATAGCGCAGGAATTTGCTCTCGTGTGGCCAGAGGACTCAGGCTGAAGACTTGTGCAGCCTCCAGTCTCTGCCCGGCTGGGGCATTTCCGCCAACTCACCTCGACCTCTCTTTATTTCTGTTGAAAGGCAGAGGCCTGGATGTTCCCCTCCACTGATGCTCTGCCTGTTTTCTTGTCACTCAGCGCTCAGTGCACACTCAAATCTCTTTTGAATGAATGAATACTTTCTTCAAGATATGAAAAGAAACATGTCCTTCATCCAGTCCATTTCCCCAGACACTTGGAGCACTAGCTTGATTTAAAAGCATCCATCTTCATGGTGGGCTTCCCTGGTGGCTCAGACAGTAAAGAGTCTGCCTGTAATGCAGGAGACCCTGGGTTCGATTCTTGGGTCGGGAAGATCCCCTGGAGAAGGAGATGGCAACCCACTCCAGTATTCTTGCCTGGAGAATCCTGTGGACAGAGGAGCCTGGAGGGCAACAGTCCGTGGGGTCCCAAAGGGTCCGACACGACTGAGCAGTTAACACATCTTCACAGTCTCAAGGCTGGGAGCTGTCTCTGGGGAGGGCGAAGGACTCTCAACCCGGGAGCTTCTTATTAATGTGTCCTCATCTGGGAGGGAGACTGATGGTGACCTCTCCCGAGGAGGCAGACAGGAAATTGTGGGGAAGAGGAGGACACTGCCTGGAAGTTTCCCGAGGAGGAGCCCGAGGCTGACTCCCCCAGGGGCTCCCCGCTAGCGGAGCGGAGAGGGCTGGAGCCAGCCTGGCCAGACCCCGACCCTGGACTCTCTCTTACCATCGCCCTCACCTGCTCCCACCTTCCTCAGCTCCCCCTGGGAGCGCCTCAGAGTTCCCAGCACCTGTGTGCGGTGACCCCGCGGGGCCTGGGGGCAGCGGTGTAGGAAAACATGCATCCAAAATGGCCAAATCCCGGAGGACTTGGGAGAGGCACGTGCGTGGTTATTTTGGGTTTGGTGGGCTGGGCTCGGATCTCTCTGGCATTCCCGGCCACTGGCCTCTCTCAGAATTGACCAGAATGGAAGGATGGTAGAAATTGAGGCTCCAGGAATAGCGCAGGAATTTGCTTATGCTTAGCCCCTTAACGAGGTGCCTCCCTGCCTGGAGCCCACAGAGGGCTGGAACGGGGAGCGGGGAGGAGGTAGGTCTCAGGCAGCTTCCTCTTTTTCATCCGGGAGGAGGGGGAGGCAGCCCAGGGCTGACTTGAGGCCAGTCTGATAAGGAGCAGCATTTAGAGGCCAGAGTGTCCCTCCTCACGCTGGCCCATCCCTGCTTCTTGAGGGGGTTGCCTGGTAAACTCCCAGCGGCTGGGTTGGTACCTCCCTCTCTCCGGATCTCTGCTCTTTCTGTTTCTGGATCTCTTGGGCCTTGGCAGGCTCGGGGCAGCTCTGGCCATGGGTCTTGGGAAGCCTCATCTCTCTCTCCCTTCCCCAGAGTCAGGCTCAGGGACCCTTTTGTTCAGTGCCCGTGAAGGGGGCAGGTACCAAGCACCCACCCTGTGGCAGGTCAGGAGCCCAGGGGCACCAGGCATCTGCCTTTGCCCCAGAGGAGCTGGGCTGGGTGTGCAGAGACCGTGTAGACCGGCACAGACTCAGCACCGTCCGCAGTGCTGGAGGGGCAGTGGGGATCGTAGCAGGCGAGCGGCAGGGGAAAGGGCAGCCCCAGAGGACCCCTCCCTGGTCCTGGGTCAGCCACGTCACTTCTCTGGACCTTCCTGTTCTTCAGTGTAAAGTGAGGAGTCTGTGATCCCCAAGCCCCTTCTGGGCTTGAGAGTTTCCCTGATTCCAGGGGTCTGGGGGAGGAAGACCCTTCTCAGACGGGTGGGATATTTTTGTTGCCTCCCCTCTGTGTTCCAAACGGGCTCCCAGGGTGGACCTTTCAGCTGGGTCACCCCATGGGGACAGGCTGGGGGCTCGGATGTCACGGTCTCTAGCCTCTCTCCTGTCCTCCTGCACGGGAAACTGGGAAGTCTGACTTTAGGTTCAAGAGCTTGGCTGTCCTCGTGCAGGAGGAGGTGGTCACCCCTTGGGCTACAAGATGAGGTTCAAGCCGCTGAGTGAGGCGCAGAGTCTGCAGGGGCCGGGGGCAGTGTCCAGCCTCCCTGCTGCCCACCCGAGGCCACTCTGTCCGGTCTGTCTTGTGATGCCCTCCACACAGGCTCTCACTTCTGTGTCCTTGGCGTGGTCTGCCTGACTCAGAACGCCCCTCCCATCCTGCATTTTTTTCTCTTATGAGCATTGTTTTTGCACATTTGAAAACTTGGCCAGCCATTTTATCTTTAAGTATTTTTCTCTTTTTTTGACCATACCATGTGGCTTGTGGGATATTAATTCCCTGACCAGGGACGGTACCTAGGTGAAAGCGTGGAGTCCTAACTACTGGACTGCCAGGGAATTCCCTCTTCAAGTATTTTTCTGTTCCCTCTTCTCTGTTTCTGGAACTTTTATGTTATGTTATGTTAGTCGCTCAGTTGTGCCCGACTCTTTGCGACCCCATGGACTGCAATCCACCAGGTTCCTCTGTCTATGAGATTTTCCAGGCAAGGATTCTGGAGTGGGTTGCCATTTCCTTCTCCAGGGGATCTTCCCCACCCAGAGATTGAACCCGGGTCTCCTGCACTGCAGGCAGATTCTTTACCAACTGAGCTACAAGGGAAGCCCTTCTGGAACTTTAATTGCATGTATATTTAGACTGATGTTGTCCTGTAGGTTGTTGATGCACCATTGATTTTTTTTTTTTTCTGTTATTTTTTTCTTTCTGTGCTTCATCTTGTTGCTATGTCTTCAAGACTTTTTCTTGGGCAGTATCTAATCTGATGCTAATAACTCCCCTTCAGTGTATCAGATACTGGGTTTTTCATCTCTAGAAGTTCCATCTGAGTCTTTTTTATATCTTTCATTTCTCTTCTCATTATCCTTATATGTTCCTCTACTTTCTTGTGCTCACGGAACATACAATAGCTGTTTTTCCATCCTTCTGTACTGGTTTCGTCATCTCTGTCGTTTTGGGGTCTGTACTCTTGACTGCTTTTTCTTCTGCTTCTTTGAGTGCCTGGTAGCTTTTGATTGAATGGTAGATATTGTGGATTGAATCTTGCTGGATTTTGTTCTATTACTTCAGATAGTGTTGGAGTTTGTTCTGGCATGCCTTTAAACGGCTCTGTGGTTGCTGTTGAGTTGCTCAGTCGTGTCCGACTCTTTGCCACCCATGGACTATATCCCTCCAGCTCCTCTGTCCGTGGGATTTCCCAGGCGAGAATACTGGAGCGGGTTGTCATTTCCTCCTCCAGTGGAGCGGGTTGTCATTTCCTCCTCCAGTGAATCTTGCTTGTAAGCTTTGTTCGGGTGGACCCACCTTCAGCCTGGGGCTCTCTCAGCTTCACTACGGAGGCCTCGCCCTCTGAGGACACTCCAGCCCCTGGTGTCCTGAGCTTTCTGCTCTCGCTGGTGGGAGTGTGGCCCCGAGTGAGCTCTGCAGGTTGGCTGGCTCCCCGCTTTCTGTTGGCTCTGTCCCCTGGCTTGTGGCGTTTTACCCTATACTTGTGTGGGTCAGGCGGGGAATCCAGGGGACTCTTCTCCAGAGCACCCTCTCTATGCAGTGCCCATCTCTCCAAAGAAAGTGAAAGTGTCAGCCACTGTTGTGTCTGACTCTATCCTATGAACTGTAGCCCGCCAGGCTCCTCTGTCCATGGAATTCTCCAGGCGAGAATACTAGAGTGGGTAGCCATTTCCTTCTCCAGGGGATCTTCCCAACCCAGGGTTCAAACCTGGGTCTCTTGCATTGCAGGCAGAGTCTTTACCGTCTGAGCCACCAGGGAAGCTCTTCTCTCCAGTGTTCTGCCCTGAGAATTCTGTCTCCATGAACACCAATTTCTGTCTCCTCAACTCGACGGGACCACTGGACTCCACGTGGACTCCTCACCCTGAGCTGTTATGTGGGTGCTGCCTCCAGGCAGTAAGCTGGGGGTCACAGAACTCTTTCTTTTGTTTCCTTCTTTCAGAGATCACAGTCCAGAGTTACCTGCTGTCCGGCGTCTGAAGCCCTTGTTTCATGACTTCTGCTGGCTTTCTAGTTGTTCAAGGGGCAAGGGTGAAGCCAGCCTTCACTGTGGCTACAACCCGAGTCTGGCATCATGGGATACTCCCCTCGGGCATTGCTGCCCTCTGGGGCAGGGGTCTCTAGTCATCCCTTCTACAAGAAAGACCCTATAAGCACCATGTTTTTTTTTCCCCATGTTGTATATGGTTTTATTTCTTATCTCTCTACATAGGCTGTCTCCCTGAGCACAAGATGATATGGTATTTTTCTTAGTATCCCTTTTAACTAGTCTAGTGCCGGGCATATAGGAGGCAGCTCATGGTTTTGGATTTTTTGGCTTTTTCTAATATTTTTATTTATTTATTTATTTGGCTGCTCTGAGTCTTAGTTTTGGTGTGTATCAGGATCTGTCCCCTGACCAGAGATGGAACCCCAGGCCCCCTGCATTGAGAGCACAGAATCTTAGCTGCTGGACCACCAGGGAAGCCCCTCATGTTTGTTGATCCAGTGAATAAAAGAGAAGAATGGAAGGAACTGTCAGCTAATTGTGCTGTTACAGGTTGCTAAGAAGAACGATGATGCTGCCTTGGGTGTGAAGTTTTAGATTCTCTCCTTGCTCTGTGGCATTTACACCACGTCTGCATCTGGGTTTTGTTAATTCTGGTTGGGATACTGGTAAATCTGAATGTGTCTAGAGGAGGATGACTAAGATGGTGGGACCTACACCCCATGGGAATTGGATGAGGATTTGGGAATGCTTGTTTGTCTGGGGGTTATCTTTACGGAGTGTTATGGGGAGGAGGGCATACACAGTAGTGGTCTCCCCTCATGTGTGGGATTGATGTGAAATAGGAAGGTTTAAACATGTCCTATGGCTTCAAAGCCGAGATCCCCAAATGCCTAGGACCTGTGGGGATTCCAGGAGGTCAAGGGTGGACCCAGTTCCAGAAAGAACTCTCTAACAGCTGAAGCCGTCCGGCAGAGGAGGGGTGGGCTACCTTGGGAGGTCCTGAGCTCCCACCACTGCTGGGGTTTAAGCAAAGACTGATACTGATAGGGAGTTTTGTTTGGGATTGTAAGAGTAGATACAGTGTTACATAAGATACTCTCCAAGATACTTTTCTACTCAATGATGTCAAATTTTTTAAAATTTATTTTTAGTTGAAGGATAACTGCTTTGCAATATCGTGTTGGCTTCTGCCATACAACAACCTGAATCAGCATTAAGTATACATCCCCTCCCTCTTGAACCTCCCTCCCACCTCCCCATCTTACTCCTGCCTTTGAGCCCATGATTCATACCCTCTCCCAACTCTGCAGCACACACACACACACACACACACACACGTGCACAACCAATTTCGGGAAACATACTTGCAACAATGCTCCCTACTACTCTTGTGACTTTCCTCCCAGCCTCCATTATTGGGCCTCGTCTGGGGCCCTTGATGACTGGCCGCCTGCTGCCGTGCTGGGCCCTGTCGTTCTCCTTCTGCCTGCCTGGCACCCCATGGATGCGGCTGGTCCCGTGTCAGCGCCTCGTCGC
This sequence comes from Cephalophus harveyi, assembly GCA_006410635.1. NCBI lineage: Eukaryota > Metazoa > Chordata > Mammalia > Artiodactyla > Bovidae > Cephalophus > Cephalophus harveyi. The sequence goes on from SJYT01067703.1 coordinate 838,804, forward strand.
ATTGCCTTCTGTGTCTGGACACACAGAGCCTTTGAGACACGATGACTCTGAGCCTCCTGCCTCCCTCACAGCAAACCCTGGCCGTTCCCACACTGGTGAACGTCCCTCTGCTGGGACACTGCTGCCCTAGACCTGGTCGTTGGCTTGTTTCTCTGGGTCTTGGGTCTCTGCCTCTGGGGGAGCCCTCTCCTCCCTGGACTGCTCGCACCCAGGAGATGTCACTCCTGGTTCAGGGGTGCTGGGGAAAGTGAAAGAGAAAGTGCTAGTTGTTCAGTCCTGTCTGACTCTTTGTGATCCCATGGACTGTATAGCCCACCAGGCTCCTCTGTCCATGGGATTCTCCAGGCAAGAATACTGGAATACGTACCCATTCCCTTCTCCAGGGGATCTTCCCAAGCCAGGGGTCGAAACTGGGTCTCCTGGATTGCAGCAGATTCTTTACTTTCTGAGCCACCAGGGTGGCTGGTGGCTGGTCCTGGCCTCAAGCACCTGCCTTTCCCCCTTTCACAGTGGCCTCCAGGGAGCTCCAAATAAGGCTCCAAGCTGGGAAGGATGGGCAGGGCTACAGCTCGGTTGGTGTGGGGGAGGGGAAGGGGTCAGTGTCTCAAGGAGCAAGCCAAGGGTCCCATCTCCCCGAAGCTCTGTTGCTCCACCTCTGTGTGGAAGGAGCCTGGTCAGGTCACTTGTAAGTGGGCTACTGGAGAAGTCTATGCTGCCTCCCCAGCCCCCCTCGTAGCCCCTGCAGTCATCAGGGGCACCGGGGGAAGTCACAGCTAGGCGGGCTCTGGGGTAAGGCTCTGTAGAAAGTGCTTACTGACAGCCAAGTGCCCATCTGTACCCTGAGCAAATGGCCTGAACTTCAGGAACCTCTCTCCCAGCGTGGGGCTCCCTTTCTCTAGCTCACCAGCCAGGCACCATTACAGGTGGGTGTGAGACTCGCTCTTGAACCGGGAATTCTCTGGCCTTGGCCGCCAGACCAGTGTGACCTGCAGAAGCCCCAGTTTCTCCCTCTGCAAAATGAGAGGTACAGGGGCTTCCCTGGTGGCTCAGTGGTAAAGAATCCACCTGCCAGTGCAGGAGACACGGGTTCGATCCCTAGAGCCTGTGCTCCGCAACAAAAGAAGCCGCCGCAAGGAGAAGCTCACGCACTAGCGTGTAGCCCATGCTCACTGCAACTAGAGAAAGCTCTCTGCAGCTAGAAAGGCACAGCAATGAAGACCCAGAAGAACCAGAAATAGATAAATAAAATTATATCTATAAAAAGGGAAGACTGTGAGGGGCTCGAGGATGGGAACTGAAAATCCAGCTGCAGGACTTTGGTGTCTAAGGCTGCTGACTGCCCAGAGTAGCTTTCTCTGTCCAGAGCAGCGTAGACCTGGCTTCTTCCCCAGCAGGTGATCAGAACCCTTGGGAATGAGAGTCCATTCTCCTGGAGGCTGAGAGGGAATGTCCTCTGGAGACTGGTGGATCTGGAGGGCTGGCTCCTGCCTGCACTTGGGCTCACAAAGCCAGCACCCCTGAAGGGAGCCGTGGGGAGAGGAGGCCCATCGCTCCAGGCTTGCTCTGTCCCTCCAGCGTCCACATGATGTCTGGCACAACGCAGGCACTCCGGAGCCCTTGATGACCGAGTGAAGGTGGCCCAGCATCCCGTGGTTAGGGTCGCGCCCCAGTCCAGTGGCATTTCAGCAGGAAGCAGTGCGCCCGGGCTGCTCACTGTTCGATGGAAACCTGAGTGTTCTGTCTCCTCGTTTCCTGCTTGTTCCACTGGAGGGGCGCCAAGACCATAATAAAAACAATGATATAATCACAGCTAATATCTGCGGAGCGCATTCTGTCATGATCTGCAGGATTTTGGCCTAATTCTTGAAATGCACTCACTGGGAAGCAGTTTCCTGGGCTTGTTCTCCATCCCCCGGGGCTTTCTGCACCAATTCCTGGCATCTGTGTAGGAAGACGTTTTCTCCTGTTGTGGAGATAGTAAAAATATATTCACTCTTTCTGTTGGTCTCATCTGCAGTAACTGTTGTCTGCATGCTGCTGTAGGTCCACTGGTGTTTTCCTGAGGGTTTTGTGGGTGATCTTTCTGGTCTCTGTGTGGTTGTCTGTCTGGGACTTGCTCATGTGTGCTTCTGCCAGACATTTACTGGGCACCTGCTGTGTGCTGGTGATTCCGTGAAGAACAGCACAGTCTGTGCCTGCCTGTCCCAGGGCCTCAGGCAGTCCCCGGAGGCGGAGCCGTCTCTCTAAGTCCCTCTCTGCAGGGTCCTGTTAGCACTCAGGGCCTTCACCCTGGGGCTGAAAGCTGGCCTGACAGATGCTGCCAGAGAAATCGTTTTGAGGTCTTCCATTTCTCTATGGGACCCCACTGTGAAAGCACCCAGGCATATGCCCAGAAGTCATCTTACTGTCGTTCCCTCCTGACAGTGGCCTTGAGAAGTGGCTGGACTGGTTTTTTAAAAAATAATTTTATTTATATATATATATATTTTGACTGTGCTGGGCTTTCTTCAGTTGCGATGAGTGGGGGCTACTGTCTAGTTGTGCTGCGGGCTTCTCATTGCAGTGGCCTCTCTCATTGTGGAGCACAGGCTCTAAGGTTGCTTGGGCTTCAGTAATCGAGTTCCTGGGCTCTAGAGCACAGGCTCAGTAGTTGTAGTACACAGGCTTAGTTGCTGCGTGGCAGGTGGGACCTTCCTGGACTGGGGATCAGACCCGTGTCTCCTGCATTGGCAGGTGGATTCTTTACCCTGAGCCACCAGGGAGGCCCTCGACTGGTTTTTTCTAGAGGAGGCCACTGAGCCTCAGAGGGCTGGTGACCCCCAGTGGGGTTGTCCTAAGTATCCTGAGACTCATTCATCCCGCACATGTGAGAGGGCATCTCCTGGCCAACCTGCTCAAGGTCTGTGAATGCAGGAATGAAGAAAAATCAAAGAGCTTATAATTTTGGTGGTGGGGGGTGGAGGCAGATAATAAGCAGATAATAAACAAAACCTGTAGCGACAAATGTTAAGGGGAAGAGCAGGATAGGGAAGGGGGTGAGATAACGGGGTGGCAGCAGGTGTTATGGGTTAAACAGGGTGCTTAGGGAAGGTCTTACTGAGGAGATGACGGTCTAGCAGAGAGGGGAGAAGAGATGGGTGAGTCCTGGGGAGATGTGGGGGAGGTGGGGCCCAGGGAGCAGGCTGTGCAAAGGCCCTGAGGGAGGAGCATGAGAGGTGTGTTGCAGCCCAGCAGGGCTGGAGTGAAGCGAGAGAGGGAAAGTTCAGGGGACTCAGACCCCACAGGCCTTTTAATTTTTATTGGCATATACTCGCTTTACAGTGTCGGTTGGTGCCCCATCTTCTGAGCAATGCTTATTTTACTCATCTGTTTATTTGTCTATGCCAGGTCTTAGTTGCGGCACGTGGGATCTAATTCCCGGACCAGGGATGGAATCCCAGCCCCCTGCATTAGGAGCGCAGAGTCTTAGCCACTGGACCAACCAGGGAAGTCCCCGCAGAGGGTCTTGAAGTCCATTCTGAGGGCCGTAGCTTTTTTGATGGGCGAGGCAGGTGCCATTGGAGGAGTTAGACCAAGCAGACAGACTTGCCTTTCATTCCAGAAGGACCGCGTGGGTGCTGTGTGGTCAGCTGAGTGGGCAGCGGCAGGCACAGTAGTGACTGCCATCTACCAAGCACGTGTTGTGTGCCTGGCCTGGGCAGACCCCTTGCACGCATGTCTTGTTTGATCCTCTTGACAGTTACCCACATCTTCCCGAGGAGGACACCGAGGCTCAGCTGCTGGAGCGGCTGCCTGCTCCGGTCAGTTTGAGTCCAAAGCTCGTGCTCTTGACTGTGGTCCAGTTTTCAGGGCCTAAGGGAGAGACTGTTTAGGATGACAGGTGCAAACATCTGATGTGCGGATCAGGCTGCCCTGTGTCCGATCTCTGGCCTCGCTCAGGTGTTGAGCTGGCTACACAGGAGGGGGTGAGAGACTGTTTGCTGTGGTCGGCAAATTGCTTCCAGGTGAGGGACTAGAGAGTGGAGCCTGTGCCCCGACTCCAGACAGCAGCCTCTTTGGCCCTTGAGGGCCCTGTGTCTTGTGTTTGGCATGTTAGACAAGCTCGGTGACTTAGAGGCCTGGGCTTTCTGCTACCGACTGGGGCTCAGCCTGAGGCCTCTGCAGATGGTGTCCCCTCCCTGGAGGCAGAACCTCCTTCTCTTTCCGAGTGAGTCTGGGCCAAAGTGCCCTCTATTTTATCCATCCCTGTCTTCTGAGCAGTTCAGATCACTTTCAGAATGTCACTTCCGTAATCCTCCTATTTATTGCTCCCAAAAGGAAGTGAGGGGAATTTTTCCTTGTCTTTAAAGAGAATGCTGGGGTTGGAAAATCAGGGTCAGAGAATGCTGGGTGGGGGGTGGGGGGAGGAGC
>SJYT01067703.1:843246-874243 GCA_006410635.1 Cephalophus harveyi
AGTGGGGGAGGGAACCCGGAGGCCCAGGCTGGGTGCAGCTGACCTTGAGGTGGGCATGGAGGGCTGAGGTGAGGTGGGCAAAGAGGGCTAAGGTGAGCTGGGTGGGAAATGGCGGGGGCTGCTCCTTTTGCGTTTACTGTGCTCTTTGGTGTCTGCACCTGGAGGAGGGCCCTGCGCTTCCCTAGCGGCATCCTGGGGACTCAGCTTCTGGTCTCTGCATAAGACCGCTTGCACACATATCTCCTGTTCTCACACATTCCCTCCACTCTCCCCCCTTGCACACTAACATGTAGCATGCACACAGATGCTTGTACATGTGCTTTCCTCTGTGTTGGTTCACATTCATGCTCTGCACATGCCCGTGTGTTTCCTTGCGTGCACACTTAACTTCCCATGCACGCACCGCCCACAGCACCCGTCAGAGGCAGGACCCCGGCTGCCGTTGGCCTGGTGGCCAGGCTTGTGGCAGCAGCGGGGGGCACCCCACAGCACCAGGCCCTCGTCCTCCCCACCCGTGCCTCGGTTCACCTGGCAGAGATGAGGGGACACCTCAGCTAGGAGGGCTGTGCCTGTGACGAGTAACATGCCCTGTAGAATCAGCTGCAGGGGGAGGGGACTGGCCGTGGAAAGCGGGGAGACTCTGAAAGGGGAGCAGGCGGGCCCTCTGCCAGGCTCCCGTGTGTGCGCCACCCTCCCGCCCCCCACCTTGAACGTACACCATCGGCAGAGCCAGGCCTTGGTGGGCCGGGGAAGAGGGCTCGGTGCTGTTTCGGGACCTTTTGGGGGAAGGAAAGGCTCCTTGTTGGCTGCTCAGATTCTAGTGGATTCCCAGCCTTGGAAGCTAAGCAGGCGGGCCCCTGGGTAGTTTCTATTTCAGAACTGACACCACTGCCGAGCGCAGCATCGTCACGGGCCATGGCAATCCAATTAGACTCGGCGCCTCCTTGGGGCGGACGTGGGGGAGGGAGGCCCCCCGGGCTGGTTCTTCCCACCTGGAAATCCAGCAGGCGAACATCCTCATGAGAACATGCGGTCGGAGGCCTGGAGACCGGCTTGGATTCCTGGCTGGCTTGGCTAACCAGCCAGGTGACTGGTCTCAGGGCCTGGATCTTTCTGAGTCTTGGAAGCTCTGGCTCTCACAGGTGAGGGTGAGGAGAGAGGGCCTCCCTGGCCCAGCCCAGCCCCAGGCCCAGGTGCCCTCCCTCCAGGGCCGCTGTGTGCTGGTTGTAAGGTCCGGCTGCCCCTTTGTGGCGTCCTGGTGGTCTGTGCCCCGTGGGGCTGCCAGACCGCACTGGGGACCCTTGGGTCACACCCAAAGCCAGTCTACTGCCGCAGTGTTTCTGTTCTTCCTGCTCAGATAGGTTGTAGTTCATCGACATGTATCACCTTGTCCCAGAAATGATGATTAAAAAACCCCACATACCTGGGTAACATCATCAGTCCTACTTGGGCATGAGTTCATTCATTCCCGCTTAGGTTTCACCACCGGCCAGAACTCTTGTCTGTGCTCAGCAGGTTGATGAGTTGTAGAGGGGCCCTAGCCCCTAGTCTTTGCTGTCTGGACGGTGCAATGCTGTGACTCTGTATCCCTGAGGAGTCCATTTGGGTTTCCTTTTCTTCACTAAGCGACCCTTGCCTCCCCCTTCTTGGGAGCACCTCGTGCGGAGACACAGCCTCAGCTCTGGGGTCTAGAGTGTGGGCCGTGGTAATCTGGCCATGACAATGTCGTGCAGAAGACACCCTGCAGTCAGTGCTCCGGCTGCACAGGAGGTGCTCTGAAATTTCACTGGCCACACGGATATGAAAAAAGCATTCCTTCCACGCTCACGTGTTACTGATGCTGTGGCTTGCTTTAGGCTTTTTTTTGTGCAAAGCACTGCTTAATTTTGGGCTTCCCAAGTGGTGCTAGTTGTAAAGAATCTGCCTGTAATGCAGGAATCTCGGGTTCGATCCCTGGTCGGGGAAGACCCCCTGGAGAAGGGAATGGCAACCCACTCCAGTGTTCATGCCTGGAAAATCCCATAGACAGAGGAGCCTGGCAGGCTACAGTCCATGGGGTCACATCTTTGTCAGACTCTTGTCTGACATGCCTGAGCGCACATCTACTTCCTTTTGCCTCAGTTGTAGGATCTATGTTTAGAAGGCTAATGTCACTCCAGTTTTAATCTGTGGTAGGTAACACAGTTTTTCTTCCTGAAATCTTTAGTGCTGTGGGTGTTAACATCTCCTATCTGGCTGCTGTTTTGAACTTTCACAAATGACTCACCTCAGTGTGGATAGGTGTCCATCCAGGCACCCAGGAACCTTTCGATCTTGAAACACATTTTTTTAGTTCTGAGAAATTTTCTTGAATAATTTCATTGATTTCCACTTGTCATTTTCTCTCTTCTTTCCTCTGGATCTCCTAGAAGTTGGATATTGAATTTCCTGGATTTAGTCCTATGATTTTACTGTCTTTCTTTTTATTGGCCTCCTGCTCCGGGAGATTTCTTCAGCTTTATCTTGTAGACTTCTGTTGAAGTCTATGTTCATTAGCATATTTTTCAGAGAAGGCAATGGCACCCCACTCCAGTACTCTTGCCTGGAAAATCCCATGGACAGAGGAGCCTGGTAGGCTGCAGTCCATGGGGTCGCTGAGAGTTGGACACGACTCAGTGACTTCACTTTCACTTTTCACTTTCATGCATTGGAGAAGGAAATGGCAACCCACACCAGTGTTCTTGTCTGGAGAATCCCAGGGACGGCGGAGCCTGGTGGGCTGCCGTCTATGGGGTTGCACAGAGTCGGACACGACTGAAGTGACTCAGCAGCAGCAGCAGCAGCATATTTTTGATATCTAGGAGGTCTCCTGTTTTCTAAATAGACCTTTTCTGTTTTTATAGCATCTTGTCTTGTTTTCATAGATGCAACCTTTCCTCTTTTACCCTGAAGCTGTTAATAATAGTTTTATTCTGGGACAGAGGATTCTTCCTTATCATTTTTTAAAATTTTATTTTTATTCAGAAATGTTTTATTGGAGTATAGTTGATTTACAGTGCTGTGTTGGTTTCAGGTATACAGCAAAGTGAATTAGTTATATATGTGTCTACCCTTGCGGGCATTTATACCTTGTCGTTTAGTCACTGAGTTTTGTTCAATTCTTTGCCACCCCATGGACTGTAGCCTGCCAGGCTCCTCTGTTCACGGGATTCTCCAGGTAAGAATACTGGAGTGCGTTGCCATTTCCTCCTCCAGGGGATCTTCTCAACCCAGGGGATCGAACTTGGGTCTGCTGCACTGGCAGGCAGGTTCTTTACCATCTGAGCCACCTGGGAAGCCTGTTTATTCCTCAAGTCTTTTTATTCTTGTTTTCACAGGGCGTCAGGGCCTCGGAGGGGACGCACTGTTCTCTGAGAGCTTAGCCAGAGCAGAGTGGCTCTGTTTCATTGCTCCCATTTGTCGTTTTTCACAAACCAGCGTGCTCAGCCCTTGTGAGGAAGGAGTGAAAGATCATTTCATCATGCGTGTCCGTTGCAAGACCCCAGTACCTGGAACTGGGCCGGATTTATTTGAGATTCTCATAACCACTGGCTGAGTGAACGAGTGAGCAAATGCGGGAATTGCAGACAGACTTGGTGACAGAAGTGGGAACTGGGGACTTGCTGGCAGCCCAGTGGTTAGGACTCTGCCCTGGAAGTGCAGGGGGCACGGGTCCCAGCCCTGGCTGCATGTCACGTGGTCAGGCCAAAAACCAACAACAAAACCCGCACAAACCAGCCCCCCGCAAACAAAAACCAGCCAAACAAAGGAGGAAACTGGAGCACAGTTCCGGCAGGTTCCAGTCTGCTCCGAGATGCCAGCCGCTCACTGTGGCTCCAGGCCTGTTGACCGCAGAGCTAACTCGTCGTGGTTGGTGAGGGGTACGCAGTGATGGCTTTCCTCCTTTGGAGTGTTTCTCCGGCTGCCGTGAGCCTGTGTACCTCTGTGATTTTGGAAGGTGAATGAGACGAGTAGGAATAAGCATGAAGCGCCAGCGTGGGCACAGTGTCCCCAGCTCACCTCGCCTCTGTTTCTCATTCTTTAAAACAAGTAGTTGGACCGGGCGTAGCTGAGGTTTCATCCGAGCACCGGCCCTGCCAGCCCACCTTCGTCCTCTCTTGTTTGTATTGCAACAGTGTAACTGCTTGTGGAAAAGACCTGCCCCCACCTCTCCTCTGCTGTTTGACCTAGAATGCCTTTCAGCCTCTCTTCTGCATCCTTTCAGCCCTTCAGATCTGCACGCTCCCATCACGAGGGCTCCCCAGCTGCTCTGGGGCACCCTGGCTCCCTTCTCCCAGCCTACTCGGGCATTGTCACTCTAGAGCAGGGTGTAGAGGAAGGGGCAGAGCCTTGGGAGTCCGGTGATCCTGGTTTGAATTTTAATTCTGTGGCTTACTGTGTGACCTTGGACTGCTTACCTAGTCTCTATGAGCTCCTGTTTCCTCATCTATCCAGGTGGAATTTGTAATAAAAGTTGTCATTATCTCATGGGGTTTATAAGAGAATTAAATGAGACAGGTTTAAAAATTCCCCCTTTAACTTATGACTCGAAATAGATCTGTGACTCAAGAGGATAAAAATAACAATAATCACCAACATGTATATGCATTTCCTTATTTGCCATGAAGGAGTTACTTTTATTATTTTTGTTTTACAAAGCAGGAGACCAAACCGCAAAGAAATAGCTTGCTCAAGTTTGCACACCAAGGACATTTAACTCTTAAGTTTTCTTTTAAGGGCTTGGTGTTAGTATTTATTCCACAGACTTTTTTTACGAGAGGCAACTCTACTTTAGGTTATGACTGGGAATACAGCAGTGAAAAAACAAAGTTCCTGTCCTCAGATTCTAGTGTAAGAGTTGATGGTTGAGCAAGCAAATGCTTGTATAACAGAGTTAATTGCTGGGGAGAAAACTGAGCAAAGTAAGGGCTTCAGGGATGTCTGGGTGGTAGAGGGATGAGGAAGGGGACAAGGGGACAGGGGAGGGAAGAGGGGAAGAGAAGGGAAGGACGAGGGGAGAGGGAAGGGAAGGAGGAGGATGACTTTGTGGAGCCCAGACCCTGGTGCCGCCCTGCCTTCCCTGCCCTCCACTGGGGGCTCCTCCTCGGTGGTCTTCTGGACCCTCAGGACCTTCCCAGGGCCTTGCACCTCCTGCTCTTCCTGGTTTCACGGCCAGCTCTTGCACCTCTTGCTCCTCCTGGTTTCACGGCCAGCTCTTCCCAGGGAAGTCTGTCCACAGCCTGGCCAGGTCACCCCCTTGCCCTGGGCTCACTGCACACACTCAGCTTATGGTCCTCAGTGCCCAGCTGTCTGGCTGTCGGGGCCGTGGACAGACAAGGACAGCGGCCCTGACTGTGATGCTCTTCTCTTCTCTCCCTTACATCTCCAGCATCTAGAGCAGGGGCTGGTATATTTTATCTGTAAAGGACCTGACTGTAAACATTTTAGGCTCTGCGGACCATCCAGTCTTTGCTACAGCTACTCACCTCTGCCCTGTGGCTCAAAGACAAAACAGACACCGATGAGTGTGGCTGCGTTCCAATACAATTTATGTATGGATGTTGAAATCTGAATTTCATATGATTTCTACATGTTGGGAAATATTATCCTCCTTTGGATTTTTTTTTGCAACCTCATAAAAATGCAAAAACCATTCTTTGTTTGCAAGAAACAGGTGATGGCTGGATTCAGCCTGTGGGCTGTGGTTTTATTGACCTCAGATGTAGCCCAGCGTGTGGTGTGGTGTAGGTTCTCGATAGATGTTTGTTGAGTGACTGAATGAGATGTTAGGTGAATGCCTGAATGACATCCTGGCCTTGGGCAGTAGGGAGTGAGCTTGTGAGCTGCTGCTTTCCCTCCATTAACATCATGATTTCGACCCCTTAGCAGGTTCCTTGTAATCCCTTAAAATTAAGGAAGATAGGCAACTGGTTCTTTTTTTAAAAAAGCAGCGTTACTATGATATAATTCGCTACCATCTATTTAAAATTCACCCATTTAAAGTAGACAGTTCAGTAGTTTTCAGCGCATTCTCCATCGTGTGACCCTCATCAGTATCGATTCGAGAGCATTTTGTCACCCCTCCCCCCAGAATAAACACTGTCCCCATCAGCTTCTCTCCTCTTCCCCCAGTTTCCACCCCCTCCCCAGCCCTAGACAATCATTAACGTACTTTTCGTCTCTATCGTGTTGCCTGTTCTGGATGTTTCATGCGAATGGAATCGACCCTATGTGGTCTTTTGTGACTGACTTCTTTCACTTGGCATGGTATCTCAAGGTTCATCCACGTGGAGGCACGTATCGGAACCTCGTTCCTTTCTGAGGCTCAGTCATACTCCACTGCAGGGACGCTCCGCATTTCGTCCTTATCCATTCATCAGTTGACAGACATTTGGGTTGCTGCCACTTTGAATGGTTATGAATAATGAGGCTGTAAGCATGCACATCCGTGTGTGTGTGTGTGTGGACATGTGCTTTCACGTCTCTTGGGAAGATATCTAGACTTGCTGCATCATATGGTGACTGAATGCTGAACGCCTTCAGGAACTGCCAGACTCTTTTCCAAAGCAGGTGCACCATTTTACGTTTCCACCAGCCATGTAGGAGCATTCCAGTTTCCCCACATCCTTGCAGACAACTCTAATTTTTTGAACGATTCATTTATTTTCTGTCTTTTTGATTGGCTGGACTAGTTCTTAAATGGACACACCACCCTTGGTTGTGAGACTGTGGGCTGAACAGGAATATTTCGAGAAGTTTTGTTATTTTCCTTTGTAAGAGCAATGCATGCTTATTAAAAAAAAATAAAACTCTGTTTTGTATTGGAGTATAGCCAATTAACAATGTTGTGATAGTTTCAGGTGGACTGCAGAGGAACTCAGCCATACAGACACATGTATCCATTTTCCCCACCCTGCTCCCATCCAGGCTGCCACGGAACTTTGAGCAGAGTTCCCTGTGCTGTCCAGTAGGTCCTTGTTGGTTACCCATTTTAAATATAGCAGTGTGTACTTGTCCATCCCAAACTCCCTAACTATCCCTCCCCCCATTCTTCCCCACTGGCACTGCTAAGTTCCTTCTCAAACTCTGTGAGTCTGTTTTGTAAATACATTCATTTATATCATTTCTTTTTAGATTCTGCATATAAAGGACATCATAACGATATTTCTCCTTCTCTGACTTACTTTGCTCAGTATGACCACCTCTAAATGCAGGCTTATTAGAGCGGATTTGGGAAACAAAACCTGATACCTCTTTGAGATGCACTAGTCAGGTTTGTTCACAGCCACCAGCTCTTTAAGGGTCTCTGAAGACTGAGGAGGTGGCCACAAGGAGCAGTGCGGTGGCTTAGGATGCAGGCCCCGGGGGCTCAGCCAGCTTTGCTGACAGTTCTGCTGCCGCGGCTGCCAGACCTTAAGACGCTCGTCCTTTCTAGGCCGCTGTTTTCTCATTGGTGGAAAGGATTCACTCATTTATCGTTCATTCGGTAGATATGTACTGGGCACCTACTGTGTGGTGGGCAGAGTGCCTGTCTTCTGGCTTACAGTGGAGGTTCAACAAGGTGACACACGTGCAGAACAGAGCATGGTCTTGGGCACTTTATGAAAAGCGAACATGTTAGTCCCTCAGTCATGTTTGCAAACCCAGTGGACTGTAGCCCCAAGTCTGCAACCCCATTGACTGTAGCCCGCCAAGCTCCTCTGTCCATGGGATTCTCCAGGCAAGAATACGGGAGTGAGTTGCCCCTCCTCCAGGGGATCTTCCCCACCCAAGGATCGAACCCAGGTCTCCCGCCTAGCAGGAGGATTCTTTACTGCCCCAGCCACGAGGGAAGCCCTTGTAGGCACTTTATAAACGATAAGAATGAAAATCCAGAAAACAGGACCTGCCCTTCCTGAGGCCACGCAGCTCCTCAGGGCTCGAGGTTGTGGTCAGGTAACCTCAGGGACTCTCAGGATGGAGAACGCGCACAGCTCATCCTCCCCTCTCACGCCTGGCCCTGGGCTCCAGTTTGGTGGATTCCAGCCTCTGCTCGGACAGTTCAGGGATGAACACCCCCTCCCCCATGGCTGGATGGTCTGGTCTTCACCCTGCCTCTTTTTTTTTTCCTGCTGGTATTTATTTATTTAATTTGTTATTGCAAGATATTTGCTTTACACTACTGTGTTGGTTTCTGCCATACATCAGTGTGAATCAGCCACAGGTAGACATGTATTCCCTCCCTCTTGAGTCTCTCTCCCACCTCCTGCCCCATCCCACCCCTCCGTGTTGTCGCAGAGCGCTGGGTGGAGCTCCCTGCTTGACACAGCAAATTCCCACCGGCTGTGTTTTACATGTGGTAACGGGTATGTTTCCACGCTACGCTCTCAGTTCGTCCCACCCTCTCCCTCCCGCACCGTGCGCCCACAAGTCTGCTCTCTCTGTCTGCATCTCCATTGCTGCCCTGCAGATGCGTTCCTCAGGAGCATCTTTCTAGATTCCCTACCACTCCTGCCTTTTTGGAGCCGTCCTGTGGCCATGACTCCGCGGGCACAGCCAAGGTTGAGCCGGCCGCCTTGTTCTCTCGACCATGCAGGACCCTTTGTCAATAGCTACCCCCGTCTCCTCTCCAGTCCCACCTGCTGTCTTGCCACTACCTCTATCCCCAGACCCACAGCCCGGTGGCCGCCTCTGGACACCGCCCAGCTCGTTTGCTGGTTTCCTGGCCTGGCCGAGCCTTTTCTTGTCGGAGCTCCGCACTCTCAGTGCCAGAATGAGTTGTAAGCCTGGAAGATGACAAATCTTCACCTTTCCCAGCAGGACGGTTTTATGGAAGAAAGTGCTCGAGCAGGAAAGATAACTTCATTCTAAATTATGGAAAAAATAAACTTCCAGCCAAAGCCTGCCCAGTCTCCCCCTCCTGCTCCCACGCTCAGTGCAGGCAGGCAGCCCAGGCCGCCTGCAGCCTCTGGCTCGCTGATGGGCACAACAAGGTCTGCCCACAGGGGAGGCAACTGGAGAATTTCTCCCCCTCTGTCACCCACCTCCTGCCCCAAAAGGGCAGAGCTGTTGATATGTTTCTTGGGCTCCGCTGTACAAGCTGCTGGAGGGAGCTGGTGATAAAAGCCCATTGAAGGTGAAGTCGCTCAGTCGTGTCCGACTCTTTGCGATCCATCCATGGGATTCTCCAGGCAAGAATACTGGAGTGGGTTGCCATTTCCTTCTCCAGGGGATCTTCCCGACCCAGGGATCGAACCCGGGTCTCCCACATTGGAGGCAGATGCTTTAACCTCTGAGCCACCAGGGAAGCCAAAAGCCCATTGATAAAAGCAATTTAGCAGAAACAACGCGGGGAAGGAGAGGCCTCGGAGGCGGCACCATTTGTCGGTCTGATTTTTGTGTCCTAAGGCGTCTTGTCTTCTCTTGGTGGGAGGGATCCACGTGTGTTTAGCATTCCCTCTGCTGCTGCCCTTGGGCTCTGTCGACCTTGTGGTTCTGTAATGGGAGTGTCTGGAAGCCCCACAGCCAGCCCTGCTCTGCCCATAGGCGGCAGCATTGAGGGAGCCGCACTCGGGCGTTCCCCGCTCCCAGGCCTGCTTGTTTGAAAGCCCATCTCTCTCTGGGTTCCCGGCCGACTTACATAACTGTGTTCGTCTGTGTTTACTCATTCAGAAATCCCCCCATCTCTCTGTTCTCCCAGGGTTCTGAATCCATGGGAACAGAGCATCAGGGTAGAATCCCGCCCCTGCCTCCTCCTGAGTCTCGTCCCTGCAGGAAGGGGAGTCCATCTATAGCAGACTTGAGTCCCAACTCGGCGGCTGGGGAGAGCACCCTGGGGGCCGCTGCTCCAGGTGCAGGGACCCCAGGGCCTGAGGGCAGCGCAGGACTTGGGCGGCGAAGGGGTGGTGAGAGGGGTACCCTCGGCGGATAAGGCCGCGTGCATCCTGATTCATGCCCTGGCCGCCACTCGCCAGTCATGTGGCCTTGGAGAAGGTCTTGGAGACCTTTTCTTTTCTGTGAAATGGGATAATAAAGGACCTGCTTCACACGGTGGTTATGAATACGATGCGAGTTAACATAGTCAAGCGTCGAGAACCTGCCTGGCATATAGGAGGCACTGCGGCCGATAGTGGTGACAGTCAGGATGCTTACCTAGCTTTCTTACGGGGTTCCCCGATCCTTACTTCTTTTTTTTAAAGTTGTTTATTTTTGGCCGCGCTGGGGCCTGTTGCTGCATGCAGGCTTCCTCTTGTTGCAGCGAGTGGGGCTGCCCTTCGCTGCAGTCACGGCCTTCTCACTGCAGCGGCTTCTCTTGTGGAACGCGGGCTCTGCAGCACAGGCTCAGCAGTAGCGGCGCACGGGCTTAGTTGCTTGAGGGCACATGGGATCTTCTCAGACCAGGGATCGAACCCATCTTCTCTGCATTGGCAGGCGGGTTCCTATCCACTGTACTGTCAGGGAAGTCCCTATCCTTCTTTCAAAAGTAAGACAGGACGCTTCGTCTGTATTGACAAATATGGAAAACCTTTGTCCTCAGCTCCAGCCCACTGCGATTGCCCTTAGGCTCCTTAGCGCCCACTCACTCTCCCTCCCACACCAGGTGAGAGCAGCCGTGGGCTGATGGCCAGGGGCAGCGGGCGGTGCCTGCTGTGACCTGGAGGAAAAACTCTCACCCCTCCCTTTTCCGTGCCAGCGCCTCCAGGGCTGTGACTGCTGTCTGTGGCCTCTACTCACCGAGGCCAACAGGTAGGAGGAGAGAACTTTGGTGGACGGTGTGGGAGGGCTGGGGGCTCAGGGTCGAGTCTTGGGGGTTCTCGTGGGCTGGAAGTGGAGCTGAGTACCCCCGGTACGGTGCTGTGAGCAGACACATGTCCCTTGGGTGGCCCTGCTCACATTGGAGCAGGTGGGATGTAGATGAGAAAGTCGATCACAAACCAGTGTTCTCAGTGAGCTCGGATGCACTCATTCTCTGACCCCAGACTGGATAATATTTTGTTTTAAAAGAAATTATTTATTTGGCTGTGCTGGGTCTTAGTTGCGGCAGGTAGGATCTATCCCCAACCAGGGATAGAACCTAGGGCCCCCTGCTTTGGGAGCAGGGAGTCATAGCCACTGGACCACCAGGGAAGTCCCTGGACTATGGTTTTTGCCCTCAGGATGCCTACAAAGGGGCAGAGGATGGTTTAATATCAGGAGGGGGGTCTTAGAGCCCTGAATAACCTGGGTCATTGCTTTCCCTTGTGGCACCAGGCACTGTGCTGGGCCACTGCTTTGTGGAATGAAGCGTCCTTCCCTCCCCGAGGTCACACGGTGCAATATGCCAGAGAAGGAATGTAAATGCACGTCTGGGGCATTCCAGAGCCTGTGTTCTTTCCACACGGGGAAGGCCGGCTCTGGGGCAGACTTCCCAGGTCTCTCTGACTTTCTGGAGCGTCGTCGCTGTGAAATCTCTCAGCACGTGGCGCTTGCGTGTTCTCTCTCTGCCTCCCCTCCCGCCCCTCGCCTCCCCTGCCTGTCGTCTCGTCCCCCGTCCGCTGAGACCTGGGGAGGCGGGAGAGCATCGGCTGGCAGCGACAGAGCGGGACGGTGCGGGTGGCCTGGGGCTTCCTTAGGATCTCTGGGCCACCGGGGGAGGCGAGACGTCCTGCGGCTCTGGTGGCTTCCCAGGGGAGAGATGGAAGGAGACGGAAGGCCCTCCCAAGGGCCGCCTGGTGCCGGAGGCCTGGCTGTATCGTGAGGGCGGGAGGTGTGTACCCAGCGGTCCCGCAGCTCCCTCAGCCCTCCAGGCTCCCCACGTCGGAGCCGCCGGACTCCTCCTGTCTCCCTCCCCGTTGCCTCTGTAAGGCTGCTGTGTGCTTCTCCGCTGCTGGTGATTGGAAGGTTCCACGTGTGCTGTGGGATTGGCCCGGAGATGTCCAGGGCCTGACTGCTCCGGACATGGGGATGAAAAGTTTTCAAGTTCAGACAGGAACAGGCTGCAACCCTGGTCCACCTCAGGGAACACAGCGAGCCCTTTGGGACCCAGCCGGTTACACCTGGCTGGTGACACGTGGCTGGTTGCGCACTGCCCAGTTAGTGCCCTGGTGTGGGAGAATCACAGCAGGCCAGCTGGTCCAGAGCCCCCCTGGCCTGGGGACCCTGGCCTTCCTTCCAGGCCCCCTCCCGCCCCCATCCCATCCTCTCATCCTCTCTCCTCCGCTGCCCCAGCCCCCACTCCGGCCCAGCCCTGCTCCCTGGCCTCTACCTGCCTTCCCTGAGCCCCAGCCTCTGTACCTTTGAGGGCACCCCCTCCCTTTCACGCCCTCTGCCCTCTTCCCTTAGCCGGCAGCTAGGGCTGGGGGAGGTCGGGGGCTGAGCTCGGCACAGGTCCAGCCCACGGCGCCCACTCGCTGGGAGCGGGGTTGCAGGGGGCGGGGAGCAACCTCCGGTCACCTGGTCGGGTCACCTTGATGGGGCTGCACTCCGAGGGCGAAACAAAGCCAAGCCCAGGGCCCTTGCCTGAGGCAGCCGCCCGTCACAGTCGAGAGGCTGAACTCGTGAGAGATGGTCACAGAGCCAGCAGGGACAAACCAGATGAGACGGCAGAGGCTCCTGGGTCTGTCTCTGTGGACATGGTGGGAGCCCAGGGGTCTGGGGCCAGCCCCGCTCTGGCCACTGGCTTGTTTGTGCGTCTTGACTCAGCGCCAGGGCCTCTGGAGATTTCCTCTTTAAGGACTGAGTGGGTTGGGGGTGCTCCTCCCAAAGGCCCTTCCAACCCCGCCTGCTTTACACCCACCATTCTTCAGGTGCTTTCTGTGGGTCAGGGGTCAGGTCTGACTCCATCTCATCCTACCCGCCCATGCCAGGCTTTCAGAATTGCCCCCACTTATGAGGATACAGATATAGATCCCTGATAGCTCAGTTGGTAAAGAATCCGCCTGCAATGCATGAGACCTTGGTTCAATTCCTGGGTCGGGAAGATCCCCTGGAGAAGGGAAAGGCTACCCTATTCCAGTATTCTGGCCTGGAGAATTCCATGGACTATATAAGTCCATGGGGTGGCAAAGAGTTGGACACGACTGAGCGACTTTCACTTTCACTATAGATGAGAAAGCCAGCCTTGGGAGCCAAGGTTATAATCTGGCCCCTAAGTCAGATCCGGGCCCAGTGATGTTACTATTTTCAGAGCCAACATTGAAGCCCTGAAGAGATCTCACAAACTTGAGGATTCTGGCTTGAAAGAGATGAAAGGAGGTCCATTGCCTGGAGCCCAAATGGCCCAGAGATGACTGTTGGCTCCATCTGAGCCTCAGGTATCACAGCGGGGTGGGGCCTGTGCTTTCCTGACACCCCCCTCCCCCCATCCACCCAGGTCTTGATGCAGCCGGCTACATGCCTGGGTGTCTGGCTGGACTTGCTCATTCCCATGTTCTGCCTGCGTCTGCAGGTTTGAGTTGCAGACCCTGATTTAAGGTGTGCTGTACCTCAGTCCGGAGAAGGCGATGGCACCCCACTCCAGTACTCTTGCCTGGAAAATCCCATGGATGGAGCAGCCTGGTAGGCTGCAGTCCATGGGGTCATCTGTGGCCTCTACTCACCGAGGCCAACAGGTAGGAGGAGAGAACTTTGGTGGACGGTGTGGGAGGGCTGGGGGCTCAGGGTCGAGTCTTGGGGGTTCTCGTGGGCTGGAAGTGGAGCTGAGTACCCCCGGTACGGTGCTGTGAGCAGACACATGTCCCTTGGGTGGCCCTGCTCACATTGGAGCAGGTGGGATGTAGATGAGAAAGTCGATCACAAACCAGTGTTCTCAGTGAGCTCGGATGCACTCATTCTCTGACCCCAGACTGGATAATATTTTGTTTTAAAAAAAATTATTTATTTGGCTGTGCTGGGTCTTAGTTGCGGCAGGTAGGATCTATCCCCAACCAGGGATAGAACCTAGGGCCCCCTGCTTTGGGAGCAGGGAGTCATAGCCACTGGACCACCAGGGAAGTCCCTGGACTATGGTTTTTGCCCTCAGGATGCCTACAAAGGGGCAGAGGATGGTTTAATATCAGGAGGGGGGTCTTAGAGCCCTGAATAACCTGGGTCATTGCTTTCCCTTGTGGCACCAGGCACTGTGCTGGGCCACTGCTTTGTGGAATGAAGCGTCCTTCCCTCCCCGAGGTCACACGGTGCAATATGCCAGAGAAGGAATGTAAATGCACGTCTGGGGCATTCCAGAGCCTGTGTTCTTTCCACACGGGGAAGGCCGGCTCTGGGGCAGACTTCCCAGGTCTCTCTGA
Organism: Cephalophus harveyi; assembly: GCA_006410635.1. Taxonomy (NCBI): domain Eukaryota; kingdom Metazoa; phylum Chordata; class Mammalia; order Artiodactyla; family Bovidae; genus Cephalophus; species Cephalophus harveyi. The sequence goes on from SJYT01067703.1 coordinate 857,508, forward strand.
CTTTCTGGAGCGTCGTCGCTGTGAAATCTCTCAGCACGTGGCGCTTGCGTGTTCTCTCTCTGCCTCCCCTCCCGCCCCTCGCCTCCCCTGCCTGTCGTCTCGTCCCCCGTCCGCTGAGACCTGGGGAGGCGGGAGAGCATCGGCTGGCAGCGACAGAGCGGGACGGTGCGGGTGGCCTGGGGCTTCCTTAGGATCTCTGGGCCACCGGGGGAGGCGAGACGTCCTGCGGCTCTGGTGGCTTCCCAGGGGAGAGATGGAAGGAGACGGAAGGCCCTCCCAAGGGCCGCCTGGTGCCGGAGGCCTGGCTGTATCGTGAGGGCGGGAGGTGTGTACCCAGCGGTCCCGCAGCTCCCTCAGCCCTCCAGGCTCCCCACGTCGGAGCCGCCGGACTCCTCCTGTCTCCCTCCCCGTTGCCTCTGTAAGGCTGCTGTGTGCTTCTCCGCTGCTGGTGATTGGAAGGTTCCACGTGTGCTGTGGGATTGGCCCGGAGATGTCCAGGGCCTGACTGCTCCGGACATGGGGATGAAAAGTTTTCAAGTTCAGACAGGAACAGGCTGCAACCCTGGTCCACCTCAGGGAACACAGCGAGCCCTTTGGGACCCAGCCGGTTACACCTGGCTGGTGACACGTGGCTGGTTGCGCACTGCCCAGTTAGTGCCCTGGTGTGGGAGAATCACAGCAGGCCAGCTGGTCCAGAGCCCCCCTGGCCTGGGGACCCTGGCCTTCCTTCCAGGCCCCCTCCCGCCCCCATCCCATCCTCTCATCCTCTCTCCTCCGCTGCCCCAGCCCCCACTCCGGCCCAGCCCTGCTCCCTGGCCTCTACCTGCCTTCCCTGAGCCCCAGCCTCTGTACCTTTGAGGGCACCCCCTCCCTTTCACGCCCTCTGCCCTCTTCCCTTAGCCGGCAGCTAGGGCTGGGGGAGGTCGGGGGCTGAGCTCGGCACAGGTCCAGCCCACGGCGCCCACTCGCTGGGAGCGGGGTTGCAGGGGGCGGGGAGCAACCTCCGGTCACCTGGTCGGGTCACCTTGATGGGGCTGCGCTCCGAGGGCGAAACAAAGCCAAGCCCAGGGCCCTTGCCTGAGGCAGCCGCCCGTCACAGTCGAGAGGCTGAACTCGTGAGAGATGGTCACAGAGCCAGCAGGGACAAACCAGATGAGACGGCAGAGGCTCCTGGGTCTGTCTCTGTGGACATGGTGGGAGCCCAGGGGTCTGGGGCCAGCCCCGCTCTGGCCACTGGCTTGTTTGTGCGTCTTGACTCAGCGCCAGGGCCTCTGGAGATTTCCTCTTTAAGGACTGAGTGGGTTGGGGGTGCTCCTCCCAAAGGCCCTTCCAACCCCGCCTGCTTTACACCCACCATTCTTCAGGTGCTTTCTGTGGGTCAGGGGTCAGGTCTGACCCCATCTCATCCTACCCGCCCATGCCAGGCTTTCAGAATTGCCCCCACTTATGAGGATACAGATATAGATCCCTGATAGCTCAGTTGGTAAAGAATCCGCCTGCAATGCATGAGACCTTGGTTCAATTCCTGGGTCGGGAAGATCCCCTGGAGAAGGGAAAGGCTACCCTATTCCAGTATTCTGGCCTGGAGAATTCCATGGACTATATAAGTCCATGGGGTGGCAAAGAGTTGGACACGACTGAGCGACTTTCACTTTCACTATAGATGAGAAAGCCAGCCTTGGGAGCCAAGGTTATAATCTGGCCCCTAAGTCAGATCCGGGCCCAGTGATGTTACTATTTTCAGAGCCAACATTGAAGCCCTGAAGAGATCTCACAAACTTGAGGATTCTGGCTTGAAAGAGATGAAAGGAGGTCCATTGCCTGGAGCCCAAATGGCCCAGAGATGACTGTTGGCTCCATCTGAGCCTCAGGTATCACAGCGGGGTGGGGCCTGTGCTTTCCTGACACCCCCCTCCCCCCATCCACCCAGGTCTTGATGCAGCCGGCTACATGCCTGGGTGTCTGGCTGGACTTGCTCATTCCCATGTTCTGCCTGCGTCTGCAGGTTTGAGTTGCAGACCCTGATTTAAGGTGTGCTGTACCTCAGTCCGGAGAAGGCGATGGCACCCCACTCCAGTACTCTTGCCTGGAAAATCCCATGGATGGAGCAGCCTGGTAGGCTGCAGTCCATGGGGTCACGAAGAGTCGGACACGACTGAGTGACTTCACTTTCACTTTTCACTTTCATGCATGGAGAAGGAAATGGCAGCCACTCCAGTGTTCTTGCCTGGAGAATCCCAGGGACGGCGAAGCCTGGTGGGCTGCCGTCTATGGGGTCGCACAGAGTTGGACACGACTGAAGCGACTTAGCAGCAGCAGCAGCAGCAGTACCTCACGCCTTAGGCCAACAGCTACGCCGCAGCATGAGGGCAGGAGGCAGGCCTGGCTGTCCGTCAAATGTGAACCACTCAGCTGCTCTTCCCAGTTGTTCCCAAACCCGGCAGGGACTCTGGGCTCCTCTGTTGGCCCCTCAGAGCCCCCGGTCCAGCCTCTAGATGAGGAAATTGGCAAGAATTCCCCTTCTCCGGGAGGTTGGTCCCCAGCCCCAGGCTGGGCTGCGGCGGTGAGCTGGTGTCTGCTTGCTGCTCACCTTTCAGTCCAGAAAAAAGTCACCTCCCTGCCACCAGGCGTGTCCTTTTCAAATTAAGGTGATTGTTTCCCTGACTGTTTCTCTGCCCCTTGGTTTCTGTTTACTGGTAGGTTGAACCCGGGAGACCCACCTCCCCACCCCATGAGTGTTGCCAAAATGCCGCGCAAGGAGCTTGTATCAATATTTTGGCCCCCAAGCAAAGGGGAGCAGAATGTAAGGATGTCAGCTCAGGCGGTGGGTGCGGCGGGATTGGCCAGGGTTCCCGGGGGGACAGGCAGGCAGGATGCTAATGCTGGGCCTCCCACACAGGGCGGGGCCCAAGGGGAGCCTTGGTGGAGGTGGAGGTTTCCTGCACTCAGCGTCGGTCTGTCCAGCTGCTTCCTCTCGATAGAGCGGTCAGACAATGCCTTGTTGACTCACCTCCCAGGGCTGCTGGTGGACAATATGTCAGGGTCAGTTCGGGAGCCGTGCTGTGCCGGTCACCTGCTCCCAGGCTCGTGCTCGGGAGGAGCCGGTGGCACCGGGAACCGTGGCGCTGCTGACTCCTGGTGTCCCAGGGCCCGTCCTGGCTGGGGTGCCTGTTGCCCTTTGGTTTCCCAGTAGCTTGTCTTCCTCCTCCTCTGTGCACAGCTGATTCAGAACCGCCGAGGCTCCGTGCTGACCAGCTGCCCGCCTGCCTTTCCAAGTCCAGCTTTGGCAGACCTCCTGCACCCCCGGTTTGAGGTTCTGTGGGTTTGGCGCAGTCCCTGGGGCCCCGGGTCTCTACCCATGCATCCAAGACCTGGATGAGCTTCCGACGAGAGAGACAGCTGTGGGACTCTTTAATCTCCTCCAGTGGGTTGAGGATTAAGCAATTTTTTGGTGGGTTTGTTATTGTGTATTATGTTTTTTTTTTTAAACAAAGGCTATTGTTTTTGAGTGTTTTCTCGGTTCCTGTCATGCTTGCTAAGTGGTACTTTTCATGACTTATCCAAATTAATTCTTCCAGTGACTCTTTCTCTAAGAGTATTTGTTTAAATTTCTTTTTTAAAAAATTATTTACTGATTTCTTTTGGCTGCTCTGGATCTTTGTTGCTTTTCAGTGGCTTCCCTTGTTGCGGAGCGCAGACTTTAGGGCTACTGGGCTTCGGTAGTTGTGACTCTCGGCCTCTAGAGCACAGGCTCAGTATTTGTGGTGCACGGGCTTAATTACTCCACCACATGTGGGATCTTCCCAGACCAGGGATTGAACCCATGTCCCCTGCGTTGGCAGGTGGAGTTTTATCCCCTGGATCACCAGGGAAATCCCATAAATGCTGTTTATATAGAGAGTTGCAAAAATGCAGTGTCACTTAGAATTGTTTTTAGTAGTTCATTGGAAATTGGTATCAGTAGCCTGAGATGCATTCTTTCCCTCTGACTCAGTAATTCTGTTCCTTAGAATTTATACTAAGGAACTAATTATATATAGGTGTATATGTATAGACGTAGATACATATGTGTATATACATATATATCTTCTTTGTAATGTTACTTACAATTGTTAAAAATTGGAAACATACCAAATTATCAGCAATGGATGTTTAGTTTGTAAATTTTGATACAGTACAGGCTTTAAAAAAAAGACCATACCTTTGGGACTTCCCTGGTAGTCTAGTGGTTAAGACTCTGTGCTTCCCGTGCAGGAGGGGGTGCGTGTTTGACTCCTGGTCAGAGAACTAATGGCTTCCTGGTGTCTCAGTCAGTAAAGAACCTGCCTGCAATCCTGGAGACCCCCTGCAGCGCAGGAGACCCAGGTTCGATCCCCGGATCAGGAGGATCCCCTGGAGGAGTAAATAGCAACCTGCTCCAGTATTCTTACCTGGAAAATGCCATGGACAGAGGAGCCTGGTGGGCTATAGCCCATGGGATCGCAAGAGTTGGGCACGACTTAGCGACTAAACCACCACCAGAGAACTAAGCTCCTGTTTGCTGCATGGTGCAGCCAAAAAAAAAAGAAAAAGAAACATCGAGCCTTCAAAAGCTATATACAGTGATTCTAGATAATATTTATGGAAAACTATCAAGCAAATACTATAAGATGTAAAACTGCATATACTATAAATTCCAATCCTTTTGCAAGATGAAGAAAAAAAGAGTAGAGGAAATACACCAAAAATGTTAATGATGGTAGTGATCGTTAGTGATTTTTATTTCCTGTTTTATGTTCTTCTGTGATTTCTGAAATTTCTTCAGGGATTTCCCTGGCGGTCCAGGGGTTAACACTTTGCCTTCCAGTGCAGGGGGTGCAGGTTTGATCCCTGGTTGGGGAGCTAGGATCCCACATGCCTGGGGCCCAAAAAACATAAAACAGAAGCAATATTGTAACAAAGTCAATAGAGACTTAAATTTTTTCTTTAGTAACCTACAGTAACAACAAAAAGGTCTTGGGTGTCCGGGGATTTCTGGGTGCTTATGAAACAGAAAAGACCCTCCTGCCTGTGACCCCAGGTCTCCAGCGCTTTCCCTTAGCAGAGCGTGGGGTGAGCGGAGCCTCTGCCCTGGGTCCCCATTCCTTCTTTCCTTCTCCATCATACTCTGCCCCTCCAGTGTTCTCCCTGAATTGGCTGTAAATTTACAATTGAAAGATGATTTTAAAAATATGCATTCTTTTTCTCTGTCGTGTTTCCTGCGTGTTCTGACAAGGAGGCATTTTCTGCGTCTCCCTCTGAAAGAAAAGCTTAATTGAAGTTCCTTTCATGTGATCCCAGTTGATTTTTCTTCTCTGCAGTTCAGATGGTCTTTGTCAGATAGAAGAATTTTCTGCTCTGGCCTTCCAAATGGGCTCTGAAAGCCCAATTTAAAATGAAGCCGTGCTGCCACGGCCTGTTAGGTAATACTGGTCGGGCCAGGTTTCACACAGGCGTGAAGAAGGGAAGCTTGCAGTTCTGCTGGCATTTCTGTGGCTGATGATACGATTGAACTTGACCCCCACACGAGCCCAGAGAACACCTACGGTCCTGGCTCAGAACAGCCTTTGTGCTTGTGTTTTGTGGATATTGATCAGGACGTGGTGTATCACGTGGCCTTGAAGACCCGACATGTGTTGTTTGGATAAATACTGGCCTTTGCGGCAACCTTCGCTCCCAGCAGTGAGATATCCTGTGAGCTTGTTGTGTTCAGGTGGACAAAGAGAATGGTCTCCTGTTGCAGTTAAGAAGACAGATTTTGGATCAGAGCGATTTAGATCCTGACCCGCTAGCATGGTGATTTTATATGTGAAAGTGAACGTGTTAGTTGCTCAGTTGTATTCAACTGTTTGCAACCCCATGGACTGCATCCCACCAGGCTCCTCTGTCCATGGAATTTTCCAGGCAAGAATACTGGAGTGGGTTGCCATTCCTTTCTCCAGGGGATCTTCCTGACCCAGGGATCGAACCCAGGTCTCCTGGAGTGCAGGTGATTCTTTACCATCTAAGCCACCAGGGAAGCGAATTTATATATGACATATATTTACAGGCTTCCCTGGTAGCTCAGGTGGTTAAGAATCCTCCTGTAATGTAGGAGACCCGGGTTTAATCCCTGGGTTGGGAAGATCCCCTGGAGAAGGGAATGGCAACCCACTCCAGTGTTCTGGCCTGGAGAATTCCCTAGAACACAGTCCATGGAGGTTGCAAAAAGTCTGACACGACTGAGCAGCTTACACTATATATTTATTTTGAGGAATTGGTCCACATGATTGTGGCAGCTGAGAGGGCCTACCATCTGCTATCTGCCAGCCAGAGACCCAGGTGGTGAAATTCTGAGTCCAGAGGCCTGAGAACCAGGGGAGCCAATGGTATAATTCTTCGTCCAAGGACAGGAAATGAAGTGGGATGGCCCAGCTCAAATACTGAGGCAAGAGAAGACGGGCGAGTCCCTCCTTCCTCCCCCTTTTGTCCTATTTGGGCCCTCAGTGGATGGGATGATGTCCACGCATGTTGGGGAGGGCCCCCTACTTTACCTGGTCCACCAGTGCAGGTGCTGACCTCACCCGAAACTCCCTCATCCAGAAATAGAGTTTAATCTAGGCACCCCCCAGCTGGTCAAGTTGACCCATAAAAGTCACCTTCACAAGTGGCATTAAGCACCTCCACATTCTTGTGCAGCCATCACCACCGTCCATTTCTAGAACTTATTCATCATTCAGAATTAGAACTCTGTAGCATGGACATAAATACGCTACCGTGTGTAAAACAGCCAGGTACTGGGAAGCTGCATACAGCACGGAGAGCTCAGCTCAGGGCTCTGTGATGACCTGGAGGCGTGGGATGGGAGAGGGGGTGGGAGGCTCCGGAGGGAGGGGACAGATACACACTTACAGCTGATTCATGTTGTTGTACAGCAGGAACTAGCACAACATTGTAAAGCAGTTACCCTCCAATTAAAAATAAAAAAATATACTATACCAAAAAAAGAGAAGAAGCTGGATCTCTATTCCCTTAAATACTAAATCCCCTTCCAGTCCTGATATGTACTGGAGTCCCAAGGGTCAGAGGCGGGAGCTATTCAGAACCAGAAAGAATGAAAGCCCACTTTCCGCTGGTCCCTACCTGTCCCCCGCATGCTCTCCATTCCCACTCAGCTGGTCCCTGGTCGTCTTGGATGCCTCCTTGGCATCCTCTTGCCTGCGGAGTGGCTGGTCCTCTGGGTGGACTTGGACGTCACACGGACTCCTGGGCTCCTAAGGGCATCCTGCTGGGATGGCTGGGATGGTCACTTCCCCAGGTCACCGCAGCATGTCAGCTGTGTCTCTGTGGATGGCCTGCCCGCCTGCTCAGGAAACCTGAGCCCCCCTGGCCTGGCGGAGCCCGAACACCAGCGTTTACAACCTCTAAAAGTGGCCTGTGTTCTCCTGAAGCTGATGGAGCTGGTGAAAACAGTTCTCTTTTTTTCTCTTCTTAAATGTTTCCTAAATATTTACTGGATCTTCTCACAATTTCTTCTTATGCTGGCTTCTGGCTTCAGCTTTCTCGCATGGGGAGGTGGGGAAAAGGTTCTGGGCTCTGTGCTGATTTTCTGCTGGGGGTGGGGAGGCTCCTGCCTAAAAGCAGAAGGCAGGAACTGGCACTTGGTATCTGAAGGGGGTCACCCTTTGGCGATGGGCTTCTCCGGGCCAGCTCTCAGGACTGGCCCGTGGCTCGGTGGCACCTGTGTGACCTTGAGCATGCTTCTTGACCTCAGCTTCAGCTTCCTCACCAGTGAGATGAGATAATAATAGCATGTGCCTACAGAGATGTGAGGCCTCCGCGAGATAATCTGTGTGAAATGCCTAGCGTGGCGTCTGGCACACATGGGATGCTCTAAAAACGTAAGCTACTGCTATTTTTATTGGCAAACTTTATTTTTGTTGTTTCCAGCCATTCGTTTCTCTCCACCTTTTCTTTTTGTGGCAGCTCTGATGCACACCCCCACTCTGCCCCCGCTGGGTCCCTCATCCTTTCATTGCCCCCTTTCTCCTCTGGTGGGGGCGTCCCAGGTGGCTCAGTGGTAAAGAATCTGCCTGCAGTGCAGGAGATGCAGGAGACATGGGTTCGATCCCTGGGTCGGGAAGATTCCCCTGGAGAAGGAATGGCAACCCACTCCAGTATTCTTGCCTGGGAAATCCCATGGACAGAAGAGCCTGGGTGGCTACAAGTCCCTGGGGTTGCAAAGAGTCAGACACGATTGAGCATACACGCACGTTCCTCTGGTGGAGCCCACTCTGGGGAGGGTCTCAAACTGTGGCCCTGCCAGGTTCAAGGGTAGAAGTTCAAGTCTGGCCTGTCCCCACCTGATACGAGTTATGGCCGAGTGATGCCTTTGCGTTTCCTTACTTCCTCTGACCTGGAGCTCTCTCCCTGCTGGGATAGTTTGTTCTATCTTTGTCATTTTCTCCACTTTGGGGTAAAAAAAGGAGCTGAATTGTAAGGAGCCCCTCTGTACCTGGAGCTGCCGGGCGCATTCCCAGGCTCGCCAGCTCGTCCCAGCAGTCTCAGAGCCTAGTGATGGTGTCATGCCTGTCTTCACAGGGCAGGAAACTGAGGCAAAGGGAGGCCAAGGAGGTGGCCAGAGGTCAGGGGGATAGTGGAGGGGACTTCTCTGGTGGCCCAGTGGCTAAGACCACGCACTCCCACTGCCAGGGTCTTGGGTCAGGGACTTCCTGATCAGGGGACTAGAGCCCACACGCTGCAACTAAAAAAGACCTGGCGCAGACGAGTAAATGTTACAGAAAAAAAGAAGGGGACAGTGGGCCTCGGTGACGCCTGGATACTGTGAAGCTATAGCGTGCTCTCTGCATTGATGGCTGACCACACGGTTGCCCTGCCCCCCATCACTGCGTGGCTGGGGGTCCTCAATTTGTCCACCTGGAAATGGGGGTGTCAGTAGCGTGAGGTGCTGATGACACCATGAGCCTGGTGTGGGGAATGTGAGCCCCCTCCTGGGGTTGATGTCCTGAGGATCCTGACTCTGGGAACCCACAGAACAAGCTTCCTGACTTCTTCTGGACACAACCTCGGGGGTCTGATGTCAGGTATCATGTCCTTCCCAAAGTCCTCTCCATTTCTTAAACCTTTTTAAAAGACTGCAGTATAATACGCATGACATAAAATTTACAATTTTAACTATTTTGAAATGTCCAGTTCATTGGCATTAAGGACATTCACATCATCTTGCAGCCATCACCCATACCTAGTTCCTTGACTTTTTCATTGCCCCCCAAAAGAAGAAACCTTGCACCCTTTAGCCATCACCCCTAGCCCCCCTGAAACCCAGCCCCTGGCAACCACTCAACTGATTCCTGTCTATGGATTTGCCTATTCTGGGCGTTTTCTATAAATAAAATCATACAATATACAGCCTTTTGTGTCTGGCTTATTTCAACCATTAGCATAATGTTCTCAAGGTTCACTGACGTGGTAGCATGTATCAGTACTTCATTCCTTTTTATGGCTTGAATAATATTCCGTGGCATGTATATACCATATCTTGTTTATCTGTTCGCCTGTTGATGGACGTTTGGGCCATTTCCATCTTTTGACCATTGTGAATAGAGCTGGTGTGAACATGCATACGCACAGATTTGTTTGGACACCTGTTTTCAATTCCCCTGGGAATATGCCTCGGAGTGGAGCTGCTGGATCATGTGGTAATTCTATGTTTCACATTTTGAGGCTCTGCCAAGCTATATTCCACAGTGGCCACACCATTTTATATTCCCACCAGCACTGTAAGAGGGCTCCAGTTTCTCTACATCCTTGCCAACACTTGTTATTTTCCATCCAAAAAAAGTTATGACCGTCCCCATGGGTGTGAAGTGGTAGCTGGCGGTGGTTTCAATTTGCATTTCCCTGATGGCCAACAACATCGAGCATTCTCCTTCAGTTTTAACGTTCCCACTTTCTCATGACCCAGTTCCTAGGTCTTCCTGAGACCATGCTGTTCATGGTTTTCCAAGCGTGGCCTCATTAGTCTCGTCCCTGTTCACGACCCTCGGATCCAAGGGCGGCCCTCTATGGGGATGGAGGTCCCACTTCACTCTTTCCAGAAGCGCTGCTATCTTTCCCGGAGCCCCCCTGAATGGCGCCATCCTTTGCTCCAGCTCCTGGGGTCCCTCAGGTTCTGACTCTTTCCTCCCAGCTGATCCCAGCTGTTTCCGCCTCATCTTTCTCACTTTTGGGCCCCTGGCTCTCTCTTCCAGCCTGGTCGGGGTGAGGACAGCCTGGCACACAACTCCTCCACCCCCTCATCTGTGGGCAGTGACTAATCCGTCCGGCCATGACAGCCCCCAGCCGGAGCATCCCCCTCTTGTCTGTGGGATTATTCTGAGAGTCTCCTAAGAGCCTGGCTTCCTCAAGTCCAGGAACCTCGTTCCCTCCAAGTGTGACTTGAAGGCGCCGTTTTGCATCTCCGGGGTGGGTTTACAGTTTCAGGCCTATTTCTGACCGAGGAATCAAAGACTGCCCCTTGGTGATGGAATTCCAGGCATGGCTGAGCAGATGGAGGAGGTATTTTGGGGGGCAGAGACTTTGTGCCTGTGTTCCAGAAACCACTCCCGCATCTGCCTCTGAATTAGAGACCCGGCCCATCCTGGAAAGACTAGGATCACTTCCTGCTCAGGGCCTGTCTGGTGAGACCTGGCCTGCCTGCCTCGGTGCCTCGGGCCCGTTTCTCGCAAGTGCAGGGTGTGGTCGTCTGTCATTGATCTGTGTGCACAGAGCGTTTCCTTTAAATGATGACTTGGTTAGTATATGAAAATTTGGTTTGCTGCAAAAATAAAATAACAACAGAGTAATCGAGTAAAATGTGAGAGACCCTGTCTCCAAGCCCACCCCCCACCCCAGTGCCCTTCCCAGGGGGAACTGCAGGTGAAACCTGGTGTGGACTGTGGATCCTCCAAGGCCTTTCCTTCTGGTGCATTCATTTTTTTCACATCTAAGGACAACTCCAGAATAAATAGGGCTTCCCAGGTGGTGCTAGTGGTTAAAGAACCTGCCTGCCAGTGCAGGAAATGTAAGAGACTCAGGTTCGATCCCTGGGTTGGAAAGATCCCCTGGAGAGGGGCATGGCAACCCACTCCAGGATTCTTGCCTGGAGAATCCCATGCACAGAGGAGCCTGGTGGGCTACAATCCATGGGGTTGCAGAAGAATTGGACCCAACTGACTGACTGAACACTCAGCACACATGCAGGATAAATAACGCCATTAGGCTGAGCGCATCGAAGAGAAAGGGTTCAGGCGTGCACCGGAGTGATGCTTCTTAAAAGCCAGACAGCAGCTGGAATTTTCCTCCCCAGGTGGGGCTTGAATGAGGGGGACCAGGAGGGAAAACCTTGAGGGAGGAGGGTGAAGGCTCTTAGGGAGCAGACACCAGGAAAATGGATGGACCGAGGCCCAGACAGGGCCCTGCCATTTATGCTGGTCTCCATCACAGAGTCAGAGCCGCAGCTGCCCCGGGTCAGTCCCCGCTCCGCACTCCCTGCCTGTGTCCCTTTGAGCAAATGTAGGTGACTCCCTGGGCCCCAGTCTCGTCAATTATGACACAGTCAAGGCCTCGCTTGTCACGAGGAGTTAGCGCTGAAGCATGGCTGCGAAGGTGCGGTGTGAAGCTTGGCTCGCGGTCCCTGCTGAGTGCCAGGCCCGGGGACCGCGTTCCTTCCCCTGCTTTGCCTGCATCCGCTCAGCATCGGTCTTTGACCTTCCTCGCTGGCCTTTCTCCCCGTGGCCAGAGCAGAGCTAAGCAGGTCACAGCGCTAAAAATAGTGATCCCAGCGCCAGCGCCCGGTGCTCAGTGTGTTTGTATTGTAAGAGTGAATGGGTGGTGGGTTGAGGCTCCCCGCTCCATGCAGGCTGAGGGTCTCATGGGCTCTTGGGAACAGTCACACAGTTAAATTACTGGTCCTTGACACGAGTATGAGTATGAATTAGTGTCATGGAGTTTTTTGACCCAAAAGAGACCCAAGAAATGATCCTTCATGCTACAAATAAGGAAGTCGTAAGGCTGTAAGAAGCAATTCTCCAGGTGAGTCTCGCAGTCAGTTAAGGGCCAGTCGAGACTGGAGCCCAGACTCCTGATTCCAGCCGGTGCTCTGTCCATCCGACGCCCAGCCTGGTATCTGGGTGCCCGCTTCTGCTTGGGGCTGCAGCTTCCAGGTGCAGGGTCCCCCAGGCAGGAGGCTCACAGATGGGCCTTTTAGAGGAATGGAGGGAGATTTGGGGACAGGGCCCTGGGCTTGGCCTGGCAGGTTTGGGGCAGGCCCTGGGTCTTGCAAGAGGGAGGGAGAGAAGTGTTTGGGGCTGAGATGCAGTTTGGCTCTGCCACCCTGTAGATGTAACTGCTAGCTGAGAGCTGCGGGGGAGGGCGCTGTATCCAGTGGGAGAGGTGGACATAGAGTCCAGTGGCCATTCTCCAGCGTGGGAGCATGAACTGGGGGTGATGTGTGCGGTGGGAGAACCTTTGCACGGCAGACTGTCTGGCTGTAGCAGAGGGGAGGGAGCCACGTGACGAGGAGCCTGGCAGAGCTGGGGCTGCAGAGACGAGAGTGACCAGAGTGCAGGCTGCCTGGGCCCAGGGGGAGGGGGACAGGCACACAGGAAGGTCCTGGGCTCGTTCTCAGGGCCTGGGCAGTGCCTTGGCCCGAGTCGGCACACCATTTTTACCTCTTATGTGGAGAATGAACCATATTCCTTCCCCAGCCCTTTCTGCTGGGTCTGCCTCCCAGAGCTGGTCCTTGCCTCTCTTCCAGGCGTCCAGGGCTGGCCATTGGTCACCGAGGCCTGCTGGGGGCCTTCTGGCGCGTTGCCCGTGCTTGTGTATTTTGGCCACTAGATGGCAGCAGGAGGTTTGTCAATTTGTCTTCCATGTGGCTTTTAGGTCAAGCCCTTTGCTCTGGGGTGGATTGGCATCGCTTCTTGGCTGGCACAGGGACTCTCTGATTCCCCGTCTCACTGGTTCCAGGGTGAAGCCGAGGCAGCTGGCTCTCCCGCACACGTTCCTGAGAAGTGACCATTTCAGCTCAGACAGCCCAGTGACAGGAGGTGGCTTCTCAGTGCTCCCACTTGGGAAAGAATTGTCCTATGTCCCTAGGGCTTCCCTAGTGCCTCGGATGGTAAGGAATCTGCCTGCAGTGCAGGAGACCTGGGTTTGATCCCTGGGTTGGGAAGATCCCCCGCAGAAGGGAATGGCAACCCACTCCAGTATTCTTGCCTGGAGAATCCTCTGGACAGAGGAGCCTGGCAGGCTATGGTCCATGGGGTCACAAAGTGCTGGACACAGCTGAGCGACTAACACTTTGATTTTGTCCTACGTCCCAGGCTGGGGGTTAGTGCCTCAGAGCGACTGGAAGCTGAGATCCAGGGTCACTGAGGAAGTCTAGCTGGTCCTGGCGGAGCCCCTCAAGTGGAATCTGTGCTGCTGTGGCCGGATGCTGTGGTGGTGTGTGCGAGGGACACAGCACAGGCCAGGACATGTGCCGTGCGAACACTGGCCCATGTAGCACTCCGGCGGGGGACGGAGGGGTTCTGCTCCACTCCTCCTGGCTCACATGCTCCCCTCACCTGTGCTGGCTTTGGGTCAGGCTGCAGCTCTGAGACTGGTTCCAGCGTGAGCCACAGGCTGCTGATGGTGGCTGTGCGCCCAGCACTTCACTCGCCAGCGTGCACTCCCTCGGTCTGCCCAGTGGCCCTGAGTTGGGTACGGGGCTGTCTCTTTTTACAGTTGAGAGGCCCAGAGAAGGGAAGGGCGTGCCCTTCAGAGACAGACTGCCAGGGATTTCCTTGGCTGTCCAGTGCTTAGGACGCCACAATTTCACTGCTATGGACCTGGGTTCGATTCCTGGTTGAAGAACTAAGATCCCAAAAGCCGCAAAAAAAAAAAAAAAAAAAAAAAAAGTCTCCAGTATTCTTGCCTGGAGAATCCTCTGGACAGAGGAGCCTGGCAGGCTATGGTCCATGGGGTCACAAAGTGCTGGACACAGCTGAGCGACTAACACTTTGATTTTGTCCTACGTCCCAGGCTGGGGGTTAGTGCCTCAGAGCGACTGGAAGCTGAGATCCAGGGTCACTGAGGAAGTCTAGCTGGTCCTGGCGGAGCCCCTCAAGTGGAATCTGTGCTGCTGTGGCCGGATGCTGTGGTGGTGTGTGCGAGGGACACAGCACAGGCCAGGACATGTGCCGTGCGAACACTGGCCCATGTAGCACTCCGGCGGGGGACGGAGGGGTTCTGCTCCCCTCCTCCTGGCTCACATGCTCCCCTCACCTGTGCTGGCTTTGGATCAGGCTGCAGCTCTGAGACTGGTTCCAGCGTGAGCCACAGGCTGCTGATGGTGGCTGTGCGCCCAGCACTTCACTCGCCAGCGTGCACTCCCTCGGTCTGCCCAGTGGCCCTGAGTTGGGTACGGGGCTGTCTCTTTTTACAGTTGAGAGGCCCAGAGAAGGGAAGGGCGTGCCCTTCAGAGACAGACTGCCAGGGATTTCCTTGGCTGTCCAGTGCTTAGGACGCCACAATTTCACTGCTATGGACCTGGGTTCGATTCCTGGTTGAAGAACTAAGATCCCAAAAGCCGCAAAAAAAAAAAAAAAAAAAAAAAAGGCAAGATACTGGCCCCATGCACCAGATTCCAAGCCCAGGGGCCTTTTGTTTTGAACACACTGTGTTGCACAAACTGTTGCTTCTTTTTGTAGTGAAGCACCTTGTATGCTGGGCGGCAGGGAGGATGTGGGATTGGGAAGATTCGCTCGATCAGGATGACCGTCAGGACACCTGTCCTGTTACCTTGCAGCCCCAGCCAGCGCCTCTCTTAGAGGGAGCCCAACCTGTTGGGAACAGGGACTGGAGGAGGGGGTGCAGATGAGGTGTGTGTGTGTGGGGGGCTGCCTAGCCACTGCGCCCTGCCGCCTCCTCCAAGCATCCCACCCATCATGTGGGGTGGAGGGCACGTTGATCGGGACGCGGTCCTGACTCACACTTTGGACTATGGAGCTGCCAGAACTTTCCGCTGGCATCCTGCCCTGAGGGCCTGGGCCAGGAGGGGTGTTCTTATGCTGGAATCAGCTTCCTGTTGTTTTTTTGCGCTCTCAGCCTTGCTCTGGGCTCATCTGAAGCCAGGGGGCCTTGCTGGGACCCCTTTCTGGTTAGGCTTTGCTCAGTGCAGCCCTTGCCAACCTCGGGGCAGCCGTGGGGGCGGCTCTGGCTCCTTCTTGTCTTTTCTCCGCTCCAGGTTGGGTCTTCTCGTGATCCTGGTCCTCCTCCCCCACCTCCCCTGATCTCTCTGGGTGCAGGTGTGGGGCTGTTATGTCCCAGTCAGCTTTATCAGAACTCTAGCAACTGAGTGACGGGCGCTGATGGGGAGATGGGGCCCACCCAAGGCCCCCTGGGTCCCCACTACTCCTCGAGGGAGGACCCAGTCGCTGTCTTAACCCCAGCTCTCCAGAGCGCCGCCTCCTGCCTCCCACCTCCTGGGCTCCCACTCTGCGGGTTCTGCCGGGAGACACCGCCCCCTTGATGCCCTGACATGCCCGGGTTTGGGTCTGACGTGATTGCCAGCCCCTGGGCTGCCAGTCCAGAGGCTTCTGCTGCCGGGGATCGGGACCCCAGCACCCTGCTCGGGGGGCGTGGCCTCTCCCGCAGCTCCAGCTGCAGCCTCCCCTTGTCTCTTGGCGGGGCTTGCTGGGGGTGGGGGGGGCCTCTCCTCTCCACATTACATCAGCTTCCCCCCAGGACCCCTGGGGTCTGCTAAGGGAGGGCCTTTTATTAATTTTTTTCCAGGGGAAATAATTCCACCCTTGTCACACGGATTTCTGCATTCAGCTCTTTAGAGGCCTGGCTTCCTCCCTCCTCCTCCCACCCGCTCCTTCCCCCTCACCCTGCGATGCTCTGTAAAAGGGGACAGATTAGTTTCCTTGAATTGGGGCCCAGAGGAAGTCAGGGAGCGGGGAGAGCATGGAGCTTGGAGTCAGGGTTCTAGGCTCTGCTCCCCCCCGCACTACTGTGTGATCTGGGTTGGGCCCTTGCCCTCTCTGGGCCTCGGCTTCCTGCTTGTGTCCTGGAGTCCACCTGCCATCTGCAGGTGGGCAGTGCCCAGCACATCCCACTGTGGAGAGCGGACTCTGTCCAGCTCGCACTTGATGGAGTGAATTTCCATCCTGTTCCGACCCTGGGACAGCCCCTCCACCTGGTGAGGGGGTTGGTGGGTGTGGCAGGGTCCTGGGGGCCCTGGCGCATCGGCCAGGCCAGGGTGGAGGAAGACCCGGCTCTGTCTGGGGTTGGAGAAGCAAAGGCAGCCTTGACTCTGGTTGGTTCCCCCATAGCGCCTCCTGTAGTCTCGGGAGTTAGGGGCCGTCCAGGGGCCGATTGGCCAGAGGGCAGAGGCCTCAGCGTCTAGCCTGCCGTGCGCTCCTGGGGGCCCCTGCCCTGGGCTCACCACTCCTGGCTGCTCCATCTGCTTTGCTCCATCTACCTTTTTCCCTTTGCTTTTCATCCCTCCATGCCTCTCATCACGCCCGTCTGCCTGCCCCCTCCAGTGCTGACCCGGATCCAGTCCTCTGGCCCTGCAGGCCCTCAGCCCCTCCCCCGCTCTTTGGGCAGGCAGAGCCGGACCCTCGCCCCACCAGAGTCCGGCGCCCCGGGCCTCTGCACCCCGTTCCGTGCACACGTGCATTTGAGCCCCT